>VWZS01006027.1:340526-531644 GCA_013397075.1 Rhabdornis inornatus | reverse complement strand
CCCCCCCCCCCCCCCCAGATGTCTTTCTCTTTCCAGTGGAAGACAAGGATAGTTTTCAAGGCAGTGGAGGAAAACTGAGACCTGTATCTGCTGAATGTAACACATGGATAGGGACACCTGCCCCATCTGGAAGTGTTGCTCTTTCCTTACTCTGAGTGGATTTGGTACACTGACCTCTCTATATCTTAACTGTCCTAAGATAGCTGCAATTCTAACAGTCTTCTCTGTTTATTTTCATGTTCCATCTTCTTTCTTCCTTTTCCTCTTTTATTTTTGCAGTGAAATAAAAGGGAAATTTTCCATTTCCAAGTGGACTTGGAGGAAGTGTAGTGTAAGAGTGGCAATGGGGACGGGTGTTCAAGGAAAGATTGAGTAAGTAGGAAGAGAGATTTGCTAGAAAAAAGAAAATAGAAAATGACCCCCTGTGGTTGGAAGCTGTGGATTTTGATGTGGAGTGAATGAACAGCCATATGGGGGAAAAGTGTTTCCTACTATTATGGGATGGGCTCCAAGCTGGACAAGTAGTTGCCATCATAGGGAGGCAGGTATTTCAAATTTGGGGATTTTCTTGTGTATTTGTGGATATACTGGCCAAAATGCCAATGATACCTTAGCAACTCTGTGTTTTGAAGACACTTTATCCTTTCAACACAAAGTAGAAAGGAAGATGCTGGTGGTATCCATACCCAGCCCAGATTGTGTGAATAGAGGGTTTTTTCATGCTTGTGTTCTTTCATTCGACGGCCTCTCTGCAGTGGGGAAAACAGACCCAACAGGCAAAAGTACAGCTGGCACACAGCACAATAAATGACTAATTTTCACTCAGCAGAGTTCTCTAAATGGTGCTACATGCCAGACTCTGTGGAGCCATTTCTAGGATCTCAAAAGAAAGATTAAAACCATCTCAAATACACAGAATTGACAGGAAAGTAAACTTTTCTATGGAAGGGACACAAGAAGGCAGATGGTGAGTGTTGCACAAAGCCAAACAAATCCAGTCTCTGAATTCCTCAGGCATATAAACCTCTGCAGAGAAATTAAATTTCTCTGCAAAAATGTGAACTATATGCAAATTCATACTGTCATAATTCTGTCATGCAGAACAAAGATCTTGTAATTTCCCAATGTCGTCCTTTCCTTACCCTCCTGAAAATGTGTTCAAAAGCATAAAATAAGCAGCATTTTTACTGGAGTAAGCTGGTAAGGAGATGAAACAATTACAGGTAGCAGAGGGGGATCAATCAGTAGTTAAATGAACTCCTTTTGTTGTTTGCAGTAGCTCTGGATCCCTGCAAAGCTTCATCTTTTGTTGTTTCATTGTACTATTGTCTGATGATGCAGCCAGCTCTTCAAAGAATAATGTGATGGATGATCTGCAGCTTCAATTTACAGAATTTAAAATATGTTCCTACATGCCTAAGATGAAACTGACTGAGGTTGTGTTAATACACGTTATTTAAATTCCTTGACCAGTGAGCGGCAGTAATAAGGTTTAATAAGATGATGGCTTGCATAAAGTGGACTGTTAGTCTAGGACTGTTATCCTGTCACTTTGTAGAACTAATTTTGTTTTCATGTGACATTCATTGCCCAACCTTGTTCACGCAGTTCTGAAGAAAGATGTACTAAAATTGTAGAGCTTTTGTCCTAGAGCGTCTACATGACAAACAGAGTGGAAAGATTTATGTGTGAAGGGGGGGATTATGAAAGTTTAGAGGGCTGTGAAGAAACCATCTGTAGGGACATAAGTGAGGTAAAGGTAAGGGATTTTAATATCAGTATGTTGTGTTTAAATGTTTGTTATTAAATTTTGATTTTGGAATCCAGGACCCCATGCTGGTCTTCTCTATGCATGGTAGGACAAGCTGAGAGAATTAGTGAAGCAGAGTGCAAATCAAGAGAATGAATCAGCTGTAAGTGATTGGAACTGTGATCACATGGGACTAAAGTGCCAATTATCTTTATCAGCTTCCTAGTCCATATATTAAAGTTAATTTTTTTAACTTTAATTAGAATTTGCTATAACATCAAAAGTAGTTTTCTTTCTTCCAAACAAAGCAGAACAGCTGGTAGGTGTAATATCTGGGGATAGGAGCAAGTAGAAATTCTTCAATTTATTTGAGACTTTGTCCCTGAATTATTGAATGTATTCAAACTAGTTTGCCCTTTCATCCTTGGAAATGGCAGCTTGTGGCATTTTTTTCCTTCCTAAAACATAATATAAAAGTTACAGAAGAATGAAGGAGATTGTTTTGATGATGTGTAGTTGCATGTTTTTATTTAGGCCTAAAGTTTGTCTGGGCTCAGGTATATATCAAGGTATTTTTCAACATCTGTGGTTTTCTTCATGATCAGATGAGTAAAGCTTAGCAAAGTCACTCAGTGTTTGACCAAGTCAGAAATGAATGTTCAAGAAAAACTGGAGAGGATCGAGGGAAAGGGTTTCTGAGAAACAAATGAAGACATAACACTTGCCTTTTTCTTGTCTTTAGAAAACAAAATTTGTCACTACTTTGGTATCATCTACTTCCAACTCCTCGCCGTTGGCAGGGACACCTTTCACTAGGCCAGCTTACTCAGAGCTCCATCCAACCTGGCCTTGAACACTCCCAGGAATGGAGCATCCATGGCTTCTCTGGGTGACCTGTGTTGGTCCCTCACAGCAAAGAACTTCATCTAATTAAAAACTTACTATCTAACCTACATCTACTCTTTCAGTTTGAAGCCCATTCCATTTGTCCCATCGCTACATGCTGCTGTAAATAATCTCACTTCATCTTGTAGCCTCCCTTCATGGACCTGAAGGCTGCCATCAGGCCACCCTAGCCTTTTTTTTTTTTTTTTCCCAGGCTGAACAAACAGAGTTCTCTCCGCCTTTGCTCAAAGGAGAGGGGCTCCAGCCCCCTNAAGGAGAGGTGCTCCAGCCCTCTGACCACCTTGGTGGTCTCCTTTGGAGTCACTCCAACAGGTCCATGTGCTCCCTGTGCTGGGAGCCCAGAGCTGATGCAGCACTGCAGGTGGGCTCTCACCAGAGCAGAGCAGCAGAGGGGCAGAATCCCCTCCCTCCCCTGCTGCCCACGGGGCTCTGGATGAGCTCAGGACATGGGAATTTGAATTCCAGACAGGCATTTGGCTCTCTGGGCTGAGTGCTCACGGCTGGGTCATGTCCAGCCTCTCCTCCACCAGCACCCCTGAGTCCTTCTAAGCAGGGCTGCTCTCCATCTGCTCATCCCCAGCCTGGATTGACCCTGAGGGTTTGCCCCATCCCAGGTGCAGCACAAGCACTTGGTCATGTTAAACCTCATGAGATTCCCATGGGCCCACTCCCTGGAGCTTGTCCCAATCCCTGTGGATGACATTCTGTCCTTCAGGTGTGTCAGCAATGCCACTCAGCCTGGTGTCACTGCATATGGGCTGAGAGTACACTGGATCCTTTTGTCTATGTCATTAATGAAGATATTAAATATTGTTGATTTATAGCTGATTAGAGTCAGAAACATTTAGGTTGAAAGAGACCTCTAAGAACATTCAGTGCAACCATTAACCCAGCACTGCAAGGCCCACCTCTAATCCATGTCCTTAAGTGCCACATCTACATATTTCTTGAACACTTGTGGGGATGGTGTGATTCCACCACTTCAGTGAGCAGCCTTTTCCCATGTTTGAACACCTTTTGGTGAACAATTTTTCCCTAATATCTAATCTAAACCTTCCCTGGCACAACTTGTGGCCATTTCCTTTTGTCCTGTTGCTTGTTACCTAGCAGAAGACCTGACCTTCACCGGGCCACCAATCTCCTTTTAGTAGTTGTAGGGAGCCATTAGGTCCCCCATGAGTTTCCTTTTTCCAGAATAAACAACCTCAGTTTTCTCAGCTGCTTCTCATCAGACTTGTGCTCCAGGCCCTCCACCAGCTCTTCAGCAACTCGGGTTTTTTTCATCAGCTAGACAAATTAAGAGAATGTGGGTTAGTGGGGATGGAGATCTGCATTTTATTGTCAGTCATTAGATGCTTTATGCTGTGTGTGCAACCCTTTCTCTTGCCTTTCCATGGCTTTCATTGTGTCTGAGTTCAATTTGCTGCGGAATCAAGATGTATGTGTGGAGTCTACTTAGCAACTAAGCAAGCTTAACAAGGTAGTACTGATCCCAAGTGTGCCTCAGAAAATGCCTGGTGTGTGTATTATATAATGGAAAAGTAAACTCACCTCCAGTTTGAAGGCAAGATATTGGGTGTGCAGAACTGCTAACATGTCACAGCAGTGCAGGAGGTTTTATGCCCACAGTTATGTCATATAGGAGAGTCAGTGGGTATTTATCACAAGCTAAGCCAGCAGAGTGAGATAGAAAAAAAACACGTGACTGGGTGATCCCTGTTGCTTGCACAATGTCTTTTATGGGAATCTTGGAGCACTGTGAGCACTGATGAGCAATGAGAAAACGTTTTCACTTGGAACTCACAGGATTTAGCATGACTTGCCCAGTCAGATGAGAAATGAAGTTTATAATTCAAGCCCCTGGGTTTCCAGACATATTTTTATTGCTAGGGCATGTTTTCTTTCTACCAAACCTAACACAAGGCTCTCCCTCACTGGTGTTGCGTGAACTTTTTCCTTCAGCTAGTTTGCACCTACTCGAAATAAAAATGAAATTAAACACAGGGCCCCTGAAAGACAGACTTTACCATGAACTGTTTAAACCTATGTGTAAATGCCTTACATCAGATTGATATTATTGTTACTTGATGGAGGGAGAGATGTACCAGAGCTGTGAAGATGTCAGATTAAATGTCTAGCCCTCCAAACAAAAAAGAGGGAATAGAGTGGGGATTTGTGGTTTGGTTTATGAGTCACAAATAATTCAAAGGGAACAAGTGAGAGAAGTTTACCTTATGATATGGGGCAACTCTGGTGCCAAACTCTGATCCCTTTCCCAGGATATGTCAGTTTTGTTATCAGAGAAGTCATGAAACCCTAGAGGATGGTGTGGAAACCTTTCTGAAGGGCCAGAAAAAAAAGAAGATGGCAAGAGAGCTCTAAGAGTCAGGCTTCATGCTGACTGGTTTTTTTCCCCACTTTTTTTCAATTGATTTTATGAAATTTAAGTTGTGATCAGTAAAATAGAGTGGTTTAGAAAGATTCAGCTATGTCTTCTGACAAAAAAACCCCAAAAACAAGTAAAAAAAAAATACAGAAAAAAAAACTGAGAGAGAAAATAGGTTTTGTTCTAGAAAGAGTGGTCATTTGAGCTTTGGCCCCATACTTGTTTGCAATGGCATTTTTGGAGCAAAATGAGTTCTAGCACTCTTTTTGGTGTCGGAAAACACTTCAGATATATTGGTTATAGCTGGGAAATCAACACAGCACCTTTTTGCCGTACTTTCTGAAATATCTGTGACCTGCCTCAGTGAAATGTTCTCCTGGCATTCATTTCTTCCCATTCCAAACAATGGCTTTAATTGCTCAAGCATTGCTTTTTGCTTTTATTCTTCCTTTTTGTACACTAACCAGTTCTTCCCAAAGTGATATTTTGAAATATAATCCTGAGGCTTGCTGGGTTGGGGACTTAGACCATTATCTCTGTCTAAAGACTGCAAAAAGTATTTTTTTAATTCTAGTTTTACAGATGCACATAGTGAAAAGGTAAATGAGTGCAGCTGTTGTTGAAACACTGTTATTCTGTAAAGTCTGTCTAAGAAAAGCCTGTGAAAATGGCAAGGGTGAAGAGGTTGGAAGAGATCTCTAGAAATTATCTTGTCCAGACTCTTGCTTAAATCAGACTTGATGTCCCAGGTAGATCAGGGTGGTTAAAGCCTTTCTTAAGGATGGCCCTGTTGGTAAGCAGGTGCAGAAGCTGGCACCATGAGGTGAAAGGTCTGCAGTTTCAGCGGGCTGTCAGTTCTGTCCCACCATGTGCTGAGAATCAGGAGGTTTAGTCTGGTCTACTTCATCACCCAGGGGTAACCCAGTTGGGAGCACTTTGTTTTCCCAGTGAGGAAAAGGTCTAGGTGTTTGTTTTGTTCAGCTTTTAAGATAACTGTTATTTTTCTTGAGTGGCATTATTGTAGCAGTGATGAGTGGCTATTCAGAGCATGGAGGCTCCAAATGCCAAGTGAGGAGGATCCACTGAGCAGCTGCAATACAAACAGGAAAAGATGTGTTTCTGGGAGAATTCCCTGAGGCAAAGGGAAAAGAGGTGAAGGAGTAGGGAGAAAATAGAAACAAACGCTATCCCTTCTTCAAAATCTGAATTTTGATGAAAGGGAAGATGACTGGGAAACTTGTTTTGAAAGTGTGCTCCTAATCCATAACCAAATGCTGAAATACAGACATTAGGGCCAGATGACAATCAAAAGACTGTACTACGACTTGAAACTTTAAATGAAAAACTGGGAATACAAGTGAAACTGAAGTTGATGGTTACTAATATACATTTTATCTTGCTCTGTGAAGACAAATGAATATTATGGATGTATTGTGATTTGATAGTCATTGTTATGTGCTTTTCATTTTAATAATAGTCACTGAGAAGGCAGTCTGAACTTAGAGATAGCACAAGATAAACTTGGTTATATAAAACACCATTAAAGTAGAGAAACCTGTATGTCTTATCCAACACTTAGTGAAGAAGGCAAATATGAGAGATCAGAATACATTCTGAAAGGATCACTTAGTTTTTTTTTTATGAATTAAATTTAAACAAACTGCAACAAGTAATTACGTTGTTTTCCCCAGATCCAGCCTGCTTAGTCTGCTTTCAGTTGCTTTTCCTGTGACAAAGTTAAAAGGTGAGCATGTGAAATTGTGCCCTGACTAGAAGGAACAAAATGTTTTTCATTGACTTCAATGGGCTGGGCATTGAACGCCAATTCTCAAAAATCAAGAGATTTGGCACTCTCTTAAAAGCAATTCTCTTGGAAACCCCTTTTTTTTTTTTTTTTTACCCAGAAATGACAGCACTTACATTAGAGGTCATACCTCAGAACTCTGGCCTTGAAGCTTTTGATAAAGTAGGTTATGAGTCCATGGGGATCTTTAATCAGTGACATCCTTCATATGAGTAATGCAGTGCACTCCACTTAGTTTTGGAAATGGATAATAGAGAAGAGTGCTTAAAGAGATTTTCTTCAAGCAGCCAGTTTATTTCCATTGCCACTCACTGGATAATCCTTTTGTTTAGTATGACAAGATCTCTTTTGTGAGACATAGATTTTGTGATTAGGCACACCAAGCTGCATTAAATCACAAGCAGAGACAGTCTCTTAAGCTCTGAAAGTGGTTTTAGCTTAGTTATTAAACTCTGTGCTAAGCTACTTTTACAGTGTATGGTGCATGGGAGTTGCCTATACAGTGTATAAAGAGTGATTCCCCCTGCAGAGGATTCCCCTCATCTGAGGAAACTCAGCATCTGCCAGCAGGAACATGCATAGTGCAAAAGCAAGAGGATAACTTCTGTAATGGATACAGGAAAGGAAAGGGAGAGGGAAAGAAAACCACCTGTGTTTCCCTAAGACAGCAGCCTTAATACTCCAGAAGGCACTGCAGGACCTTTGATAGCTGAGAATGGTCAGTGCTGCTGTTGTGTGGGTGAAATTGACCAAAGCTATTAAGTATCTGCTCAGGACAGATTTTCAGCACATTTACCCATCTCCCCCAGCTTTTCTCTTACCAACTGATTTATAATTTCTGCTACATCAGAAGAATTTGCATTTTATTTATGAATCCATCAACCAAAGGACCTCTTGATTGTTTTATAGCACAAATTAAATTAATGCTTTGGTATAGCTCTTTAGAAAAGCATTAGGTCTAATGCAAAAGGGGGTAAGGTTCCAGAAGCATGCTCCCTAGTTCTGTATGATTTTCCATCTTCTAAGTCACTTTTCTTCCTACACTAATCTGGGGTGGTGCTGCTTACCTACAAGACCAGGACACAGTTCAGTTTGTAGGACTTGCCACATTCATGGGTCCTGCTCTCCACGTGGTTGTTTGGCCATTGCAAGTGTGAGAGGAAGTGATGCTGTGTTTGGTTTTTGCCTTTTTTTCTATTTTCTCTGTATTCTTCACACACATATGTTTGTAGCTCTGTGGCCTATTGTATTAGTAGCTAGTTGTCCCAGTACTTTCCTATGGCCTGAAACAAATTCCAGAGCTACAAGCCCTGGGAAGTACAAGGCCCCAGTCCTATCTTGGTTCTTGATGGAAACCAAGGCTGAGAACAATTATTTGAGATGTGTTTTCATGGACAAAGTACAGCCAGTGCCAAGAGGGGGCCTCTAGAGAAGGGGCTTGACCTGGGGGGGGTGGGGGGGGTGCGGATTGCATCACCACTTGTCCCATAATTGGTGCTTTTTATTAATGATGCTAATTTCCTAAAGCCTATAAAAATATATTCATCCCTGGAGGGGGTGGGCTGCTTTTGTGGACACCTTTCCATAACTGCCCCTGAAGGCCCTCAAATAAAGATCTGCTATTACCTCCTTACTAAAATTATCTTGAACTTCATTCCCAGATAGGGGAAAAAGGCAACAGAAGAGGAACCTGCACTCCCTGGGGATGTGTGGTTATACAGATCTAGACTGCTAAGGTTAGAATTCTGCCCTCCTTGGTCATCCCTTTTATTTATTGGCTTGACACACAAGTTAAAGGGAGCTTGCTCTGAAACCTTGAAAGCACCCCATCTGATAAAGCAATTACCTTTCTTTGTTACAGGCTTTTCAAGCTGATAGAGCTGGAATAGCCCCAGTAAAATCAATGACAAACTATCCAAGGCAAATAGACTTACAGATGGATAAATGCTCACTACTATTTTTATTCTGAGCTCACAAAATTTTTCTGTCTGTAATTTTTGCTAATAAAAAAGCTAATTCTCCAAATATTAATAGAGATGTATTGGCAGATTTGGGGTTCACAGTTCTTCCTAAGCTTAAACAAAAGAAATGCAGCTAGACAACAGCTTTTCCACATGGGCCTGTAAGAACTTGTTTAGCCAAGTTCCCATCTCACCAAGGACTGATCTTTCCACAAATCCTAAGCAGCATTGGGGAAAATAGGAACACTGCAGCCAATGAAAGCTTTATTAATTTCTGTGGCCATCACAGGAAGTATGTCTGTACAAGTAGCCATCTTATTTACTGTGTGATTTTCCAGACCACTGAGCTCAGGGCTCTGGTAAAATATATGGTTTAAATGAAGCTTGGAAGGCCATGGGAAGAGTGGAGAGTTTCTGGGACAATCAGACCTCTTACTCTGCAACCATGTTTTCTCATCTTCTTTAGTGTTTACTAGTGGATATAGATTTTCGTTCTGGACATGAGGAAACACACCCTCCTATGTTTGCATTTGCTGGATGTGTCTTCTTTGAACTGGTTTATGTACTGGCACATTTTGCACAGAAGGTCCTTGTTCTCATCTCTTGGGTGGTTTAGGGTGACAGAATGCTGCTGCAATTTCATTCATGCTGTATCTTCCTATTGCCCTGTGTATCAAAAAGCATCCGGTTTATCTGAGTATCTTTTGAAAACTGCCTTACTTTGATGTGGAAAATACTAAGCCTATAAAAAGTGGTTCCTTTCTGTGGCATAGTTTCAGGAGCATAGTCTGAAACTTTCTTCCTTTTTGAAGTGAGCATAATTTTGCCTCAAACCTACTTACAGCATAGCGTTGCTGATTTGATGTCCCTTTGTACTGAAGCAATTTGGTGGTCTAATGATGTGCCAGTGCGACTTTCAGGAAAGGCACCAGACCTCTGCTATGGGAGTGCTCTGTTCTCATGCTCCCTGTATCTCTCCTGACCAGAAGTGAAATTTCTGTAAATTAGCAGCATGCTTAGGTTGTTCATATCTACTTTAGCTTTTCAAGTACACACGATTGGGACTTCTACCTCTTTAGGTAGAAGACAAAAATATTTTTTTATTTGCCCAGAGCCTCTATTGTCTGCTCCTGCATTCTCCTTGGTTGCAAAATGTCAGTTTTTGGGACTTTGGGTTTTGCTTGTTCTAGAAGGAATTTCATGGTTTGAGGCCCTTGACTTATGGTGTTATGCCTGGGAAGCTGGCCAGGGGAAAAAGAATATGGGGCCAACATGACATATGCCTTGTTTCCTGCATGAAGAAGCATCCCCTTGCAACCTGTTTTTTGTGGGGTCTTCACCTCATATCCAGGCAGAGTATACTCCACTTTCATTAAAAAGATGGTTTTGTCATACCTAAAGGATGCATCTGTTTTTGGCTCCCAAATCCTTTTTTTAGGGGATGCTCAGAAATAACATGCTGGTTTGTTCCTGGGATTGGTTGCTCTAGTCTTGGGCAAATGATGATGTAAAGAGTTTAGGCATAGTAAATTTTCCTCCCCATAAAAGCCTCCTCAAATGCATGCTCAAAATGTCAGGTTTTGCATTTTCTCCCTTATTGCTTCTTTTGCTGTATCCTAAAGTGCTATCTTGCCAAGATTTCCCTTTGCATCTCTGTGCCATTTCTCTATCTGAATTTATTAGCACCCAAACCAACTCAGGCTCAGGAGGAGACTTCCTTTACAAAGATGTCTCTTGCAGTGCAGGAAACTTTGTATGATATTAATGTCTGAGTTTGGTGGGGCTGATTTCCAAGGTTTTGCACAAGTTTGTGTATCAGCAAATCCCAGGCACCATCTTCACTGCTAGTCTGAGGTGAGAGCCTGGGTTTAAGGTCAGCATTTATGCATTACCTACTCTGGTGAACAACCACTTGTTACTCAGAGGGAAATCCCGTCATATAGATGAGTCCCTTGCAGTTCTTACAGTTCTGTGACATTTTTTTTTATTCTCTTGACAAAAAGTGCTGGAATGACAAGATGAGAGAAGTACCTCAGTCAGGGCTGAGATTCACTGAGGTGAGACCAGATGAACAGATGTACACAGATGAAACGAACTTTGTTTATGTCTGAAACTTGTTTTTGTGCTCAGTGACCTAGAAGATGCTCAGCCCCAGTTTTCTGAGCTGTGAGTGCACTTGACCCCATTTTGCATGCACACCTTTTCTCCGTTTGGGTCAAAAAAATTACAGCATGGGGCAGGAGTGGAAGATGTATGTATAACTGCTTTGTTTCCATTTTGTTTTGGGTGGATTTGGGTCACAGAGTTTTGCAGACAATCTGCTAAGACCAGCTGCTGAAAGAGAAACTTACTGTAAGACAAAGACTCAACGTTTAAAATACAAGTTTTTTCATTATTCTTTCTTACTTCCAGGCATAGATCAATTGTTGTAAGACCTTATGTTTCTGAATATAAATATCCCCATTTTAGAGCTAACATGATTTTGACTTTTGGGGGTGTATCACTAAACAACTGACATTGTAACAGTATAAGGTTTTGTTTCAGTAAATAGATTTAGAAACAAAGAAAAACAGTGGGAAGAGTATTCTGATAATGTGTGAAGATCTTTTTTTGTCCTTTAGTGGCACTAGATACCAAGGATGAGGTGTCACATCATTGTGCTGACTTGCAAACCCTGGAATATGCTTTTTAAAAACACAATTTTGGGTTTGTAAAAGCATTTACTGAAGATGAAGAACTAAAACTGTACAGAGGGTGGTTATGAGGCAAGTCTCCAAAGTAAAAACATGAGGCTACAGGCAGCACAGTCGGAAGCACAACAAAGGGCTCGTGAGGCTCAGCAGAGGCATGCAGGAGATGGGTTGGGTTGGCTTGTCTGCCTGCGTGGGGCTGGGGGAAAGGCTGCTGGAACAAGATCAAAACCTTTCTAAGATCTGTGCACAGTTGACTGGGAAGGCAGGGCAGGCCCAGGTTGTTGGTATTTATCTCTTTCCCAAGTGTTGCTGGGCTGAGGAGAGTGAGAGGGCTGCTGCTCAGCTGTTGGTTTGTGTCTCTCTTGGCAGCTCTCCACAGGAGGGTGGATATGTTGTTTTAAATACCTTCTCATGAATTTCTTGGAGTGACCTTGGATACTTCTGCCTTCAATTAAAACCTCTGGAATATATGTGAGGAACCAGTTTAATTCTGATCTGTCTCAACACCGTCAGAGGCATCTTGGGGAGGGGTTGCACATGTGCCACCTCCAGGAGGCAACCAAAAGACATTGATGGCACTCTCTCATCTTCTGGTGGTAACACCTGGTTTTTTTCTCTCTCTCCTCCCCAATTATTTTCCATTTTCCTTCCTTCCTATTCTGCCTTTTCTACTCTTGTTCAGTAGTGCAACTTGCTTTTTGTTACTGATAGATGGTTCTCAGATGCAATAGTGAATATTTGACTTAATTTCATCCTAGAGCATCAGTTTTATTAAGAACTCCTCGCTGTTCACCATAGTGGAATGTGACAACACGTAATACAATTTAGATAGTAGAATTGCACACGGGCAATTCTTACATCCCTCCAAATAGATCATAAAATGAACAAAGTAGAGTAGCTAGTCTGAAGACAGTTTTAAAGTACTAAATATAATGCCGTTTTGGGTCTGAATGCAATTTGCAGCTTTGAGTGAGTATCATGGCCCACCTCACACTGTATATGCCTCCTGCTGTTGCAGAAAATGCAGTTTATTGTCCTGAAGACTGGTTTACACGCAAAAATGCTGGCATAGGGTTATGTCAAGACAGTTGTCCTGAACTTTTACTTAAAATTCTTTTCTCTTTGCAATAGATGCATGACACAGATGCAAACTCCTAATCCTGTGGTGGTTCTGGTACTTCAGCAGAAGTAGGTCTATATGAGCAGCTCTATGGGCATTAAAATGCACATTGATAAAATGTTGTTTGAGCTTGTTGCTAAAAACTGTTTTCATCACTGTTTGGCAGCAATCTTGAAGCAAAGACCTCTGAGGTACTTTAGTGTGAGATTAAAGCCATGGTGCTAATCACCTGTTGTCACTAAGTATTTCTTAGTACTTTTCACAGTAGGAAGTTTATTATCTCTGTTTTCATTAAGTTCAGTTTGGATAATTACCTTGTGGCTACAGAAAGTACTACACTACAGTATTTTCTGTTGGTATCTTGCCTCCTTTTCATTCTAAACCATGGCATGGCAGTTACAGTTTGTTCTACAGTATTTAAACATGCTTTATCAGTGTCAGTAAAGCTAAGGTCCACAATTAGCCAGGTTGCTGCATCTTGCCAGGCTGGTGCAGCATTGCTGGATAAACTGCAGTGTGTGCTGGGGTGGGAAATGGGGTATCTGGTGAGAGTGGGCACAGTGCAGTGTATCTTGTGACTTTTGTTAAGCTGTCATGCTCCCCTCTGCCTCTTCCTCTGAAATTAGTCATAATTTGTAATTATGACGTAATTGGAGATGCAGTCATGAATCTCTGTGGGTGTAACTAGGTGGGAGAAGAATATTGTTCAGTTTTTGCCACTTCCCCATTTCAAGTTTTAGTCTTATGACTTGCCTCAGTATGTGAGGTTGTGCAGTGAACTGATCCACATCCTGCACTCACCAAAACATCTGTGGCCACATTGAGGTACCTCATTCACGACAGGGACATGTGGTCACTTCTGAAAACTGATGCTGGACATCTTTGAGTTTGCAAAATCAAAGGCTGACTTCCACTGTGCTGTGTGGTGACTCAGAGAAGAACTGGGTGATTTTGTAGTTTCATAGAAGCCAGACTACTTCTCTTTCTGAAAGAGTGCTTGTCTCTACTTAATTGCTAAATCCGGAGTAGGTCCAGACCACTGGCAATCTTGTGAAAGACAGAAGATTGAGGTGGTGTTTGAAGTGATTAAAACAGCATTGGAACTAATGTAAGCTGCTGTTTATTGCTATCTGGGCTTACTTTTTAATCATGAAACAGAATATACCTGTCTATTGCACTCAGGTGCTGTTGTTGGTGAAAAAAGCACCTAAACTGTGAGTGTTAACAGGCAGCAGATGAGTGTATGTGTAGGTAAGTGTCTGAGCCTCTGGATTCAAGCATGATGCTCCCTGGAAGCTGATGGAAAACTGTATTAGGATCTTGTTTGCATGCATGAAGATTTTAGATTCTCAGAAATATTGTCTTGTAAGTCTTTTCAGATGTGGCATTAAACTTAAACATGAAAAATAGTCCTTGAACATCCCCAACCTGAGAGACATTGGCTTCTAAACCTGGTTTTGCTGGGTCTGGATTAACGCCACAGTGGCTTCAGGCACGTACACCCAGTCGTAACATCCCCTTTTCTTTCCCCAACTCAATGTTTGCATGCAGCCTACAAAAATCTACTTTTGACTCAAAGGGGAAAAAAAGTTAAAATACCTGTTTAAAGGATAGCATGACTTTTTAAGGCAATGATAGAAGAAATACCCATGAAAATATATCTGGGTGTTGTTTGTACAAGATCTCCTTTAGACTATGCAATGGCTTTGGCTTTCATTGTTGTCTGTACGGCCAGAGAAAGAAGAGCAAGAAAGCAAAGAAAGCAATGTCTTTCTTTGTCCCAGAGAGGAGAAACAAAATCTGTCTGACAGACTGGATGGATAACTGCAGCTGGGGATTAGGAAGGGAAGAGATAAGGAGGGAAGAGGGAATATTAATTTGATAAAATATAGAAAAAAGAAAAATCTGGAAGAAGTGCTGATGCACCTGAAAGGGGGGGGTTAGATGCAAGGGGGAACACAATCCTGAAAAGACATTGAAGTGCTTGTCGTGCAATTAGTGTGCTGTAAAATGTGTGTTATTAGCTTCTGCCACCCACTGCATTGCATTTGAAATTCAAATGATGTTGTCTCTCTTTGCTTTTCTCTTGTAATCTCTGTTTAAGGAAAATTCTGTGACGTGAATCAGATAGCGAGGGATTCAACAGTGTGGGTTACAGACTGTCCCACTTCCAGTGCCCTCTATCAAATCCACTCTATTTGTCACTTCCTGAACAGAAGCTGTTAGAACGCAGAAAGCACAGTAATATCACAGTCTACCTGTTCCCAGCCAGAAAATTTCTTTATATGGCACAAATATAGATTTTGCTTCAGATTCTGCTGTCTTGATGTACTGCATTTGAGGACCCTCTTTTAAATAGATACCCAGCACTTCTTCTTACTTAATCCTTTAGTATCAGACTCCTCCTTTGCTTTTCATTTCTTCAGCTGCAAATGAAAGGTATTTTTTTTTGTTCTGGTTGTTTTTTTGGTAATTTTTTGGGGGGAGCAGGGGAGTGGCCCATGCAGCACAGTTTTCACACAACACACTAAATGCATAGATTTACACTTCTGGCTCTGGTGACCATTTATTTGCCATATACAGACGCAACTGTAAAACAAGTTCTTTTAGTAATCAGTTGCTTGGCTTGCAAGCAGTGAGATTTCAGAATCACAGAAGGGTTTGGGTTGGGAGAGACCATAAAAACAATCTAGTTCCCACCATGGGAAGGGACATCTTTCACTAGGCTGGTTTGAAGCAGGAGAAACAGCTGTATTTTCTAGTGGTTTTAATCATTCTCTCAAAGAAGCCTGTCACCTGAAAAGCAGTAGAAAAGAGGGTTTTGAGGCTGGTGAGGACGTGCACGGCTAGGACAGTGACTATCAGTTGGCTACCACCTCTAGTAGCACCAGTGTGCAGTGCTTGTCATGTCCTCCTGGGCTTGGGATAACTCATGGGAGGGAGCTAGAGGCTTCAAATGAAATGAGGACAAACAAAGAGAACTGGAGTATGCTAAAATCAGAGGGGGAAAGCTCCTCTTCCCTACAAATTCAGAATTGGGAAGAAGAAGCAAGAGCACAGGTAATGGGAAACAAAGCATGAGTCCTTGTAAATCTACGTCATTCCATCAGGGACAGTTCTGTTCCCTGCCATGAGCCTTTCACCCCTCTCCTCACTTGTGCTGCTGCTCTCTCTCCTGTTTGTCACTCAGAGAAGTGACTCTCAGGGCAAAACTTTGGAACCTGGCCCAAGGACTGTGCACCCAGCTGGAACACAGCCTCTGTCAGCCACAAGGGTGACAAGAATTGAAACAAAATGTTGTTGTGAGTGGAAATAACCAGGGTTGGTGGTGCTGATGTGGAAAGGTTATCATTGGTGGGGAAAGTCTTGTGTGACTTGTGCTTTGTGTCCTGTGACTTCTCGGCAGCTTTCAGGACCTGCTTGATGGGAAAGCTCTAGGGGAAAATTGCAGGGTGCTGTATGGGTGACCTGAACCTGCTGGAAATGACAAGAAATAAGGTAGGCAGGAAATACATCTTTGAAGAGAAACCAGCTTTCTGGTTTAATATGTCTATGAAAGCCACCCATATAAACAGGAGTGCTTTTCCAACTCAGGAGTTAGATGTTTTTCTAACCTAGCTCTTTCCTATGTGAAGAAATCTGGGTTTTCAGTAGTTTTTCTGCCTTTGGTTTCAAAAGAATGGCAGATTTTCATCTGGGTTTTGAATGCAGAGCAGGCGGTCCTGATGAAGTCCTCAATTGACTTGAATTGATGCAGCTCCCATGAATTAAGGCAATGGCCCTGCTGCATGCTTGCCTCCTGAGCTTTATTCTATTGTTCAGCACCCTCCAAAATAGTCATACTTCTATGACAGGAGGGTACCAGTAGTGCAAAAGCCATGCATTGAATAGATTGAAGAAATTAAGATATAATATGTTTCAGGAGAAACATATCCTTAGAATGGGATGTTTTTTTTTAGCAGAACCTAATGGACATTAGCTTCATTTTTCCCATAAAAATTGGAGGGAATCTGTTCCCCTGTACTGGGATTATAAATATATTTTAAGTGTGGTGCTTTTAAAAAGTGTTTTTGATATCTGATGTTACAGTTATTTCTATTTCTGGTTTTACTCAGCCCTGGAGATATAATACCTAATATTGACAGAGCAAGAGTTTAGATTCCACCTCAAGTCTGAGCCTATAGTCTGATCTTCCTTCTTTGTATTTTGTTGTTTTTGTTTTGTTTTTTTAAAAATGCCTGTTTGCTTTGCCCTGCATAGGCAATTAGTGTGACTCTGGTTAAAAGTGGTGCATGATGACTACTTCTAGTGTGTAAGATGTGGGTCAGTTTCAAACCCTTGGAGAAAACCTGTCATGATATTTATCATGCTTCACTTACCTGAGCAGAAATTACTCATTTAAACCACTATCAATGCAATGATTCAGGCTCTGTTAACAAGCTAAGCAGGCCATGATCAGACATATAGATATATTCAGATTTATTAAGAGATCTCTCTTTAGATCTCTGCCAGCAGGTGTTATACTAAGAGTCTAACAGAGTGCCTAGCACAGACGTTATGTAGTCAGCTTTTTACTGCATTGTTTTAATTTGACAAAAATGAAGAAAATAAATGTTATTGATTTAGATTAATTTATTGAATTAGACTATACCTTTGGCATGTGTTATGTACTCAAATTTGACCACCTGAACGTATAGCTTTGGCAAATAAAGGATTCTCTTTAATGCTTTAGTGTAACACTTTGAGCTTAGAAAAGCCTTCATGAAAATGGTGCAAAATAATTTTTGCCTTTTTTTTTTCCTACAAGAGATAAGAACAGCACAAAAATCAGATTCTGGTCTTTCCCTGGATATTAGTATTCCAGTCCCTGTGGCAGCACTGTGAACTGCCATGAAAACAGACAAAGGGAAATTTTTCTTTGCTGCTGCAGAGAAATAAAGCAACCTTTCATCTCTGAAGGCCACATGGATGTCTCAGTTTCATTCCCTCTGGTACAGACTCCACCAAACCTGTTCTTTCTTAAGAGCTTGTAAATATCTGCAGGCTCCTTCAGCCACACTTGCAACATCCCAATCTTTTTAGTGCTAAATTACAGTCAGCATGTCCCCTCCACAGCCCATCCTGCCTCACCTGCAGGAGTTAGGCTGATGCTCTCCTCCCATCCTCCAGCTCTTACGCATACTGCTCTGACCTTCTGTGAGCTTTTAGAATATTTCAGAAGAACAGAATTTGTTGCATCTGCCACAACAACAACAAAAACAGTTGTCTCCTTTGATGACCCTGCAGACAGATGCTTCAAAGGAAGAAGGTCATAGGAACCAGCATTCCATTTAATTGACTGTGTGCTTTGAATTTTACTCTTCAGTAGAAAACAAGGATGCAGCACTTATACCCACAAGCAGAAATGTGGCTAGGGTTCCCTTTTCTGCTACTATTAATGTTTTCCTGAAAAAGTGCAAGCTTCCTGCAGACTTTTGTCAAAAAGAGGCAAACCTATGCTGGTTTTTAACACTGTGCTTTAATATTTTCTATAATGAATAGAGATAGGGTAGCACTTCAGTCTTGTCTTCTGCATTTTGTGACTTCCAATATTTGCATTGTATCTTGTATGTTCACTTGTGCTGAGTCCATTCCTCTGTAGGTCCTGCAGAAGTTATTAGGAATACTCAGGAGAAACAGATCCACCCTGCAAAATTGTGCTGCTCTGAGTTTTGTTATCAAGTAGCAGCTATCAGATGCCGGCACAGGTGACACTGTGGCATCAGGATGCTAATGCTGATCACATATCACCTTGTAGCTGGCCACTGAAGCACTTGAGGCTGATGTATTCTGATAGAAAAAGCAGAGACCTCCTTTCCATGCTTTGATGCAAAATCATGGAACACTGAAGTGTGTAGTCCAATACTGGATTAACATTAAAGTATTTGCAATACTGAGGAAAACCAGACCATGTATTTGCTGTTTCCCCTTCTCAGTGTCTTTGCAGCCCAGAAGTTTTGCAAAGGATAAATCTTACAGCTCCTTTTATGCTTCGTTTTTTCCTATCAGCAGGAATCCAAACCCTTGCAAAGAGATAGTTGTTTTTCTCTCCCTCTCCCACTGTTTTTAGTACAGTAAGTTACTTTTCCTTTCTATTCCTTGTAACATGCTTTGCATCGAAAATTACTTCTAAGAGCTTAGAATTAAAATAATGCCTGGTGCCTCTGGATTTACCTAATATTAGTAGTCCCACGTTTGTGAAATGAAAATGAAAAACATCAGAAATTAGCAAGAACTGCAAATTCTTCAATTAAGAATGAGCATGAAATTAAGAAAAATTAACATCTGTTAGTCTTTCCTGACTGCTCTTTGTTACTTGTCTGGCTGCAGACCTGCTGTGTTTCTGAGAGCTCCAGGCTCTCTCAGATGGGTTGACATCACCCTTGGCACTGGCCTTCCTCTCTCTCCTGCTGTGTATTTGAAAGTGCACATGGCCCAGTTCACATGGAACACTGGTGTGGACCAAAGTGTGGGTGGCTCCTCCCCAGGCATGAAAGGGAAAATTGCTGGGCTAGCTCCTGGTGTTTTGTTGTGTGACCTTCTCTTGTGGTAACCCAGCTTCAGAGCCCTCTTGAAAGCTCCTGATTGTCTCTGTCAAAGCCCATGGCTCTCAGCCTTCCCTGAGATGCCTTCAGCAGTGTTCCCATCTCTTTCTGCCTAACACCTGGGGTTCAGGTCCTTGTCTGCCTCTATTCCCCCCCATCATGATGAGATACCTCTGGATTTCTTTTTTTTCCCTTCTCCAGGTAGGAGGATAATATATGGGTGTTACTTTTAGATGGAGCATCAGTGGAAAGCGCTAGGTTTACAGCAGGATTCAATGTTCTTAAGGATCTGCTCCAACCTAAATGATTCTGTGATTTTATTGCCAATTTGCTTCAGCATCACCTCAGCCCACTCATGGCAACAGAGGAGCCTGTGGGCATCTTCCACTCACAGCTACTTGTCAGACCTGGCCTTTTTGTAGCAGTGTAACAGTGAGTTCTCAAGCCAACATCCTTTCTGTTTGACAGCAGGAGTGTTGAGGAGGGTTGTTTTCATGTGAGAAAATTACACAGCAGCTCAGCTGAGCAGGAAGGAGGAACCTCTCCACAGATGACACTGTGCATCATCCATCCTGTGTGTTTGATGCCCCACAAATGTGGGGTTCCCAGTGTGGGAAGGGTCATGAGAACTACTTGTTATTGGCTTTTTTTTTCCTGTTCAATCTTTTCAAACTAGCTGTTTTACTAAGCCACTTGTTGTTAGACTTCCTTGTTAAAAAGGAGCCCTGTGGCATCTCTTTCCCACCTCACCCCCAGTGTAGAAGAGTGGGTCAGAGGAGTTTGAAGTCATGACACTGTGAAAGTGTGGGGTTAAACCTGGGCTGCAACAACAAAAAAACATAGTCTATAGCTGACCTTTGGGGCCAGAGAACTGTTTTCAAACACCTACACCTGATGTGCCCTCCTCCCTGTGCTGGGGTTCCCTTGGGAATGAAATACCAGACAGTGGATGGGCAAGGAATCCCAGATCATACACAGTGACCCCAGTTGCTCTGATGACAGGCAAGGCAGGACTGCAGAATTCATCCAGTACCCTATGCATACAAACAGCTGTGACTGCTCTGGGGTGTTGATGATTCTTTCCTCTTAGCTGAGGGCCTGTGGCTTTTAAAGAGATAATATAAAAAAAATTCAAAAATCTAGTTTTTATGGCTTGATCTGAAATTGTAAGGGTCTATATATAAATCTCTAGTGATAAAACCTGTGTTATCTTGGCAAAACTTCACAGACTGAAGGTTGAAGTGTTACAAGTGGGTATGCTGTGAACCTTATCAATCATAAGAATGCTTAATTTTTAAATACCATCCAGTAAAGGGTTGATCTTAGGAGCTTGGTAGTTTTTCCACATGTATTCATGATGTGCATACAGCAATTCTTGTATTTCCAGCTGTCAATAAAATAAAAATGTGTGCAGAAATTTTTTTCTAATGTGTTCTTATTTAATCTTCTTTCACTGTCCATCTTTCACATAAATATTTCCTGGTTTGTGAAACACATGGAGGTATTTTTAGATCTCTCTCTCCAACAAGAATGTGAGGTCAACATGATGTTTATATTGTTCTAAGTCAGTGTGATGTTACACACTGAGATATGGGGTGTTTTCTTTCTCTCTCTGTGTTACTGCTTTGCATTTAAACTTCAAAACAACGCCAAATGTCCAAAATACCAGGAGAAAATATCTTTGAAAGCTGCAGTTGTTTCAATTTGGTAGGATTTTCTCACTGAAATAATTGTCCACTTAAATTTTAGAACAAACACCACTATAAAGGGTCAGTAGGTACTTTTTGTTGTCAGACTATTCCATAACCTCTTATGCACTTTTTCAAATAGATCAAATTTTGCTCTAACTTTTCCAACAATCAAGACTCTAAATTTAAAACCTTGTTTTAAATGTTTAGAACTTGACCAGATCTGTGCTAAATATTTACTTTGGTTTTGCTGAGATTCTCTCAGTTCTGATGAGATCAGAGTTGCGCTTGAAGGCCAGTATGTAATGCCCGGTTTTGTTATTAAGATTCTTATGGGATTTTGTAGCCTGCAAACTACGTTTGCTCAAGTATAGAAAATTTCACACCTCATCCTCTTGTTGCCATTGATCAGAGCAATTTTGGGATTATGAGAGTATTTGGGTATCATTTTGGATCTGGTATAACTTAGGTGCACCTGCATGTTGAACTCAAGAAGATGAGATTGGCTCTTTCAGGACTCTAGGAGTGTTTTTTCATGAAACTGATACAGAAAGCAAGTTATGGTACTAGCAAGTAGCATAATGAGGGCATAAATGTTTCAGCAATAATATTGTTTGAGGTGGGACTGGAACTCTGTGTTCTGCTTCACTCCTTATTCCACAGATTAGTTTATCTTACAAGTAGGGACTGAGAATGAAACTTGGAAAAATTTAATTCTTCGCTGACAGCTGGCCCATGCTGCATCACTGCACTGCCAGCTTTTTTCTTAGCTCTCATAGCAGACTACCCAAATAAAATTGCTGCTCTCAGAACACACATAATTAATATATTTCCCACAGCTTATGTTGGCACGGCAAGACTGCTGAGGTGATGGTGCCCTCAGTTTTGCTGCTTTATGCATCATTTTATGTTCTGTACAATGAGAATTTCAGCATCACCAGACTGGCAGATAAATCTCTAGAAATAGTAAAGAGTATATATGTGTGGGAACATGCATATCCTCCTCACTAAAAGAGACCTTTAGAAAGGCAACATAGAGACATGAATGAGGTGATGCTGTCTCAAAGGAGCTTTACCCTTTCCCTGTGTTCCAATTAAAATCTTGTTGTACTTTACTTTGAATGGCAAAGTTGAGGCAATATAGCCACAGTTTTGACCACCAGTGTTCTGTGGTTTTGCTCAGACCTGGTTAAATGAGGTACTCCTATGGATGCAGAAAAGCTGATGTGGTAACAATGTCTTCTGAGTGGCCCAACTTCTGTTGGAAGAAAGGTTAAGAAAGCTTTGAAAAGTCATTATTTTTATTATCTTCTGTAATTTGCAGAAGATTGTATTGAAGTATAAGACTGAAATGACTTCATTAATCTTTTTACCTGCTACAATTTCAGCCTGAGGTGTGGGGGTAGTTGGTTGTTTCCATTTGGCAAGTTTTCCCTTTTTTTTAATCTAGGAATTCCAACAACAATAATATCGTTGCCCGTTTGTTTTTTGATAGAACAATTGAGTGTTCAGTGACTCAGTTATGAGGCTGCAGAAGAAATTGTTCACCACAAGTGAATTGTTCTGCACAGCACAGGGGCAATGATGTTATCACTTAATTACATACATCCAAGGTAATCTTCTCAGCCTTTCTTGGTTAGCCTTCTGAGGCACAGGGCTAAATGTGACCTTGAGATCCATCACTTGAGAGTGCCACTGACTCCCAAAATGCACTTCCAGCTCTCTGAGCTTTGCATGCCTTTCAAGAAACACAGCTTGTCCAGAGCAAGTAACAGTCACGTATTTCCTTTTTTTTTTTTTCATTGCTGGGAGCACATAAGAAAGGACTGTATGCTGCCCACACTATTATTCAACAGTAGAAAAATAAAAGCTGAGGTGGATTTGAATCATCTGTTTGCTTTCAAAATCCAAAAATATTTAAGAACTTTTGTAACTGCAGTACTTTGAAGGGGAACAATGTTGGAAACTTGCCTTGCTGACAATCAGTTAATGATGGGAAAAAAAAGTGTTTCTAGGCTATTAGCACTGTGACTTTTAAATGAAGAATTGTGAACACAGACATGTACATATGCACAGACACCTCCACACTGCCCCAGGCAAATGATTATTAAAATTAACAGCTTTAATAGCTGTGATTGGTGGTACAAAGACAATTTTGCTGATGTGGCAATGTGTGTGATAGATAATTAGTGAGAATTACCCTATAATGAAATACTGTGTCTTAAAGAAGTGTATAAAACCAGCTCCTTTCTTTGAATAAAGGATTGAGATTCCCTGCTGGTCTGAGTTCATGCCTCAGTAGTTACCAAGAGGAGATGTCATATTTTTATGTACCCCACGGGAACTGATGCAGTCTTGATATGGGGTGAGAGGAAACATTTGCCACATTCCCACTTCTGCCTCCTGCCAAATTGTTTTTTCTTTCTGGGGTCATGGTTCTCTTTAGTGTGTGGTGTAGTAACTCAGGGTTCTGACTGAAATATACACAAACAGGTCTGGTGGTTCACATGGCAGTGTGGAATCATGAGGACCTTACAGAGTCGTGGTGCTTCACAGTCATGGGTGCTTTTTAGAAGGAGAAGGAAAGCTGAGCAAAAAGGAACTTGCCATAAATGTGTTCTACTGTTCTTGTGCAAGGGTCGATCTTCAAAGGGTAGATTAACTCTTTTGATGGTAGAAGTTCTTGAAAATTCCTATTTTGACCTTTTGGTGCATTTTTGTAGCTGCACATCTTAAACCTTTCCCCTGTGTAGAGGCTGATATTTAAGTGAAGGATTTAGTAGCTATTGGAATGGTTACTTAAATTGTATTTTATACAAATATCATATTACACTAGGAGAAGCAGATCAGATTACATTTGTGCATATAAACCCTAATTAAATGTTCTTTTGAACAATGCAAGCCTGGGCATAATTTTTTTCTGGGTGTTTATTTTGTGTTAAGTTTTTCCTTTTTCTTTTTTCCCCCCAAGTGTTAATGTATTGCCTGGTTAATAGTACCTGGAACTCTGCCAGTGTCAAATATAAACCACAAATTCCTTTAAACTAGCAAATGTATAAAGATTTACAAACTTCATAGATGGCAACTACCAGAATTTTCAACAAATAGTTCTGTTTTGAATTCTTTCTGCTACAGAGAATTAATTTGAAAGGAATTCAGAAAGAAACATTTTCATCTTATTTAATTCCTGGAATGCTTTATCTGGTAGTTACTCTATACAGTTTATATCCTACTTTATATTCTAATAGGCTATATGGTCTTTCTGTCTTTAAAGAGCAGACTTCAAGGGGGGAAGTTGCTTAAAGTGGTACAGTTGCAGAGATTTTCAAAATTATGAGCCTGCTGGAAGCTTCAATACTTCTTTATCCTACTCAAAATAAATGAAAAAATAATACAGGGTAGCCTTAATGGGTTTTTAAAGGAGTACCAAACTGAAAGGTATAAGCACAGTGGAAGTTAAAAAATCAAATATTAATGTAAGTTATTGTCACTCCTATCACTGCTAATATCTCCCATTTTTTCATGCTAAACACCTCTTCCCCCCAACTTAGTAATAAACCAGTCTGAACAATGACTGAGCACTAAATGAAATATAATGAGATGTGTTTAGAAAGCTATTAATGATAGTAGATTCCATTAGGGGAAGTTAAAAGGTTAAATGCTCGTGCGTGCAGCATCGCATAAAGCGAGTGGCTTGGGAAGGGCAGAGGTTCGTTTTTTATATGGGTCCTTTCAGTCCCACCTTCCCATTCTGTCACCCCATCTCTGAAAGTGTTCATTGCCAGATTTGGATGGGGCTCTGAGCAACCTGATGTACTGAAAGGTGTCCCTTTTAAAACTTGGTGTTTTAAAAAACAAAAGCAAACCTGAGATCTTTCCTATCTTATAAAACAGGGGTATTTTTTTTTCAAAACCATACTGTCTAATTCATGTAGAGCGGTAAAATCTGGAGCTTTTACTATTGATAGAGAAAGTCCAGGTTTGTTTTTGTTATGACAGGATAACATTGTTATTAACTTTTAGTCTGCAAGCTGTCTCTGCAGATTGATGTTACCAACACGCATGCCAACTCAGTAATAATTGCTCCAGTTCCTGGTGCAAATATAACATTGTTCCTCTGTAATCCAGTTTTAGTATTCCCAATTTCATGGTTTTGAGATGATACTGACCACACTGACATCCCCACTATTGAGCTTGTGCTTGACTGATTGTTCCCCACAAGTCATAAAGGTTCCAGCCTAGAAGCCAACCCAAAGCAGTTCAGGAATGTGACCCTCACGTTATTCCAAGGTACTGTGTCCCTCAGCACAGAGACTGTCCAACCTTTCTCCAAGGAGGATTTTCCTTTTGCATTGGATGTGCATGGAGACTGGAGTTTGCTCAGTGACAAGCTGTGAAAATTAACCTACAGGAAGATGACACAAGAAAATGTTTATTGTTGTTCTTGTTAAAACCTTCCTAAAGAAGCTTCAGTGCATGACAGTCTCTGTCTTCCATGCTCATTGTAACAACTTTCACATTTCCCAATTTCTGGAAGCAAACATGACTTTTGTTTTTGTCATATATATCAAGATGTTAATGTTGCCTTACGACAACTTCTATTCTTCTTGTTGCTAATAAGGAAAAAAGAATTCCAATTACTTTGGTTTTTAAGTTACTCAGCAATTAAGCAGAAAAATATTTGTCTTTCTAATGCTTGTTCTTAGAATCTACAGAGCTTCAAAAGCTGGAGATGGTGATTAATCTTTTCTGTTATTTGTGAAAGACATTGCATCTCCCCCCCTTTGGTCTTTGTAGAACTGGATGAGGTTATTTTCATTTTACCTTTTTTCAGCTTGACTGATGCTGTTCTTTGAGACTTAGCAAATAGACAGATGTGTTGTGCTGACTAGCACCTCTCTTCAGACCACATCCCTTAATCTCTATAGAAAATATGTGTTTTCTATAAAAAGTTATTTGTCTAATACTTCCAAGGCCTCAGTTTCTGTACTGTAATTGCTACTGCTTTTAGTGTATGTTTTGGATCACTGATCAAAAGATTGAAAGGATTAAATCAACACTTGAAATAAGAAGAAGGTGTAGTGGTGGGTAGAGGTGTTTTTTTTTTTTAATTTTATTTTATTGTATTGAAATAGGCAAAGCTTCATTTCTAGAGCATATAGTCTTCCCTGGCATGTAGTCCACAGAAGAATTGTCCTTGAATGTGCTGGTTTGATTTACCTCATACAAACTATACCAGTCAGCCCTCTCAAAGTGAAGCAAAACATTGATGGCAGCCTGCTGAGAGGACAGTTTCAAATCCTCTTGAGATCTTATGGCACAGCATTTCTGGCTGCCAAAATAAAGATGTGACAGGACAGCTCAGCTTATTATTTTATGGGGATTAGTATTCTATCCCTTATAACTTAAGTGATAAATGCACTTAGAAATCCTCTGGCACTTTTCAAGTGGTTGAGCTCAGGCTAGCAGCACGATGATATGATGGCTGAAGATGCTCTGGTCATTACTGGATTTATGGAAAATTTCAGAATAGCAATTCACATTGTCTTGAGTTCCTCCAGTCGATCCTGTAGTGTGTATACCTGCTTTTGAACTTTTCTTTCCATTACTTCTGATTTAGGTAAGGCCCCCAGTCTGGGTGCTAAAGAGAAGTCAGGAACCTGAAATTGTATGAAAAATACATATGAACTCTTCTAGTGCCACGGGCAGATATTCATAAAGATGGGGAATGGAGAGGGAGCTGGATAAGGAATTATAAATGTAATTTTTCTAAAGGGATGAGAGCAAGCAAGAGTAGAAAAGAATCCCTTGTCTGACACATCCTCCTGAGAGTCACTGGATAACCTTAGTGCGAGGTTGTGCCTTTAATAATGGTAACTGTAGAGCTGACATTTTTCCTTTCCTGATGAACTAACTTGAGGTTTTGTTCTTGCTCACAGACATAGGACAGGGTTCTGTAGCATGTACATCTTCCAAAAATGATCACATTCACCAAAAGGTTTTCAGAATGAGGTATCTCTTCCATTCCTCCCCTTGGGTGGATTCTGAAACTCTTTTATGGACAGCAAACCTACTTATTACAAAAACATTGATGTTGATATTGCTGGAGGGGCTAACATCAGCTCAGGATGATGGTATTCTGGAAACTGTAATTCTGACCAGTGTTCCCAGTCCATGCCAGTCTACCCTTCCATGGCCTGGTAAGGGTGGGGAGGTGATGGTACGTGGTTATACCTGGTCACAGATGGCAGGGAGACACTAGGGGACAAAGAGGGACTAGACTCTTTCCACCAAACTTTCAAAATCCTGCTCTCTATAGGAGGAGAGAATGTTACAGCGAGAAAGTCATGGATAATGTGAGCATAGAGGAGACAAGCAGAAGGTGAGGAGTCACCACTGTGCTCAGAAGAGCAGAAACAGAGGAATCCCAGGGAGACAGTACAGGAAAGACTGATTTATCTGAATCCTAGCTGAGGGGTTGAATTGTCTTGATCATCTAAGACTTGGTTGTAGGATGTCTAACTGAATTACATCCATATTTTCAGATACAACCAAGAGGTCTTTCATCCTACCTGGATTCAATTGGTTGTAAGGATGTCTCTTGAAAGGTAGTCACTTTTTTTTCCCTACTGATATTTTCCATCTTCTCTTTTATAAAGGCCCACCTGAGCTGGCTTGTATTTGTGCATGCAGTTTCTTCAGCCAAAGCTAGATCCCTGGCAGCCTTCAAATCCCTTATTTCCTGAGCTGTTTTTAGGGAAGTTAGTGAAATACTGACAGCTGTAAGCCTGACCTGAAGCCTCTTGCAGATGAGGTGGGTCAATAGGCTTAGGATCAGTATCCTAGAAATGTAGAAATTCAAAACCTCTTAGGCTGGCTTACATCCTAAATCTGACTCCAAGATTTAAAACAAAGTTGTATGTGTAGGTTTAAGTATTCTAAACGAAATGCATTATAAATCATATAGATGTGAGTTTAAATGCCTGATGCAACTTCAGGTATAACTGAAATGAAATCTGAGGTTAAAACATACTACAAATGTACCCCCATAACCTTAATTCTGCTCTTTGGTGGCAAATGAAGTAGCCACAATGTGCTTGTCATACAGCAAGTGCTGTGATCCTTTAAAAAGCTTGTAATCAAAGGAGCACAGTAAAACAATTGCCCGGTAGCACCTGTGCCTAGGTCTCTGTGGAAAGGGAGGCTTCTGGATCAGTTCACTCACCCAACAGCATCGCCTGACTGCATTCAGGAAAATG
Source organism: Rhabdornis inornatus (assembly GCA_013397075.1). Lineage (NCBI taxonomy): Eukaryota > Metazoa > Chordata > Aves > Passeriformes > Rhabdornithidae > Rhabdornis > Rhabdornis inornatus. The sequence continues at coordinate 503,493 of VWZS01006027.1, read as the reverse complement.
AACATGAATTGGTATAGAGAGCACTGACCATGTTTTAAAAATCCCCACTCTGAATAGTAAGTAGTTTTGTACCCCATATTACCTATGCCCATCTCTTCACCCATCCCTGGAGGTGTTCAAGGCCAGGTTGGATGGGGCTCTGAGCATCCTGGTCTAGAGGAAGGTGTCCCTGCCTATGGCAGGGGATTGGAACTAGATCATTTTTAAGGTTCCTTCCAACCCAAACCATTCTATCTCCAGCCTGCGTTTAATTTTCTTTTCACCATCATCATCACAAGATTTATTTTGCAGATATGTGTTGTGGGTCTACAGCTTAGGAAAACACTTCCCCCACTAGGAATTAATCTATTGAATACTCTCAAAATGTATAGTCAAGTGTCTGAAAAGCAGAGTGATTTTTTTTCTGAGTTATTTATTACAGGAACTGATACAGTGCAAGTGAATCATTTTAGATTAAGTGGTTTATTTATCACTGAAATGTGAATGAAGTACAACTTGTTGCACTTGAATTCTATATCCAAGTGTTAGCTAGAATTAGAACCAGCTTTTATTGTGCCTTTTGGATACTACTGGAGATCAGAGGGAATGGATTTTTTAAAAAAATCTGTTTTTCCTGCAGAGATCCACACCAAGCTTCACTGCTGCAACAATATTCTCAGATATGGGCGTAGTATCTGAAAATATACCTTGGTCTAGGGAACAGGTCAAGATTAACTCATTGACATCAAGGTGGTTGGGAACTAAGCTACAAGGTCCATGAAAGGTTTAGTTAGCATCCTTGGCATTTGTATTTAGTAGCTGAAGTGACATAAGGTCAAGGGGCAGAGGAAGCAAGAAGATAAATCAGAGGAAGAAATGGACTGGTGAGCAAAGTGTAATGCTTGTACTTTCTTTTGAAAATAATTTGCATCAGCTGTAAACCAGTTTGGTTAGACGAGAAATTAAACAGATCAGAGATTTATGCAGCAGTCAAATTTGCTTCCCTAGAAAGATTAGAAATGCAGGACAAAAGTGGATCTCAAGGACTCTGAAGTAAAGCTCCCTGTCACCATAGGTTCTCTCACTTAGTTCTTTCTAATACTGTAATTAGCATTCTTGTCTATTTAGAAATTTCATTTTCCCACTAATTTGCTTAATTCACTGTGTAACCCTGTCCCTAACACATTTATTAATGTCTTTTTACTATCATAGGTACATTTTTGCTGTAACTGGCATCAGGTTGATGGGGTTTATTCTGAGATTTACAGTTAATTTTTATTCAGCATTTTTGTTTCTGTAGTATGGCAGTTATTGTTAGATATATAGAGAAGAATTCTGATGTCAAATGGAAAAAATGATTAATATATGAGTTCTTTGTGCTCTATAAATTCTACATATTATGAAGCAATTCTGTTTGATGAAGTGCTTTGGAAAAAATTTAAATTTATAATATTTTCTCTTCATACTTAGAACTCCTATATTATGCTTATTAGTTGCTGCTTCATCACCAAGTCCTGTGTGCTTGCCAAACTCTTTTAATCTGATAGTTGTCATTTTAAGGGCACTTAACCACAGAGCTAAAATGGACAAGACAGTATCTAGAAAATCTTGCTTCTGTTTTTCTGAGCAACATTTGTGACACTGTTTCCACTCTTTTTTTTTTTTGTGTTCATCAGTAAGTGAGCAGAGAGGTGCTAATAATTTGATGTTGATTACTAGAAATAATTTCAGATGGAGCAGAATATCACAGGAAAGGGTCCACTGGAAAGGAAGGAAAGAAGCAAACAGTGAGAGTTCAGAAGGGTAAACAATAATCTGAACTGGCTAAAGCAAGGTCAGATGTCTCTGCTTAGCAAAGTCCTAGTTAGTAAAGCTACTGATGAACTATGAGAGCAATACTGCCAGGCTGCTGTTCATCACATGAACCTAACTCACTTAATTGGATTGCATTTTGCCACTTTGCAAGTCCTAATTGTACAAAGAGGTTATTTTAGCAGCAAGCATGACTTAACTCTACAAAATATTTTTTCCTCTGTCATACCCTTCTTCATTAAAGTGACTCTCAAGAGGTCTATTTCTCCCCAGGTTGGATGGCTTTAATGACCATGGTTATTTTGTTGTTTTGTTGTTTTTCTTCTTTTTCATCTTAAGTCAATATTTACAGGTAAAATCTGGTCAATGGAGTGAGATGTAATGAGCATTCTTTCATTTACATCTCACCTAAAGAGGTGAGATGAAAATGAAAAAATGTTGCCACAAAGTCATTTTCCAGCCTGTTCAGAAAAAATAAAGCAAAACATAGTTATCCATTGCAAGGCAATGAGAGATGGCAAGATCTTCTTCATTTTCAGTAGTCCAAACAAATAATATAGATTTATCCATTTTGGTATGATGGTGTTTGTGCAGAAGTGATTACTAGATCATTACTGTTTGTGTTCTCTTTGAGTTTTGTATGTTTAGTGGATATGTTTTTGGGTTGTGCTGATTAGAAGTTTCAAGTATTGGCATAAACTGGCTCCCACCAAAACCAGTGATGAAGTTTCCATAGTGGCACTGGTAGAAACAATTAAACTGCCTGGGAAATCATCCCAGTGCAGCTTCTCCCCTGACCACTTTTCTGGGAATTGACTGCCTCATACAATGCACCATGTGTGTAGGTACCTATTACTGATAGTTCATTAGTTAGTTTAATTAATTAGTTCAGCTCATCAACACCATTTCACTGTGCTTATATAGTTTAAAGGAAACCTCTACACACACCTTACTGTGTCAATAGGAACTTGCCCCAGAAAGCCAAGCTTCCTTACTTCGATACCTCTTTGTTTCTGAATGGCAGTTTTTTTCCCACAAAAGGCAGGTGTCTTTGTTTTCTTTTCCAGAAACAAAAATGAAGATGACAGCTGCCATAGACAGCACTCTGCTAGGTCTCTTCTATTTTCTGTAGAGTCCAAATCTGTTTTTCATTTACAAATCCCAGAATTCCTCTTTTAGATCTATAAAGAGCTCTTTAATGGTTTATGAATATTTATTAAAAAAAAACCAAGAAACTGTCAGCAGGTAGGAAATCACAAAACAACTTCTGTTTCATTCCTAGCTGGCCAAAAAGAAAAAAATATTCTATGAGTTCAAAAAGTGTATCTAAACATACTTTAAAACATCCCTGGTGCACTCTGCAATCTCTTTCCTCATGGTGTGCACAGTCAAACTGGTCATAGGGTGCCACTGCTTATTCCTAATCCAAGTGTCTTGATTTTCTGCCCCAAAACCTGAACAAAGTGAGGATGTAGGAGAGAAGAAAAGTGGTTTTGGTACAGTAAGGCATACACATCTCATCCTGTTGGAGGTGTTTGGATGTTGCCTTGCTGTCTACTGCCCCAATAATATATGCCCTCAGTCCTCAGGCAGGTGCTGGGCACCTGTGTCTAATTTAATTTTTTTTTATCTTTAGGCATCTACCTTTCATCTTTCCTCACCTATTGCAAATCTAATCCAGTCCATGATATTTCAAAAGAATTTCTCACTGAAGTATTTGAAATACTTTACGCAACTAGATGTGAGGGAGGGCTGTGAGTACTAACGGTACAATGACATCAACATCTTTCACTTCCTTTTTATAAAATACTATATTTTGCTTGTTATGTGGAGTTGGGTCTCTGAGAATGAAGTGTCATGGAGCCCAGTGAGATCTTGGCAGCTTGTTTTCTGTTTTAACAAATGACCTGTCATCAGCTGATAAACATCTGATCTCCAGCTGTGGGATCTCGAAGGTGTGTGATTGTGTGTCTGGATTGGCTGATTCAAAAATACCAGAGTAACCTCCTGAAGAGAGGAATTTTTTTAAAAAAAGGTTTTAAAACTAAAAAAAAAAAAGTATATTTGTATGCAACAGTTTTATTGTAACATTGATTAGAAAGTCTTCTGGCATTTTGAAAATTGGGGCCAAGGAGCTTCAGATCCACACAGACCAACCTTGAGCAGCCATGAGTCCAGTGGTCAGGTCAAGGAGCAGCTGCTTCTGCTGACAGCATTTCCACCCTGGAGTTCAGTGCTGGGCTCACTGCTAGACCCACCTTACTGGTCTTTTAGGCTATGCCTTAAACTCTGGAGCAGGTTTAAGGGCAGTGGTGTAAATGTAAATATGATATAATATTGTCTTTAACAGAGAACAGCAAATACTGTGGAAGTATTGGATTTTAAAAAATTGGTTCTGTGTTGAAAACTACTGCCCTGACATAAGCTGCTCCTTCATTAGTTAAACAACACTTTTTTATAACCCCAAAGCCAACAGGTTCTTGAGAGTGATAAATGACTTTTGGCAGAGAAGCTGTAATCATTGGCTACGTTTCTGCCTTACTAGTGTAAAAAAGATGACCTGTATATAGGAGAAATGAGCACCCATATAAGAGACATGACCAATACTTTAGGAAGTGATTAAAAAAGACCACAGCATAGGAATAAATTGCTCAAAATTGTGGAAAAGAAGTATGACCCTCACAGATGGAAATTATTACAGACTGAGAGGCCACCAAATAGAGAGATTTCTAAGGCTTGCCTGACCTTCTTAGGGAAGGTGGATGAAATAAAAGTGTTAGTGCTGTATGAAAGATGAACTGGTGTGGAGAAACTCAGCCAAATGCTTTTTTCTCCTTATAGAAGTACAAAGGGATATTGAAATTAAAGGCAACAAATTTAAAACAGATAAAGAGAAACATATTTTCTTGTAACATTTATTTAATCTATAGAAGTTGCCAAGGCAGGACAATGCTGTTGCCAATAGCTTGATTTAGGTAATAAAGAAGAGACACCCATGAAAAGGAGTTGTTACATAAGCCAAGAAAAAAGCTCCATTATATGAGCAATTAATGAGGCTTCAAGGGAGAAGCAATGATCAACTGCTGGGTGTTGGAAATATCTGAGCCTTGAGTTTTAAAGAGGCAAACCTTCTCTTAAATCCAGTAGAATTTGGTCTAATTAAGGCCAGTATGATTGGCTTAATTGTCCCACCCTCTTCACAGGATGGAATAATTGCAAAAAAAGGTATATTTAAATAAATGCTGCTCAGTGCCTAAACACAGGATTTGGTGCTAATCCACCTCTTCTCCTTCCTTTACTTGGGCAAATATTCTTGTGAAAAAGTCAGCTAATGTTTCGCTTGACGTGCTGAAGTTATCCTGCCCTGTGATGTTAAAGCCAATTTACACTCATAGCTTCAGAACATTTTGGGCAAGGATCTGGTTATAAAGTCCAGAGCTGATTCCTGCTACTAGATGAGGCTTCCTGCAGGAATGCAAAGCCACAGGGGTTGTATGGTAGATGGAGAGTATTTATTAGCATATTTTTGCTCCTGGGCTGCACAAGCTCTGTCATGTTGATGATACCAGCACTTTAATTACAAAATTCTGGAGTGGAGACTTTTAGCAATTATACGCTCTGGTATTATCCTTTTATTAATATAAAAAATGCATTTATAATTATCTGATGCAAAACACAGTGAAATTACATCGGATGAATATAGACCTGCCCGCCTGCAATGTGTTCTTAAAAGCTAGTGTTAAAAATTATTTCAAAAGGAAAGCTGCAATATTCCAGTTTTTCTCAGTATAACTGGAACAAACCATTAAGCCAAAAAGACTGTTTCTTATCTCAGGTCTCATTTAAAATATCCTGCCTAAAGTTTAAAACATAAATCTTTTGTATGGTAGAGTATTTTTGAAATTAAGCTTAGAACTTGAAAGTTTTTAAGCATTTTCTCATAAAGATAATTCTGGCTGTTTTGTATGCTGTAATGGTCAGTAGCAATTCAGCTTTTTTCCTTTAAAAAGACTTTCCAGGACCTCATTTGCATATACTCATGAAATGAACAGGTATGTTGTTTGGATTGCTTGTGTGTGAATATATCTCAAAGATAAAATAGTCACCACTGGATTTTCTGTGTCTGTAAAACAAGAAGTCTCATATTTGACAGGCTGCTTACTTGGATTCTTCTCCCAGACCAGTCATGTCCTGAAGTCTTTATTATCCTGCTATTGTCTTGCAGGTCAGAGGCTATGGGACAGATTATTGTGATAAATGTCAATAGTTAATTTAACTTCCATTAAAATTTTTCTCTGTCATAAACCTTAAATTAAAGACTAATGGCCTCTCTTTTATTATTTGCAATGGCAGTAAAAACAGAATTACTTCTGGCTTTGGCTCAAAGGGAAGGGGTGATGTGACTTGAAAGACTGTGGCAGAAATATAAGGGCAGACCATGGTGACCTCCTGCTTTTGGTGATTGCCTGATGCTCTGCCCAAACTCGAATTGGAATCACTTAACTCTTAGAGAAATTTTATTTCATTCACTGAGGCTGGAGTGGAATCAATTTTTCAAATAATTATTATCCGTTGCCTTTGTGCAGCAGCTGCCTCTGTTTGGAAGAACTATATCTTCAAGCTCTTTCCTTCTTTAAAGAAAATGTGCTCTAAAGGTGCAATCCACAAAAACTGTAGAACATGGACTAGAATGCTTGTGTTGAGGGAAGGAATCCATTAAAAACCCCTCAAAAACCTAAATTAATGGAGCATGAGGAGATGGAAAAGTATTTTTCCATTGGCACCTCAGCTTTTGTGACCCCCCAAGTAACTATAGCAAACTTAGAGTTTCTAAGAGAATGGGATGTGCTTTTCTGAGTTTAATAGGTAAATCTAGTTTTATTCTTAGCCACTTGGAAAATGTGAGTCTAAGTATGTGAGCAAGGCACTGCCTAAAAAAGTGCTTATTTTTCACTAAGAGTTTCCCTCACAGTTGAAGAATCATAAGTCCATGATTCAAACTGATCATGAAGTATGATTACAGGGCGCTTCCCTTGATTGGGGAAGTGTTATATGCTGCTGGGAATGCAGGCACATAAAGATGGTTATTCAGTGATCATTTGTCACACTGATGGATTAAAGAACAAAGTGGCTAGTGGAAGCAATGCAAGTGTTTCTCTGTCATCTTTTGATTAGGTCATTCGGTTAGAGAGGAAACGTCTTATAATTAAGTTTGTGGGAAGTTACATTCACTTACTGTTAATTGCTGGCAGATGAAGATATTTTTGTTATCAATTAACAGTCATATGAAAGGAAATTTAAAGTTATATGTTTGAAGTTTTCTGCTTTTTCTAACATGAAAGTTATTTTAAGATTTTAAAAATCTGTTATTAAAGGTTTCAGGTTGTCTTAAGGTTTTTATTTTGTGCTTTATTTTTCTGCCTATCTTGATAAATAAATGTTAAGCATAAATGAATATGCTATGCATAATACATTTACATTTTTTAATGTCTAACTTCACTAAAAACTCTCCAGGCAGAATCTCATCAATAGAGTCACTTTAACTTTTGGAAAGTTTATGTTCTGAAGTTTAAAAATCCATATAGCCCCTGTGTCACACAGCTGAACTCATCTCAAACTGGTAACCTGGTCTGTGGTTTGGATTTCCTTTCCTGTATTGGCATACAGGAAGAATTCTTACAAGGTGGCAAAATATCGGTGGATTCAATAATATTTTTTCTCTTTTTTTTAATGCAGTATTATGGCAGTATTAAGTTTTCAGGATGCTTTGAATGTTTGATCTGAAAATGAGAAAAACAGGCTTTGGAATGAAAGTAACTGTTACTGGAAGGGAAAGGAAAAATAAATACTACAGAAATTTTGTTAAATATTTTAATATTTTGGATGAAATATATGTGAGTTATAAGTAGGACTAGAGCTATGTTGGAATTTGAGCCTTTCATTCCTAATGTATCAATTCTTTCTTCTTTTGAAATGTGCAGAGGAAGTGCTAAGGTAGCCACCTTCCTCCACAATCTATTATCTGAAAATGGGCAATTAGAGCAAATAATTTAATATTAGTTGACAGATCATTAGCCTGTAAGACAAAAAGTAGGAAAAGACAGGAGCTTAAGGAAGCAGTAATTATATTTAGAATTGAGGAAAAAAAAAAAGATCTTAATTGTGAAGCATGGTGATATCTACAGGTTAGGCACAAGAAAGCAGAAAATTGCTGGTACACAAAAATGTAGGATTATGCCTCTTTACTGACACTGAGTCAGCTTGAATCTGAGCACTAATTGGCACTTGTAGGCTGATCTCTGTAATATTCCTTGGTGACCTGGACCTGTCTTGGGGGATGGTATGTGCTGAGTACCTGGGTGAGTGACAGCTCTGATGGGCAAATTTGGGCCTCATTTCCCAGAGGGCTGGGTCTTCATTAGGATGTGTTTTGAATGGTGGAAAATAGACTCAAAGTCCCAGTGAGGATAAAATAGCTGGACTATTTCATATGCTAAAATTGGGTTTATGTGTCCTTGCATTTCAGGGGAGAGGAACTGGGGGGCATGTGTTGCAATGAGCAGCTACAGACTGGAGCACGATATTGAAATGGGAATTTCATGAGACTGAAACTGTAAGCTAGACAGCCTCATGAGTAGCCTTTTAAACTAGAGATTTAATTTTAAAAAGTGATTTAGGGTGGGTTCTTCATCCCAAACCTACATTCAAACTTCTTGGCTTTCTAGATCACATAATTTTATGGTGTGGGGCAAATCTTATCACAGCTCTTTCATGATGGAGAGGTATAAGAAACACTTTACCCTGCATTGAGAACTGCTGCCAGGTCTGTGCATGGTGGTAGAGTCACCACCTGTGTGCAAAACATTCCAAACATTCCAGTAGGGAACAGCAGTACCAGCAATGGGAGCTGGATATCCTAGGACAGGGAAGAACACCTTTGTACAAAGAAAGGGGTTTTTCTTTCACGAATTATGAGATCACAGCACAGACTGGTCTGGAACTAACCTTTCACTCTAGGCAAATCAGTAAAATGTGTTCCACTGTTAATTTTAGGCGAGTTAATGGAGGGTATGATAAATCCCCAGCTAAACAGTCACTACCTGAAATGCAAATCACTAAGTAATACGTTGGGGTTTTGGATGGCTGTTTAATTATAATTAGCTATATTATAATTTTTCAAAGTTTTTTTTCCCACATCTTTTTTTAAGGAAAAAGCAAAGAACTTTTTAATTAAATTGAAATAGAAGAAAAGTTTGTTCTTCCCTTTGCAGTGTTCTTTCAGAATTCTTGCCTTTTGTTAAATTTTCTTCTCTTCTCTCCCAGTACTAAAGGTTGTCTTTAATTAATTTCCATTTCTTCATGGCAAATTACTAGGAAGTAGACTCTGTAGTGTAGATTAAACAAATGAAGTTTTTTGTATTCCCTGAGAAACCTGGGTTCTGAATAGCTTAAAATAACATGCAGTTCTTGGATATTATCTAATTATGTGTTGAAGTTTTTTTTAAAACAAATTCCTAGGAGAATAAAATCAATGCTCTCTTTCTTTATAGTTTGAAGTCCCCATTCTGCAAAGACATTTGCATAACAGTTTAGTAGCTGCTCAAAATTTATGAACTATGTACCCTTCTCAGTTTGAAGTGTGTTTTTAGAGAGGCAATTTAAGATATCTTTTAGATTGCTGGTGAGATATCTAGTAATATAAAATCGTTCTATAGGATGCAGTTTAGTACAAATCTTCTTAAAATTATAGCACACATCCTTCATTTAAAAATAAGGGTATGGAATTTCAATGACATGCTTAGATGACTTTGAATTAAAAAAATGGGGAAAATAATAAACAGAGTTACAGAGGAAAGACACCTTTCCTGCAGGAGAACAAGTGAAACAAACTTGATTAAACTTTGGAGGGAGCCTGTCCCTCTAAAATTTGAATATATTGTAAATATAATACAGCACTTGTTAAAAAAAAAAAAATTGATCTTGTAAGTCAAATGACAGCTGACAAAGCTAGGAGCTCTTAGCAACAGCATTCCATCCAGTTATTCTGACTTTTTCTCTTTGTTTTATCTTCTCTGTGTATACCTTTATGATTGCTGAAATCTGGGACTTCCCTGATACAAACATGTGATTATCCTGTTCTGTTTTACAGCCCCTTCCATTCTCTGTTCTGTTTCTATCCATTGATTCTAACTTTAAAGTCCAGGAGCATATGGGATACCAGATATAGGTATATCCATCTTGTCAGAGGAATGATGTATTGCTGTATAGTAATTGACGTTTTTAAAGAGTGTTGTCCATGCATATTTCACAAACTGCTTGCTTGCACTAATACAGGAAAGTGGAGTAGAAGAGTGAACTTACAACACTGGTTTTGGAGGAAATGAGATAATCTAAATACAAAGGTAAAGCAAAAGCTTCCCTTAGAATTTAATTTGAAATTGAAGTTTTCAAACACAACTACCCTGGCTTATGCTGCTTCTTGATGAAGTGCTGCTTCTGGGCACATGTACAAACACATTAATGCATACAAAAATAGCATAAAAGTAAAATCCTACAAGTTCAATTTTTGTGAGTTTCTGTTGGCCAGATGTTCTTAATTATTTTGCATTTTCTCAGCTACAAAGTACAGGTTCTGAGAATTTCAGAAGTTCAGGGTTCCCTACAGGTATTAACTACAGCCACAAAATGGAACTGGGTTGGGATGGCTGAAATTTTCTAGTGAATGCAGATGAACAGGGCTGCTCTGTACATTTTAGTTTCAATTAAGGATAATCAAAGCTTCCTTGCCTGTTAATTTGTGAGCTATATAATTGCCTTTTTTTTGTTTGTTTTTAAAAGAAGAAAGGGTACATCAGACAACACTGAAGAAATACTGTCTCAGCACTGAAGCTTCTTGAGCTAATCTAAATGATGAATATCAATTAGTATTTTTGTATTTATAAAACCAATATTTCAGGCCACAGAGATTTACTCTTTGTGTCAGCATGAGCCAAATAATTAATATTTGACTTAAGAGGTTTTAAATGGTACTAAAATGTGTTGTGGCTGGTTCTGATTGACTTATGCCAAACTCCCTTAAGGATGCCATTCTCTTCAGTTGTCCACATTGGTTATTCTGTGTGACAGAGAAAATTTTCTTGTGCTTTAAACATGGATTAATATAAGAACTTTACAAAGCTATAAGTTAATGAATGCTTATTGTAAATGTCATTCATAATGACATCTTGTGTCAAAAGTAGCTTCCACCACTTTTTTATCTCCATGTTAGAGAATTTTTTGAGCTGTTCACCAGTGCCAACATTTCAACAGAAACTTTTGCAGTTTTTTTGGAAGCCCTGACTTCTGGAGGGAAGACACTAGTTTTTTATTAGAAAAAGAGAAGAATGTGGTTTAGATCTCTTGGTTCATCTCTTTTGCATGGAAAAGCCTGAAAATATAAGCTTTACTCCTCCCTAGTGCCTAGGCAATACAATAAAAGGGATCTATCAGAAGAAAAATTTGTTTTTAAAAGGCATTTGAGGAAAGGGATTGTTTCAGGAGGGGTAAAGGCTGACTAATGAATTTATAAGGCCAGGAACTGACAAGACTGTGTTCTGGAACTGAACTTAACCTGTGCAACTGGAGGCATGGAAGTGACTTCTCCCTTTTATTTTGCCCGTGACAGCTAACAATTTAATCTTCTCTGTTTGCTATGTAGGTCAGATACTTTTCCTGGTTAGTGGATTACAGGAACAGAAAGCTCCTTCCCGCTGTTTGTGTGTTATAAATTGAGATAATCTTTCAGGTATTAAATAGATGCATTTAGATTCTGAATAATTTGGTGTGTGTTAGCTCAGCAGTGTGCTCTTCTGATCACTCAGTTATGATTCCACCTTTCATTTGGAGATCACCTTAACAAAAGAAGGTGTCATACAAGCAATAATCTGGTCTTCCTCTTTAATCATTCACTTATGCAAAGTTTCTTTATTTGCTTTTCAAACAAAACTCAAGGTGTGAGGTTAGCAGGAGTCCCAGCTGATTCAGGGTGACTGTTGTGTAAAACACTCTTGGGCAAAACCATGGCCTTCTCTGATTCTTTTATCTTTTATATCAGTGTGTAAAACTTGGGCAGGTATGCATGAGATGGGAAAAGTGGGCTGGGAGAGAAGGGATCTGGATGTTTAAGGCCAGGCTGGATGGGACTCTGAGCAACCTGGTCTAGTTGAAGGTGTTCCTATCCATGGCAAGGGGGGTGGAAAGAGATGGTTTTCAAGGTCCTCCTCCAACTTGAACCATTCTAGGGTTCTGTGATGTGTTTCACCATGGTCCAGATGTAGGTTTAATACTCAGAGATGTGTGCTGGGGTGGTAGATGAGGCTGTTCTTGGCCTCTGTCTCCTTTGCAAAGAGCCTGAAGGGCTGCTGTCATACCCTTCCCCAGCACAGAACAGCTGCTCACACTGACTTGCTCAGGTATGGGCTTGTGAAGCAGTGCCAGCCTCTTTTGCACCCTGTCACTCTCTCTGGGTTAGGTGCTTTAAAGGGAGGTACATCAGTATTCATTCACTGCCTTGTCCTATCTGCATTTTTTTTTTTAAGTGTATCAGCTTGTGTGAGAAGAGAAATGGACAGCTGTCTGTTTTGATTGCACAAGTTGGGGGCCCTTAAGGAAATTCACCTGGCAAGATCTTCAAAGCACTGGCTTCCATTGATAACAAAATAAGAACATCAGTACATCTGTATTTTCTATGTCTGAAGGAAATACACAGGGAGCAGAAGTTACTGACTACTCAGAAGGATGCTTCGTTAACAAAACTGCATTTTTTTTTAGAAAATAATTTCTGACTATCATCTGGTCATTTCTTGCATGACCCCTATAACCTACTGGTCATCTTGGTGTGTTTTTCCTACATGACTTGTCCACACACTGCACTTCTCTTGCATTATTCATGGAAACCTTTTCCCTCTACGCTATCTTGTTAGCCAGCCAATGTTTTTGCCTCCTGGTCTGGGTTATACAGGAAGAAAATGTCAGTGGGCAAACTTGTATCTTGTTCAGTGCCCCTTCAAGAGTGCTGCTGCTGTTTTGTGACTTGTTGTTCTTTCTTTCTGTGGTAATTTATAGCAGCTGCCACCCTTGAAAGTGGAGAGCACAAAGGTGAGCATATAATTATGGCTAAAGGCAGATCCTGAAATGTTGAGCTTTGGCATAGTGCTGTGGTTTGCATCAGAATTACACACAAGGCTAGTCCACGGTACAGGAGAAACAAAATTGGAGCAGGTGCCAATAACCAATCAGCTAACCAGTACAAACCCCTGCTTGATCCAAGAAGGGATCAGACACAAAAAAAGCTTTCTCTGGAGAAATGTTTGGAGATGACAGCTAGAAATTTTCTTGTGCCATTGCATCTAAGGTAGCTTGTTGAGGTTTGATTTTTTTTTTTTTCTGTAGGAAACAGATGACTACTTGATTCAACAGTGTTTCTTGAAAAGTGGCTGTCAACCTTCTGGGAATTCCAGCTCAGAATAATAATTGCAGGATTATCCTAGCTCTGCTGGATGATGTTCCTTTCCTAATGCTTCCCCTGAGCTTTGTTTGAAGTGTTTTGTGTGTCTTTTTTGTAGATGGAAAAGGGGAAAGAAATACTTATTCTTCTAGCAATCCCTAGATAGGAGAAGGGTTATGAATATTGAATGTTCTCTTTGGACATATTTTTACTCATTTACTGCTGCCACTTTCCAGCAAACACTTCATTATAATGACTTATTGAAAGCTCTGGCATATGATCACTAGAAGTGGCAATAAATATTTGGAACTTAATATTGAGCTGGTCTAAAGGAAGACAATGTTTCTTGTTCACTCTAGTCAGTGCTCTCAGACTTTTGATGTCTGCTCATCTTTCCAATGAAATCTGATGATCTTAGTGTACCTGAAATGCTGAGAGTGTTTGGAGAGTGAGAGTTATTTGACAGTTGATCTGGTAGAGAAGGAAGAGAATAATGTTGTAGGAAAGGAACAGATATTGTCTTGTACAGAGAACCTAAGATCAATATTGCTAACTTTTTCAAAGGGCTTGACTCGTGCTTTTATTATGTTATAAATAATTTTGCCCTTAGTATTGGGCCCACATATAAACAGAGAATGAACTCTTTAAGGAGCAGAATCTGAGTTCAATGTGCTCAGGTTTTTGCTGTCTTTGTATCAGTTCCACATACTTCCATATCCTAATGGTGTTTGGTTTTTTTCCCCAGTAAAACAATTTACCTCCTTTTTTGGGGTGGATGGCTGCCTTTTCTAGGGTTACTTTTTTGGCTGTTGTTCAGATAGATATGAGTAAAGAACAGCATCTTGCCTTCAGAATATTCCTTTTAGAACTTAGCAGGGATACAGTGCCTGGGATAGCTACAAAACTATTTTTTTCAGTTTGATTCTTACTGAGACAGAAGCGGGTTTTGAGTTTTTTTGTAGCCACCAAGACCAGAACTCTTGCCACCTCCTTGGGCCTGGGAGTAGAAATTCTGGGCGAATGGCTCCAGCTCACCCATTTAAAAGCACAGGGAGTTTTCAGGCAGGATAGAAGTGAAGAAGTTATTTGTTCCACATCAACCTGTTCCAGGTGTTGAAATGTTTCACAAGGCAGTGCTCAGTCTAACTCTGAGTGGTTTCCCAAGAGCTACACCAGTGTCAAAGGACTGTAGTGGGTTTACTTTGGCTGGATACCAGGTCCCCTCCACAACTTGAGAGAAGAGAGAAAATATAACAAAGGATTCATGAGACAAGGACAAGGAGAAAACAATCACTGATTACTATGACAAGCAACACAGACTTGACTTGGGGAAATTAGTTGCATTTATTACCAATCAAATCAGAGCAGGATAATGAGAAATAAAATCTTAAAAACATCATCCCCCAAATCCTTTCTCCCCACACCTCCCCTACAAGCTGGGCAGGGAGACAAGGAGTGAGGATTATGGTCTGTTCATCACACATTCTTCCTGCTGCTGCTCAGGGAGAGGAGTCCTTGCCCTGAGTCCTTCCCATGGGAAAGTGTTCTCCACGAACTTCTCCAAAGTGACTTCTTCCCATGTGCTATAGTTCTTCACTAGCTGCTCCAATGTGGGTCACTCTTCCATGGGGTGAAGTCCTCCAGGGACAGGCTGCTCAGTGTGAGTCCCCCACAGAGTCACAAGTCCCACCAGGAAATCTGTCCCTTCAGCCCACGGGGTCACCAGCATCCTTTGGTATCCACCTGCTTCAGCCTGGTCCCCTCCAGAGGCTGCAGGTGGATCTCTGCATCCCTGGGGATATCCATGCAAATCTCACTCTGGAAAACTTTTCCAGAAGTGAAGCAAAGCTTCTTTAGCTGTTTTCTATACATTACTGTTCATTTGGTATATTTTCACATTGATGTTGGATCCATTTTGGATTTATATGGACACTGTTAGATCCACACTCCCCAAGCTTTGTGTTTTTAGTTTGTCAATTAGATTTAAATATGAAGCACCCTGAGTGCCAATTTAATTACATTGTATTACTGACTAGTTTTCTGGCAGCATCCTGTCTAACTGTCCAGGCTGGCTTCTGAAGGGAGCTACTTATATAAATAGTCCCAAGGGCAATGATTAGAAAGGAAAGACTAAAAGAAGGGTCTGTGCTGAAGGAGGAGCTCATAGTCAATACAGGCAGAGAAAACTTTGCACATTATCATGCAAACTTTGCCCAAGGTCTTGCATGCATAAAGAAGACCTCATGTACATACTAACAAATGCAAATTGAAAAACAAACCCCCTACTGAAGCAGTTATTTTAAATAACCTCATAATAATTTAAATAATCTGTGAATTTATAGTTGAAATATTATGTGAAAATAACTTATCTAGAAGATGCTTATTGGACCTGTAGGTGATATGTGGATATCGATTAGTAAGCATTACATTTATTATTTCTGATTAGCCTTAGAAACCCACGAAAACACTGAATTATAGCATAAAAGGACACATGCTTAGGGCTGAGTTTGTGCTCAGCATCTTTGTAGAGTTTAAATCTCCCTGTGCTTGTGAACTCTCCCCCAAATTGCTGACCAATTTGAAGCCTGGAGGAAATCTGCAGGTAGATAGAGCCAAACCCCCCCCTGTGCTGGGGCTTGCTTCCAGGATGAGCCGCTGCCATTCTGCTCTTTCAGCTGCCAGCTCCGGCTTTGCAAGGAACGCAGAGGTGAAATTAGCATCACACCGCTAGAGCTGTTACTGCCTATATGTGCTCCATACCGACTTTGTCACCTCACTTTGGTGTCAGGTTACCTCAATATGCTGAAGTAAGATGAGTTAGGAGTTGATTCATGAGTGGATCAGACATCCCTGCCTTGGGGGCAGCAACACCTGTTCGGCAGGTGGGGGAGGAAGGCAGGGAGGGGCAGCAGCTTCAGCTGCCTGTCTAATTTTGTGCTGCTGCTGCTGCGTGCCTGGCAGAGCCCTGTGGTCACAGGTTACCCCTCATTAAAATGTCCTTCCTGGACCGAGAGCTGCTCGTTGTTCTCAGTCACACTGAGGTTTGCAGAATCAAAGGTTCCAGCTTTGCTTGACACATGGCCACAGGCTATATTTGCTTACTGCAAAAAGTGAACTCTTCCTAGCAGATGAGCCTGAGCTGTGCAAGGCTTCCTCCAGCCCTCAGCATATGGAGAGGGAGGCCTGCAGTTTCAAACTTTCCTTCCTACTTTTTCAGTTTTTCTGACATCTTCCCCACCTTACTGGGCTGGCACTGCAGTTTTCTAATGTGTTTCAGGAAATCTTTTTAAATGTCTTAAAGACAGTGCTCATTCAGCTGCAGGCACCAGTGAGCCATCCAAATGCTGCAAGGTTGGTCTGGTCACCCAGCTTTAGGGTATCCCAATTGTTCTCAGTTTAAGAATCAGCTGTCATGGACAAAAATTAGCAGTCAGTCCTGGACACTGTGTGCAAAATAGTTTACTTAAAAAATTTAGCAGTCATTTGAGTTTGTTTGGTGGCTTGCTTTTATCTGTAGGAGTCTCTATGTTGTTTTATTAAAAATGATAAATGAATGATTTCCTGATGTCTGGTAGATTAGAGGCTGAGGAATCCTGATCACCAGAAAAGTCTTGCCAGTGCCTGAGAAATTTCAGTCACAGCCAAGGTCTTAATTGGTAAAGAAGAATTTGTTAATTATGCTTGTATTTTTCTTGATCAACTTCCCAAGTTCAAGTAAGATAGAAATTGATTTGCCTGATGAAATTTATCTGTTTGCATACTTCAGGATTTTATCTAGGCTACATCTAGACTACATACTGGGTTCAACTGTGGTGTATGCAGGTGTTTTATGTACAGAAATGGGATTTCAGGGGTAAAGGATCACTTGGGATGCAAAATGCAGAACTGGGAGAGGGTATGCACTCCTGCCAAGCCTGGTAATACAGATGTAGCTCAAACTTCTGTTTCTGCTTATGATGATAGAATAAATAGTAAATAGTATTGCCTTTCCTCCTGGTATGAAATCCATTGAAAAGACAGACACTTCTTTTATGCTGAAGAAGCTACTTTTGTTGGAAGTGGAGCTGAAAGAATCTAGCTGTAGGATGTTAGGTACATCCTCAGCAAACATGAAAAATGAGGAAGAACATCAAAAAATAGAGGAGATATGGGTAAATGGGATATGCCATATTGTGAAATGTTTCATCAGAAACTGAAATTTGTCTTCTTGGTTCTCCTAAGATTTTTAAATTGTTGTTCAGTCATTTTTATTCAGTCTTATTTATATGTGTTAGTGAGAAACACAGAAAAAATTCTGCTGGTGCTCAACCCCTGACAGAGTGTAAAATCCGGAGAGGATCTCCTCTCAACTCCCAGTCATTCTGAGCACAGATTGAGCATAAAGATGCAGATGGCCAGGATGTGGAGGCAAGAGGAGAGTGTGAGAAATAGCAATAGTCCCAGTGAAGCACGTCCTTATACTCTAAAAATTTATTCTGTCAGAAGATCCAAGCTTTCCTTACAGCCAATTCATATCCTGATATTTTAAAGTTACAAGATTATTATTCTTTTAAGATGCCAAATCAGATATATACCTTAGCACAGGTGTACCTGATGTGTACCATCACTCATTTTCATTCTGCTCAGGATGAGACAAATAGAAGTTCAGGACTAGATTCAGATTAATTGTATACTAAGTACACTTGCATGATAGGAAAAATCTATGCTAGTTGTCTGAAATAAGTGTTCCACTTCTCATCTGCTCACTTGCTTTTGCAGAGCCCCTAAATTAATAAGGGATTGTTTGTTGTCAGTCAATTAAAACTATTAACTAGATTATTTCTTTATCCCAAATTTATTGAATCACTTGGCTTCTAGCGTAAGAAAGATTTGATGAGGTTAATGTAGCACAGGAAAATGTCAATTTAATGTAGGAGTTGGCTACATTGGTTGGTGCCAAATTTTATTTTAGTTCTGGTTTTTTATTTAGTACAAAAGTTATGATTGAAGTTCATCAGATATTTAATCTGTTTCTATCTCTTTGAAGTGAGTGATAGTGAGTTAGTCAGGTGTGTGGTGTTGGGTGTGCTCTTCTTCCACTGCTTTCCTTACCTGCATCCTTCCAATTAAATGGTCTCTTGTTCAGATTATTTGATGAAGGTAGAAAACATCTGGTGTCTCCTGTGGGCTTGCATGGAGTCTGGGATAGAAAAGGCACACAGCTATGGCCAGACTTGGCAGACTGCTACTCTTTCCCACATAACCCTTGTTACGCAGCGTGTCCTAATGTGTCTAATTACACCATACCAAGGGATTAAAATCCACAACAATGACCTACCTTGGAAGGAGACTGGGGGAAAGGGGAGGCATTACTATTCCAAAGTCCTGAAGTGCCTGGCTATTCTGGCCCCTTTTCTCCTAGCTAGTCTTCCCCAACTTCCATTTTCATACATTCATCTTTACAGTTTTTCAGCTTCCTTGGTAAGAACTGTTATGAAAGGCTATGAGAATTTGTCAGCCAAATGCTTTCATTATCACCTTTGAAGCTTTGTTATCTCTTGTGCTCCATCCTTTTTCTCATTCTGTTCTCTTATTCTGAGTGTTGTGCCTCAGGGAAGCATTTCAGTAACATTGAATTCTGCAGTTCCTGCCTCTTTTTCTCCAACAAGCACATACATGAATGTGAGACCCAGGCAGTGTACATGGAGCCATCCAACTTTGAGCTGTAAACTGAAAGAGGACAGGTTTAGATTGGATATTTGGCAAACGTTTTTATGAGGAGGGTCGTAAAACACTGGCACAGTTTGCCCAGGGAAGTTGTGGATGCCTCATCCCTGGAAGTACTCAAGGCCAGGCTGGATGGGGCATTGAGCTACCTGGTCTAGTGAAACGTGTCCCAGCTCATTGCTGAGAAGCTGGACTAGGTGACCTTTAAAACTCCCTTCCAACCCAAACTATTCTATGATTCCAAGATAATTAAGCAGGAGGAATTTGGACTGTTTGTCTTCTTCAGGAAAGAAGTTGTGAATGTAGTGCTTTCAAAAATCATGAAGGGACAGGATGATATCCTGTGCAGGCAGAACAGCAAACCTGTTCAGTCTTTTGTGGTGTCTTGGAAATAAAATGGGTATTTCTGCTAAGCACTTTGCATCAATAAATACTATAAGCTCTTGGCATTATTAATTGTCCTCACATTCTGTGAAGCAGGAAAACAGCCAAAGGTGAATAATCTTAATTCCCAGTACCTTTATCTAATTTAAACAGTATTCAGTGACCTTTAGCCAGAGAATTATTTTTTAAAAGCCCTTTCAAACTCTATTTTAACATGACATCCAGACTTTTCAGCTGTGCCTGAGATTTTGCCAAGCTTAGGGGAAGGTCAGGGCATTATATAAAACACACAAGCTTCTTCTGTCCATGTTCCAATAAAGAAAGAAAATAGATCAATAAAGCACGCTGAAGTCGTTATAATACAGATTTTGGAAATTCCTGTTAGCAGAGCACTTGTGGGTAGTAACTGAAAATGTGTTTTCTTTAAGGATGAGTGGCTGCAATATCTGCTGTCACTCAGTGACTGGGAGCTTTCTCTGCATGCAGATATCATGCCCAACTCACAAATGTGTTGGCCAGGTAGCAGTGTTGGTATGTGCCTTATTAAGGATACATTGGTGAAAGGAGAAGTATGTCAAAACTCTGATCATCCTTCAACTAAACTAACCCTGTTTTGGAAGTTTGGAAATTTTTCACTCAGATGTTTGTATCTATGTAGTCCTGATTATCAGGCAATGACTTTGCATCTCTCTATTAAAAATAAAATGTCAAGTTATTTGAACTCTGCTTGAAGTATTGATGGGCAATAAAAGATACATAAATAATAACAAAATCACCAAGTTTGATATGTCATCAGTGCTCCAAACAGCAAAATTAATTGCTCTTCTTACTAAAACCAAAATCCTCTGTGTACTCCAGAGCAAGAGAATTACTTAAAATAAAAGAAAATCCATAAAGTGCTTAATGCTTGACTTGCTGTGGCATATTTCCTACTATAATTATAAAAAATTTCCCTGCTGTATTTTCTAGCTGTCCTGTCCCTGTCTTCTGCTGTATTTTCTAACTGCTCATCTTTTATAGATGGGGTAAGTTCAGGAAATTGAGATAGAAGGAACAGAAAGACATAAATATTTACTTTTTTTTTAAGTTTCCTGGGTTTGAATGGATCCTATTCTAAGATATGATCCATAAGTTGCACATATTGATCTACATCCTAGGCTGATCATCCATATTTTAAAGAAATGGAGAAAAGCATATAGATATGAATAAGAATAATTGATTAACTTACTTTTAAGAAAACTATTCTATCATGTATGGTTCATGTAAGAAAGAAAACCCCAGGTGTGAAACAGCTGTGAAATTTTTTGTCTAAAAGAATTTTCAGGTTTTTAATTACTTTAATTTTCTATAGAAGATATGCTTTAAATTCCCCTCCCATGATGCTTGCAGAAGCAAAACAAATGAGTAATATCTGATTAATTCTAAAGTAGATGAGATGAAGCTGTTACAGGACTATGCATTTATTTGTTTACAATGTTCCTAACCCAGTGTTTTGCTGAGCACTGACGTGTTGGGTGTCTTGTGTTGCAGGGCAGGAGTTAGCTTGCTATAGCTCTGATAATTGCAAGGTCATGAGATCTGTAAAGAAGTAAAATTCCTACTCCTACCAGGTGAGGAGTTTTTCCAGAACAAATGTTATACTTAGCTATGGTATTTAATAGCTGAAGGAGTGAAGATTCCAGAAGGGACTATGCAGATCTGTAAGGGTGGTCACCCCCAGCTCCTCTGCAAGAGCAGAACAAACTCAGCAAAAGGAAGAAGTCAGCCATCCCCACCTGAGCATGTGGGCCACAGGCAGGAAGTTTAATGTATTTTCCTGTTCTCCAGTTCATCCCATTCTTCTCCCTCATTTCTCATTACTTCTTGAAATTCAGTCCTTTCACATAGGAGTAGTCAATCCCAGTGGACATCTGAAGGATCAGGTATTATATGATGTGTGATGTCAGACCTTGATGAGGGCAACTGTGTCCTTCCTCAGGACACAGCAAGCATGTTCAATCCTTGTCTTTTTGGTGGTGTTCTGGTAATAAAATACACGGCTTGTGTGTGTTTGAGTCCTGATGGCCAAGGGTAAAGATACAACTGTGACAGTTGCTGTAGATGTAGTGCTTTTTGCAGCCTGATCAAGATTTGCTTTGGAAAATACTGACATGAAGTTAATTTTCTGAGGAAAGTCTCAACATAACTGCAAGAGCCATGAACTTCTGAAGGGATTTTAACTTCCAGTGAATTTGTTACAATTTGGAGACACTCCCAAAGTACCTGCAGTCTGATTTCACATGAAGTCACATCCAAAATAAATTCCTGGAAAATGGATACACCCTTAAGCAGACGAAACAAATGCAGAGTACTGTGTTTTGCTCGCTGGTTATTAAATTTTAACCTCAAATGTCAGGTACTTATTAAAAAAAAAAAAAAATCTTCAATAATGATCCTCAAGTCTTTCTTAATAACTATTGATCCCACACACATTAGTGCCTAAAGGAGATAGAAATGAATCTCACAAATGTCAGAGAACACCAGCAAAACATTTTCTGTAGAAGTCACAAATTGCAAAATGTTTTCCTTTTGAAATCACAACCAAACATAACAGCAGTTTGTTTCTCAAATGGTTAAGCAGCCTTTTTTTTCATTTGAAAGATTTTGACTATATGCTGTTAGAGGGTGATTTGTAACTTTTCAGTATTTGTTTATAGCGACCTTTATATCAGGTAAGTTTGGATCTGTACTTTTTTTGGTAGATTTTTTTTTTATTCTTTACTGAAACCTTTAAGTGTGAGGTCTTGTAAACTAACCTGTGTTTTCATAAAGTGGTATGTAGGGTTGCAGACCTCTTTTAGAAATGAAGTATAATGATCTATAGCTGTGAAGCCAACAAGCTGTCAAGATTCTTAAAAAAAGGAAAAAATTGTTTACCCTTAACTACCCAGAGATACTGAAATGCAAGCTTTGTGCCAGGTTTTTAAAATCTAGTTCTGCGTTTCAATGAACATTTATCCACTTTTTGTTGTTGAATATTTTTCTAGCATTGTGAATAATAACGTTTTTTGTCTAGACATGTAAAATATAATTAAAACTCAACTATATGCCTGAAAGCATCCTGGCAGCAATTAGTCACTATAAATAGTGTATCAGTGGTCCTCGCTTGAAGCTAAATGGTATTGGACTGTTTATATTCAACAAATGGGAATAAGATGCCATTTTTTTTCATCTGAAGGAACATTCCTTGTGGAGGTGGCTTCAGTGGAGCTGTCTGGAAAGCAGAATTTACTGTCCTGAATGCATCACTCTGCCACTCCTGGGTCTCAGACAAATTTTGCTCTATGGCTCTCTGTGCAGCTTGGTCACTGCCAGCTCAGGGACCTTCACCCAGCTCTCCACGGGGCAGTGGAACTTGGAAACTTTGGCTGGGATTCATTTGCTCAAATGTAGACCCTCTGTGTGTCTCCATGTGATTAAGTGGCTAGACTCTGTTTGCAAGCATTGAAGAAAAAAGGATGAATGTCTGGGGCACAACTGATTTCAGTTTAAAGGTAGGTATGTGAAAAATGTCAGATGGCTGTGGTGCTCAAAATGCCCTTTTCTCTGTTATCTGTTTAACAAAGCCTATGATACAATCTATAGTTGAATATAATGAAATCTACCCTACGTGACATGCTGAAGTTTAGTCATCTAAACTTAAATGTTGACTGATAATTATATGTTCTTGGGAAATTCAGAATGGTCATAAAACCAGGAGAAGTAGTAGCCTGAGGAGATGAAAACTGTGAATATGAACATTCACAGGTTCAACATTCAAGGCTTGTTTGAAAATGTTGGCCTTTCTTCATTTTCAATGCTAATCCAGGAGGATTATATGGATATGCCTTAAAACCTGAGGAGCTAAGGGACAGGTCAGAAAGACAAGTAGAAGAATGTAAAATGATGACGTTTTCAAGTTCCTTGTTGCATATAGGTAAAACCTTACAAAAGAAAGGCCTTGTAAAACCATGGGTTAGGCTTGCTACTTCAGCTAATTACAGCTAACAGCTGGCCCAACAAGTGCCCGTGAGAAAAAGATTCTGTACCCGTGAGAATTATTTTGAACCCATGAAAAAGAATGTAAACATCATTGGGAACAAAGTCTTTGGTGAGCAAGTACACTAGCAACTACTAACCAATGAACTGTGTAGCAACAAGTTACTAACCAATTAAAATTAAACACGATGCTTTTAGAAAACCTTATAAATATGAGCTGTGAGCAATAAAGATTGGCTATTGCTGCATGAAGAAAAGGTGTCTTCTCTGTTTCTACTTCGACAATTTCTCTTTTTCCTGAATTATTCATGCCCTCCAAAGGCCTCCTTTCCACTTTTCCCTGTGTTTGTTTCTCTGGTTATTAATATTTTCTCTGTCCAAATATACACCCATGCCAGTCTGTTTGTCAGACTACTGGATTCAGTTTAAGGCTAGGAGTTCTTATATCTGTTGGGGGTTCTTTTTCTTGTGCCACTATTCTCTGGTGCTGAAGCTTTGATGTGGATACAGTCTGTTTTTACCCTCCATGAAGCACTAAGGGGTAGTTTATCTGGCAAACACCTCATTCTGCTGCCTCTGCTCCTGTAGCTTGCAACTTACTGCCCTCATTGATGCACTTACACTTGCATCTTAAATGGCTCATTAGCTAATCATTATCTTGAATTGGCAGATGGTAATTGCTGTATTAAAATTCTACATAACTTATTTGCCATGTAGGACTCAGCAGAATTATATGTGCCTCACCAGTGAGTTGATTAGAGATGCCTTAGGCATCATCTTTTCCAAGTTCTAAAAAATTACTCAGTTTTCATATTAACTTGGAACAGGGCAAAGGTTGAAAACAAGACAGCTCTTGGAGCACACTCTACATATTCTGCATCTTTTTACTAGCCCAGTCTAACCTCTGTCTGCCTCCAATGACCCGTACCTGAAAGAAGAAAAGGAGAAATATTGTAATGAATCCACTTTCTCCAGGCAGGATTTCTATTTCTTGTGGAAAAAAGATGCAAATGAGAAATAAAAAGCTAGAGTTTGCTGAGCTGCTGATCTTGCCAGCACTGGAATTGAGAAGGCACCATACTTTGGCACAGGTTATGATGTTAACATGGTGGAGGTGAAGATGTTGTCTAGCAGAGGTGTGGAGTATTTCCATAGTACAAAAAATGACAAATGACATACCCTAAGCCTGCAAAAGTACTGAGCTCTTAGTGACTCTTTCACATTGAGGATTTTGCTATCCATACTTAGGCTGATTTGTTCTCCTCTCCACTGCCAATGGGTGTGGGGATTGAAAACTCTTGTATGGACAGTGTCCTCTCAAAAGTACAGGAACCACAGTGGCCTAAAGAGCCCCTTTTGCAAAATATTTGAGGGAAGAGACAGAAGATGGCAAAGGCTTTTAGTGGTCATGGCTCTTTACATAGCAGATTGCACCAATTTTAGTGAAGAAGTGGTGGTCTTGCTCAGCTTCCCATGTTGTGAGGAAGTCTTTGGTTAGGATCCTTCAGTAGAGCTGGACAAGACAACTCTGTGCCTTAGTTTTCCACAGCCTTGGGTCCAGCTGGGTTTTGAGAACTGACCAAGTCATGTTGGTGTGTTTATATGATAGATGGGGAAGATGTCTGGCAAATCAGTGAAGAGCTGGGATGGACACTTGCACTGGAACAGCCACAGGAATGTGTACACCAGGATGAGAAGATGCCTGTGTGTGTACAGAACGGTCTGAGGAATTTCTGTTGTGTTGGTTGGCTTGCATTTGTAAATTAAAGACCCAATCCCTGCCTCAAAGGCTTTGCAACCTCAAATTCTGTGTTGAGTTTTGGGTCCTTTGCCTCAAGAAAAACATTGAGGTGCTGGGGTGTGCCCAGGGAAGGACAATGGAGCTGGGGAAGGGTCTGGAGCACATGATGGATGAGGAGTGGCTGAGAGAGGTGGGGGTGTTCAGTCTGGAGAAAAGGAGGCTTGGGGGAGAGGAATGGAAGGTTGCAGCCAGGTGGAAGTTGGTCTTTTCTCCTGGGTAAAAAGTGACAGGACAACAAGAAATGGCCTCAAATTGTACCAGAGAGGCTTAGATTGGATATGAAGAGAAATTTCTTCACAGGAAGTATTGTCAAGAATTGGAACAGGCTGCCCAGGGAAACAGTGAAGTCACCCTCCCTGGAAGTGTTCAAAAAACATCTAGGTGTGGCACTTGGTGACGTGGTTTAAAGATAAAGATGGCAGTGCTGGATTGTTGGACTGGTGACTTTAGAGGCCTTTTCCAACCTGCATGATTTAATGATTCTGAAAACTACTGAAATATACATAGTAGAATACCTAAAAAAATACCTAGTAGAATAAAGTAAAGTATAGCAGTCACTGGGCAGGCAGTGGGACTGCAAGAAAAAGGATTTGGCAAGTGGTGGAAAGAGGAGTTGAAGGATCCTCCTCCTGTGGTCTGCACTCATTTGGAGGCTAAAAAGTGTTTTCCTCTTTTTAAATCAGAGTGAAAAATTTCTTCTTACTCACGTTAGGGTGGATTTGATAAAATTGTATTTTGCATTAGAAATCCTGACGTGTACTCTAAACGAACCCTATTTTGCTATTTATAATTCACTAAGCTATAATGATGTTAACAACAAAAATGATGCTACAAGCACAAGATTATGATGAAATTTATGAGAAAAGCAATGTAAGCAACTTACATGTTGATAATGGGTGTAACTGAAGCCAACACACAAAGGAGGGTGGACTGTTTTCTATTCAAACCAAAATCAATTACTTGATAGTCACATAAAACCAATGATCAGTGCCATCAGTGTCTCTGCAGCTACGTGCTGAGATTAGGCAATGATTATTTCACTGGATGAGCTTCTGGAGTAAGCACAGTTAAATCACATAGACTGTACAGGTATTTCTTTCTGCATTGCTATGCTGAATGTAAACATAGTGATTGCTTCCCTTTCCTTCCATGCAGCTTGTGTGGCATGATAAATAAATTTGTGATGTTCCTGGTTACTGCTGCCAGCTGGTGGAGTCACTTTTGCAGAACAGGTGGCTCATATCACCAGGTTCAGCATTTTCTTGATGGTTCATGGCAGAGATTGTCATGTAGCCAGTGCACATTCTTATTATGCACTGGATGAAAGAAGCTGCTTATGGACCTTCATCCCTGCCTCCTTCCAAGAGAACATAAAGCTGAATTTTTCTTACCCACGAATTAGGAGTAACAGTAGATGTAACTACTTAAACGTACAAACATCATGAGCTTCAAAATGAGGAACTGCTAAATTTACTTTCACTCAAAATCTGTCAGATTTTTTTTTGTTGTTTAATTTCCCATTGGATATACATTGAAAAAGTTAATGGCTGATAATCTGATGAAATGGTGCTTCTTATGTGTAGAAAACTCTACCTGAATAAGAAGGTGAAGCTGTCTGGGAGAACAGAATTAAAACAGTTCAAGCTTTAAGCACACCCAGCAAGTATCTCTTGAAGGGTATTGGGTGCTCATCAAGGTCTAAATAGATAGATTCTCTGGTGTAAGCAACTGAATGAAGAATGTATTAATTATAAGAAATGAAACAACTACAGTAAAGAAAAATACTGTTTGTTTTATTATGACATCCAAATTTTTGGGGCCTGATCTGAGAACAGAATTGGTCCATATATAGTTTACTTGCAGAGAGAAGGACAAGAGAAGGTATTGCACTAAAGCATTAATCTGTTGACTCACAAATATAGTGGGATCAGTCTCTCACTATACTAACGTACCACTTCTTCCTGTCTATAGCTCAGATTGGCTCATCCAAACTTTGATTTTTGAGAGAGTTCTACCAAAAAAAGTGAAATACTACTTGTTCAAGGTTTTTTTGGAGGAATTAGTTTGAAATATTTAAGCACTAAAGTTTTCTGACCTAAATGAACAGTGTAAGAGTATCAGAGGTCTCTTTACCTTTGGCTTTTGTTTTTATTGCCTGGAGAAAACTTAATGTAATAGTGAAATGTGCTGTAATCTCTCTCAGAGGTCCCATTCGGAAATTTATCTTCCTCTTCTTTAGCATTTAAGCCTGACCATTACTTCCTGAGGAATTTAAAAAGGAAACATTGAGGTGTTCACAGCTTAAGTGCGTACAGATGTCAAATTGCTTTGTGAATAATATTCCACAGTGTTAATGAGAGGAAAAAGTCCTATTATAGATGTTGGTGAAGATCAAGATTTGGGTTTTGTTCCTCTTTCTTTTTTTACATGTTTCCTTAAGGTGGTTGAAAAATACATCTAAGAAAACTTCCCTTTAAACTAAAAGGAAACAAATTTAAGAGCAGGATAGTGTGGAGTTTTAATATGAGTGGATGATCTAAAATAAAATATATTTAAAGCAGAAATATCGAAAACATTTTTTTGTTTTGTTTTCTCCAGAGTTAAGTATGTCAAAAGGATTTGTGTAAATTCATGGTGGAGTAGTGTTCTGGCAATTAAAATAGGGGTAATTCAGATGAAATTTTTATGTCAAGAGCTCTTGGGAATGCAGCTGGAGTCAAGCCTGTGTCATATAGGTGGGTGGTGTTTTTTGGGTATCCAATTTGCCAGGCTTTGAAGAAATGCTATGATGACATTAAGCTAATGTACAGCAGTTCATGAGGGAGCAAGAAATGACTTCTTTGTTGGGAAAAGAGATGATCCTAGAAGAGAAATGTGAACAATACCAGCTCAGTATCAACCTCTTGTCTCACTCTTCTCCACCAAAAAACTAAAGCTTGGTATTTTTTCTTTCTTTTAGCTTTTAGTTGAGAGTGCACAAAGTGAACATCAGGTTACCACGCAAAGGCTTCAACATGAATAAGCATGACACTATTGATTAAACTACTCAGATCTGCAAAAAGGGTGACATCTGCTAGTTACAATGTTGGATTTTCTTGCTCTTCTCAGCCAACCTACTCTGTGTGAACAATCATTGCAGGACTGGGCCAAACTGTGCTGCCTCCAGTGTTTTGGAGATGTAGATGACAGCTGGCCAGCTGATGGGATGAGGCTGCACAAGGGTGCTGAGTTCTGCCCTGATGGAGGTGTCACTTTGAAGGATGCCTTTTAGTGAGATTCATCCAAAGCATTTCTATTTTATTTCTGTCTGCAAAGGCTTTGGATGCTAAGCCAGAGGTGTTTTTAAGCCTGAACAGGTTTTGTTGATATACAGAGTGGGGACAGTAGAGAATGGAGAGATAAGCATGCCACAACTGAAACGAGCAGTTGAGATGCTGAACTGTTTCGCTGGTTGTGTGATTTAATACTCCCTGCTTTGAATGAGATTCACTTTGCACTCTGCATCCTCAGAGTCTGTAGCACAGAGATTTTTTTGTGCTAGATGCGTCTATTAAATGACTTGCAGTTTCCTTGCCAAAAGGGGGGAAAATAGATAGAATAGAAGGCCAAAAAAAAGGTAAAAAAAAAAAGTTTTATTACAGGAAAGAAAAGAAAGGAGGATTTAAAAAATGGAAAGAAAAAACCTGGCATTTGTTAGTTGGCTGTTCATGTTAATCCTCTTTAAGACACATGTGACCTCGACTGGAAAACCTCTCACATTTTTCAATCTGTTGTGAAGCAGTGAGCTTAGTGACAGTCATAAGAACCTTTAAAAATCTCTGAGCAGTTCCTAGCCCCTCTCAGTGTCACTCTGACTCTCTAGGCTGGCATACCAGCACTGCTCAGTGACTTGGACCAAATGATAAATACTAAGCCTGCTTCCATATATCAGTTAGTCTGCTCCAGGACTACTGGTTCAAAATGACGTGTCAGAAATTGATGTGTGGATTTTAATGCCATTTTTGAAAAAAAGACTCAAACAGAATTTTTATTTTTGAAGTGGAATTTAATAATTTGTAGTGTTTGCCAAAAAAAAAAACATGCCCTGGATTTCAACTGTTAAGCTAGTTTAGAGGAGTTTCTAAAAGTCCTGAAAGGACACAGCAGAACATAATACTGAAAGCTTTCTCTCTTGAATGACTATAGAGGTAACAAATTAAAAAAAAAAAAATAAAAGAAGGTGTAATGCAATAGATCATTTTGTCTCTTATGTTGTCAAAGTTGGAGTAGGCTCATACATTGTTATTTTCAGTACTGATCCAGATTAATTTTGGTTGTCTTGAGGAGCTGGATTTTACTACCATATAAACCCAGAGTTACAGACATGGGGTTATTTCAGTTTTTCCTGACTGCATGGGATCTTAAATATATTACCAGAAAATGTAGGCTGTGTGAGAACACTAATAATAATATGGCTCGTATGGATTAACTGCATGACAATGGTTTTAGACCTTAAAATGGAACCTTTCATAATTCAGAGGAAAGAACAACCTAGAAAAGAAAGAAAATGGTCAGGTTTGGGGTTTTTATTTCACCATTATTTATTTATGTTTCATATTATTTATTTCAGCATTAATTTTTCTGCATTATCTATGCATAAGAACTGAAGAGAACAGCTGTCTGCTTGAAATGGTATTTTATGCTGAGCTCAAGTGAAGTTTATTTTTATGCCTTTGGTGCTATCATACCTCTTTATTTTGCCTAAATTTTTATCATAGTTATACTGATGAAATTTGATGTTGTATGATTCCTTTCATATTGTGAGAAATTAAATACGTAACTGTCTGGAAACACCAAACAAATAACTTATCTTTTCTCAGATCTCATCAGTTATGAGAGCTTGGGTTTTTTCTGTGCGTAAATGCTTCAGTCAGATTGGTTGCCAGTAAACCTGGTGAACCTATAGAAACTGAATGAAAACAGGGACAATATTTATGAAAAGACCTATTTTATCTGATGGTTGTGAGATGATATGTCAGGAATTAAGTACAAGGATGTATTTTCTCCTACTAAGATGTCACTCTTAAATGAAACCTTTTAGTTCATGCTGACAGACTTTCTTCTTTGCAATTGATTTCCAGGCCCTAACTAGTATTCATGAATTCAGTGACAATTTTAAGACTGTGTTTTTTAAATGTAAGTGTGTCATCTCTAGTTTCATGGGCTGCTTCTCTATCAACTGAAAAGGTCATCTCTCAAATTCACACGTGCATGTAAATTTAAAAGAAATTTAGTTTTTCCTTGTAAAATGCTCAAGTGAGAATGATTAAAAAGCATCCTGGAAAGTAGGTCACCATAAACAGAGGAAAAGCATTTTGGGAATATGACCTTGAGAAGCCTGGGGACCTGATCCACAAATCCTACTGCCACTAAATTTTTGATGGCAAGCAGTAAAACTCAGTGCAAAGGTTGAATTATACTTGAAATTATATTTTAAAATGAACTAACAGTAAAGCAGTGTCTGACTGCACTTAAACCTTGAAGCAGGTAATACATGAAAGATAAAACTTACAAAGGGACAATATATGAATGGAAGCAGCCAGGCAGGCTGGGGGCATGACCATCAATTTATGCACACAACTGCATTTTCAACATAATTAGCTGTCTAATTGAGCATTATAGCTTAACTGACTCATTTAAACATGTAATTTATTTGAATGCACACTGCTTGTAATCTATTTCTAATGTTTGCTCTTCAGGATGGCATCAGACTCTAGAAGAGGAAATTATCCTTCTGATGAACAGAAAAAAGAACCAAGAGTATATTGAGAAGGCCTGAATGCAAATAAATTTCTGTAATTTGAGATCAGAAGGGGAGCATGGAAGCCAAAAAGCTATGCAGAGAAAGTTAAGTACTGAGCATGACTGTAAAGTCATGACTTAATTTCAAATACCAGAGATGTTCTGCACTTCATGTTTTCAGCTACTGTGAAAATCTGACTGGTTCAGATGGCACCTAGGTAAGAAGGATTTTGTACTGACTGAGAGGTTTAAACTGCACATCTGTCTTGTCCTGAGGAAAATAACATCCTTTTTTCAATGTGATGGATATTGCCATATAGATATGGCTGGCTTTTTTCATTCCTAAACAGGGACAAGGGCACATCACCCATACTCTGTTAAAATATACAGAGTAGTCTGTCAGCAAGTTGCAGAGGAAGGAACAAGAATTCATAGTTGCACACTCCCTGGTGTGCCAAAATTTCACTCTCTGGGCATCAGTTGAGCACCTGGACTTTTTTTTTTTTTTAACATTTCAGGACTTATTTTCTGAACAAAATAGTGGCAGATTTCCTTTTAACCGAGCAAACTGTATTAGTTACAGCTCATCATGTATTTTGTGGTGCTGAGCTATGAATCTGCTGCTTCAATTACAGAGACTGCCAACAGACATATGAAAATCCAGAACATAGAGACTAAGCCATTCCTGCTTTTTGTCTTTGGAATTACTTTTGCATACTCTGACAATTTCCCCTTATAAACAAAATGTAGTAACAGCTACAGTTAAGGAATGCAAAACAACTAATGTGAAATTTTGCTGCCAAAAGAGAGAAGAAAATTACTTTTTCAAACCTGAGGTTGGCACAATTCCTGGCTTTTCTCCTCACCTTCCCCTCTGCTCTCCACACTCCCAAGTAATTAATTATTGGAAGGGAAGAGGAGAAATTAAATGCAAGATCATGCAAGTAGAAATAAAAATGTATGAGTTTTTTACCCCAAGATGAATTGACTTATTAGGAAATCCTGACGTTTATAGCAGTGGATTTTGCATATCTGGATAGAGAAGGTAGAATAAGCCCAGAAGATAAAAATAAAACAGTGTATGTTAAAGGATCTCTGAAATTTGCATAGGTTCCCAAATACATGGCTGCCATGCAGAAGCCAAGAGGAAAGGGAACACTTACACAAAAACTGGTCTTTGTACCCTTCTTGGGGAGATGAAGGGAGAGTTAGGAAAATGGACTGTGACTCAGAGCATCGTTTCTCATTTTCAGTTTTTTGACAGAAGAATTGTCAGGAGGTAGAATTTCTATTTTGTTGCCCAGTGTGCTCAGAATAGCTCTTGTCAGGAGAAGTAGTATTGGAAATATAATGAGAAATACATTATAGAAAATAAAATTTTTTACTACTTTGACCTTTCTGTCCTTTACACCATGCTTCATGGTGATATCCTCCATTTTGTGAAGAATAGCAAGGCTGTCCATACAAAGAGGAGGGCACTTCAAAAAGCTCCCTATTCCAGTTATGGGATTTGTTGGAATTTCTGGATTAGTGCCTCTTCTATTCTCCCTTCATGATAAAGAAGCAACAAAGCCTTTTCCATTTGGAAGAGGAGAATCAGAGAAATTACTCCCTAATTGCCTGTAATGGAGTAGTTCCTATTTTATTGATATTGCTCATTCTTGCTCTGCTTTGAGAAAAATAGAGATTCCTGTCTTTGGACTCTGAGTTGAGTCTGCTGTGGTGGGAAGCAGGAAGGGCATAGCCTGAGGGGCAGGCAGGACAGGGAAAAGCTCTGGATTAAGCTGCTTTGCTTGGTGAAGGTTTAGTTGAGCTGTCCGGGATAATGATGGGCATCTGGATCAAAGAGTGAATTGTACATTATTCATGAGGATTCACTGAGACTTGGGCATTCACTGCCCCCTGAAAAGGGGCTTGAAAAAATATGGTAAGTAAGAAGAAATTCAAATGGGAGTGGCTCCTACTTTAGTTCAGACTTTACTGAGTGTGTGCTTTCAGGTGGGGGAAAGAAAAGAGTGAGAAATTAAGATCATAAACTAAAATAAAGCAACAGTTAATGGCAAGATATCCCTTATATAGGAGATTCATTGCTGTCATGCCTGAGGAGAGGCCTTTAAATATATGTTGTTTTCAGAAAGCTGAACTGGGCTATTTTCCATAGTTTCTTTGAAGGGTTTTATAAATTGAAGATAATTATTAACAAAAGGTGTACACAGATGATTAATGTAATCTCTCTGCTTAACCTATACTCCTGTGCAAGTAAACATTTATTTCTTGTTTAAATTAAGAATAAATAAAAGCCTAAATTGTGTAACCTGAAGAGAAATTGATACAGGAGCAGCTCAAGTTTTCCCCAACTTAAGTTTCTGTGGTATTTTGACCTATTCTGCAGCAAGTGTTCCTGTGATTTACAGTACAGCAACTTTCTGTACTCCCTCTTTGCAACCTTTCTGTCTACCACAGAATATCTTTTACAGGGAGGTGTTGTGCTACTTGAAAATGACCACAGTTAGCTTGGTGTACTGTTTTAACTCAAGTGCAATTTGTATTTTGATTCAGCAGATAAGTAGATATCTCCTTTACTCAGTAAAGGAGATATCTATATATTCAGGGTTGTATACTCAAGGGGAGGGCCGCTTCAGTGTGGGAGAGGTTACGCAGTGGGAAGGATTTGCTTTAGCTCTAGAGACAACTGATTATATGTTTTCTACTCTGTATATTAGCTCCAAATTTCAGCTTTGTGTGTGTGTTAAAGAGAAATGAGAATCTTTTATCCTGTTTAATCCCCTTCTGCCACCATCCCCTGTGAGGGGATTGTTAGGGCCCTGAAGCCTCTAGAAAAGTGTGAACAATATTGATTATATTAATTTCCTTTAAGGCAAGAGCCCTCAAATCGTGCTCTCTTACAGAGTCCTCTCAACTCTCTTTGATTGCAAGCAAGGTGTTAACAAAGGATAAAACTCTGAGATTAGCGTCCATTATGTTGTAAAAAAGCCTATGATAAGAGTAGAAACATTTGATAGGAAAGCCTTCTCTCTTAATCTTTGGACTAGATTAAAGGTGGAAGGGATGGAAAAATGATTAAGTGGTGCAATATACATGGAGAGGGCTGAGCTGCTGGCTGTTTTTAAGTTTATAGGTGAAGCATGAGTTTGAAATGCGCTTAGAAATCCATGTCTCTACTTTTTGTTGTCCTGGAGACTGAACTTCTCAGAATCTGGGTAAACTGTACCTCCTCACAAATGAGGGGAGGGGGAAGAAGGCATATTTCTGGCATTGTGGCTGTTTTGCACAAAACTTTAGTTTAGAAGAGGCAAGTCAGAAATACCCTCATGAAGCCCACACTCTGTGTCCATCCTGCCATACATCAGCTTCTTAATCTTTTTAGTAAATGTCACAGAACATGGTAAAATTACTATGCCTGAAGAGACAGTGTCTCTCAAGAATAGATTGTGAATGTGGAAAATAGGAACTTCTTTTCAAAGCAGAAACAGAGGCTGACCTCAGCACTAAAATGCTCCTCTCTATTGAAGTGTGGGAATAATATATGGAGCTGCACTAGCACAAACTGCTGAAGCACGTTGGCAGTGCTCCAAGCAAGTGCTTCTTCTGATGGAGTTTTTAATACTTCAAGAAGATAAAGTATGTGTATTTAAATGCCAATAAAATGATTCCCTGTAGGATCCACAGTCTGCATTTCAAAGCTACACTGCTATGACTGTGTGAATGATTGACTGCCAGTCACTGCTGAAATATTTCTGGGCATGTATGTGCTTTTGCTTATCTGCAGGTTAAATCCCTTCTTGTGGTAAACTCTGTCACTGCTTCAGCCCTTAACTGAGATGCTTCTGTCCAACTCTGTTGATGGAGATGTTGTGCTATTGCTGCTAAAGAAGCCCTGACTACCCCAGAGCTCATTGACTGAAGTCTGACTTTGCTGCATTCATGACCTGCACGATGCCCCAGACAAGATTTGTTTGGTCTCTAGACAAAAAAGATCTATATTAAGTAGACCAAAAGGGAAAAAGTGTGAATATTGCTGCGTATGGTGATTGAGACACGAATGAGAACAAAATGGGACCTACAATTCCCATTACGATTATTCTCGGGTAAGAGTGTAGTTTTCTGCTTAAGAAAAATCAAATAACTTTGTATATATTCTTAATCTAGTCTAAATTGTATGCAGCAGAAGAGGAATGAGCTTGCTTAATCTGGTAGGATAGACAGGTGACCTTCTGTTAAGGGTGAAAATAAGGAACTGGGCTTCAGATTACTACAAGGGATCTGAAAGGTTTCCCTACTTAGTGGTCAGTAAATTAAAATTTTGCTTAAGTTCTTGAATTCTCCTCTCCAAGATTTTGCATAGTTTCTTTTCATAAAAGAATTCAGCAGCTGAATCTACCTGTCACACCTGTGAACTGGGATAAGTATCATTAACCCTTTTTAAAAAAAGAAAGATATGATTTATAGTGGAAAACCATGATTCACAGAGAGTTCAGCACCTGATCAAATAGAAGAATAATGCAAATGGAAAATGATACTGTATGAATGATATGAAAAATACAATAAAAGTGAATGCAGGATTGTTAAAGAGCCAAGGTTAAATTTGACAATCTATGCAGTTATATGTTTTCTTCATGTTACAAGCTTTTTACCTACTGTGAAGAATTCTCCCACGAAAAATGGGGAAATGGGTTAGAAAACATTTTCAGTGCTAATTCTGTCTCTGTTTGAGTTTTTCAAGGATTTTTTTTTCTGATGTGCCAATTAATTCTTTTCACGTGCCCAGCCCAGCCTGAGTCATCTGAAGTAAAATCCTGACTCTCTGAAGCTGCCAGCAGACTTGCCATCATGCCAGGTATCTGGCACATCCAGTTTTAATGGAAATTTACCCTGAGGTCTTGATTTCTTGAGTGCCATGGGGTATCTCAGTGTTTGCATCTAAAAGCTGAGGAAAAATAACATGGGGACTCTGAAAATTGTTGTCTCATTCTGCTAATGAGAAATGCAAACACAGAAAACTCAAGAAAAATATTTATGTACAGCATTGCTTAGGTTGTGATTACATATATCCTGAATGTGAAAAATGAGATGGTATAAAACACACTCATATTTTCACATCCACAGGGCTTCAGTGAGAATTGGCTTTCTCTCATGTG
This sequence comes from Rhabdornis inornatus, assembly GCA_013397075.1. Lineage (NCBI taxonomy): Eukaryota > Metazoa > Chordata > Aves > Passeriformes > Rhabdornithidae > Rhabdornis > Rhabdornis inornatus. The sequence continues at coordinate 467,369 of VWZS01006027.1, read as the reverse complement.
GAGCTTTCAAGCTTGATACCAGGTGCTAATGATTCCTGTCTGCTTAAAAAAGACCCATTAAACTGTCAAACCATTCAGGCAAATTCATCATGTCGTTTGAAATAGAGCTTTAATAGCGAGAAAAATAGGAGGGATTTCTGAAATCCCTTTTTCTTTCCTTCTTTTCCAGCTGAAAATTGACTGGCAGCTATCAGCAAATTGGAAACAGGGAAACTTTCAGAAGCATTTGCCTTCTAAACTGCTGTTGCCTGAAGTCTTCTTGATATCAGATTTTTATTTGCTTCCTGCGTTTTGTTGGAAGCTTTTGCTGAGAATACAAGAAAAAAAAATTTGCAATGCTTTTGGATTTCTTATAGAGGTTTAATCTTTTAAATTCTGTGAGCTGGATGTGTATTTAATTCCTTCTCATTTTTCCATTTGCTGCTAAATATGTTTGTATCCAGCACAAAGTGGAATGCAAAATAATTGAGCAATTTGTAAGACTCTGACTACAAAATAACACCCCCCCAACATTCTCAGTAGTTCCATTTTTAACTAAAGATTTGACTTGTAGTAGAGATAGCAAATAATTTTGATATTCTCATAGTTCTATATTTGCATTCAAACTTTAAATATATGTCCCAATCTGCTGAGATTTTTGTTACTTCATGATGATTTATTCTCAATGACACCTTAGTTTTTAAATGCTTTTAGATTTTCCCCCCTATACTAGTTAAACTCCTTGTCAACACTAGGAGATGAAATCCCTAGTCAAAACTCCTCAATGCTAAATTATTTACATGAAATAAATACTTTTAGGTATTTTGCCACCCTTTGACATTTGAAACCAGACTACTGCCATTCTACAGGGCTGCTTTCTGAAACTCACAAACAACTTGGCATTATTATACACAAAAGACTCAGATCAGTTTTCTAAACAACATTTTTCATGTCATGCCACCCACGTGTGAGAGTCTGGGGCTTTCTTCGCCTCTTCAGTCTTGCTGTGCTTCCTCTTTTATTCCTGTGTCTCCAGACAGCATGGCAATGTGTGGCTGGAGCCTTGACTTGTAACTCCTTGGATTCGTTCAATGCAATAAGCTGATTGACAAATGCCTGGAAACGTTGTCAAGGTATGCTCTCTACATCTAGAAATTACAGAGTTTTTGTGGGCTTGAGAATTGGGAACTCAAGTTCAGGATTGAACTTTAGGTCCTCCACTTTGCTGCATTACCATAAAGGTGAATGCTTTGTGTGTGTTTTGTGGCATTCCCCAAAGGAAATACCTAAACTGTAGCTTCTTTGGAGAGACACAGCTGTGTCCAGATGTTGGCAAAAACTGTGTTGGTGTGATAAACCATGTCTAGTGTGTTCGGCCTGAGGTACTGAAGTATTGTTATTCCCTGTGATGCTCAAGCACTGAGAAGAGAGGTGCAGCTGGCAGGAAAGTTATTCACACTGTCAGAGGCCACTGATGGCATTCAGGCAACCAGCCTGGCTTGCTGAATCTTCTGGCTGATGCTTTAGCTCTTTGCAGGGTATAGGTGTAGGATTTGTAGGCTCTTCTGGTAAGGATTTTTGTTTGGAACAGGCAGTGGATAGATTGATCAGGGCCGGTGGTGAGATTCAAAAGGAAACTGTTTCACAGTGATGATCTCAGTTATGCTCTAAAATGTTTGTTCAGGAGAAAATGTCTATGAATTGGGAAAAAACAACCAGAGGGAAACAATAAAAAGGCTGTGCACAATGCCAGATGCCATTAGAGGCTGAAGGTTTATTTTCAGAACATACTTTTTAGAAACATTGCTTCAAATAATTTCATCAGTCTAAAGAAAATTACACCTTATACCTTTTTGTTCTGCTTTTAGAGTGAGTTTTTATGGAAGAATGGGGCTGTTCTGAGTGTTGGACAGGTTAAACCCTGCGCTTTCAGAAAAGCTATTTGAAAAGACACTGAGTATTGTCTGTTGTGTTTGTGTAGTGGTCCTTGCTCTGTGATGAATAATTGAAGTAAAAGTGGCTGGTGAGATACAAATAATCAGAAGAGATTTTGTGAGTATACTGTAAGTGGGGTCAGCAGACAGTTATGACCCTCTTCCAGCTTCATCACCTCCTCAGGACTGGGCTCAGCTGATGGATAATTCTCAAGAAATTCCCAGAATACAACAAATAATCCCCCAACACCAAATAAATATTCCTTACCCTGAGTAGAAGTAATAATTGGAAGTAATGCTGGGACTCTAAGGAGAAAAGCTCCTATTTTTCTTGTTTTTAGTGGATTGCATTGAGCAGCAGTGTACACAAACATACTCCCTGGGAAGGCTACAAATAATGAGATCGCTAGCAAGCTGCCAGGAGTTAGGCAAAGGAGTTTTCTGCATCCAGCCTTCCTCTGGTCCTACCTTATAAATTTCCCTGGGAATTTCTCAACGTCCTAAGCTTTGCATGCATGCTATCCCCATAGCACTGAAGGAGCAAGCAACCTTTTCCCTGCGTGGGAGAGTGCTAATTGCTATGCCCAAAGGGCAAACACGTGTTCTTCGGGCTAGTAATCAAATGATATTTGAAAGCCATTATACTGCCCAGCATTTGTACTGGATGGTTGTTGCAGACAGCTTGCTGGGAGCTGCCTCGGGGTTGTCTGGTTATTGAGATTTTGGTTCAATCTTGGAACCAGCTTCCTGTGTAAATAAAGGGAAAACATTAATTAAGGATGTCTACTTTAAAGTATCAGATGTTTGAAGATGTCATGTGTTTTTTCATTAAAAAGGCTTTGAAAATTAAAAACAGGCCACCAGCCCAGCTCGGTTCTCTGGTTAATGCTTTTTGCTGGTTTGATTTGATCCAGTTGCCTAATCATATTGGGGAGCAGCCTGTGGAACGTGCATCGAGAGAAAAGAACTTGGCACAACATGCCACCTAGTCCTGGCTTTACTTGCAACTAGTGCCATGGAGATTGGCTTGGTTTGGACTGTGGGGTGACAGGGAAGGTCCTGCCTGCAGTCACATGTGGGCTGCTGGGTAGGGAAGTGAGAGGTCAGCTACTGAGCATCAGTAGATGGAGGCAGAAGGAGAGTATTGAGAAAACTGGACAAGCACTACTTGACTGCTATGCAGTCAAAAGATACAATCACTTTGCATTTTACCTGTCTGCATTTAAACCAGATAAGCTTTTTTTATGCCTTCTTTCATCTCAGTGCCAACTATTACAGGTGAGTTATAAGTGAAACTATGAGGCTTTAAAAACACTGAAGTTTTACAGTTGCAGCATGTTGGTAGTCCAGGATTTCTTCTTTCTCACATAAATTTCAAAGCACAGTTGTGCTCTGAGCTCAGTGCCTGCTTTTTTGGAGGATAAAATGGTTTAACTGATCTTATTTTTACTCCCAAACCTAGGTACTAATTAAGCAATACCTGTAAGAGCAATAACGTCTCACTACACCGATCTAATCTGAAGCTGTTAGCAGCTGCAATAGTTATACCACGAGAAGAATTTTTCCCCTTTGGCATATATTATAAAGGCTGTCCCTCGATTAGGTCAAAAGTGCTTGAAGGCTACTGATTTTTACTCTGTTTTAGGAGAACGCACCTCTTTTTAACACTATAATTGCTCAGTTTGAATTTGAATGAGCAGGTGAAGCAAACGTATTAAAGCATCTGATTGCCTGTTTGTCTGGACAGGGGAGCTGTGCGATAACACAACAATCTTATTGCCATTCCTGCTGGATATCTGTGCTCCGGGGTGTTTCCCGGTGACACAGGAGAGGTGGCTGTAAACCTTTGCACTGTGCTTGAACACAGGAGGGGTGTGCGGGGCTGCTTCCTGGCATCCCGGGAAAACAGCTGCGCCTCCGACAATTCCTGTCCCCTGGGAATGACACAGCTCCTTAGGCTGCCTGCGGGTGTTGCTGAGTAGCTCGGGGTCACTAACACCGGGGCTGTGTGTATCCTTCACCGTGGGTCCTGTCCCCGCGGAGATTTCCAAATTAGTAACACGGACGCGGGAGGGAGAGGCTGAGCTGCGACACTCCAAGTTCAGCCCCCGCAAACTTTTGTTGGGAGTTTTTCGAGAATGAAATTGGATTAGACCCAGGGATAACGTATCCTGTTTGATTTCTTTTCCCCTTGTGCTCTGACGAGCTTTGTGTTTAGGCAGGCTTTTGTTTCTGGCTCTGAGCTGCTTTAAAAAAAAAAAAAAAAGGGAGCGTGTCGAGGGGTGTCGAGGGTGCTGTGCTTGCATCGATTGGCGAGGTTTAGCTGGAGCTGCTTGCAAGTGCTTTGTTCTTCTCACCACCCCCAGGTCAGTTGCACAACATGCCCCTAAGGTTTAAAAGAGGAAAAAAAAAAAAGGGGAAAAGAAAACCAACAACCAAAAAGAAAAAAAAAAAGTGCTGAGTAATGCCAGCGGTTTCTCAAATGGCTGATGCAAACCTGGAGAATTTGCATCATCATTCAGCCAGAGTAACTTGGTATGACAAGACCTTAAATACAAGTCCATGCGGAAGCTGAGCTGGTTTCCAATGATAGGGCAGTACCACAGTGTGAAAGCGCAGGTGTTCCTGAGCTGGGCTTGGATCACAGGAAGGGCTCGCACGCTCTTTGAGAGCTTGTTACCTGTGTGTAGGAGCAGCTGCAAAGATAAGAGAACACAGACAGACGAAGTACTTGGCTACATAGAGAGGGGGAAAAAAACTCCTTCAGTTTCTGCTGAAAACTTTTCTGCCTGTGCTTGCCAGCAGCGTGCTGGTGGCACTGTAGCATGTTTAGGAAAGCTGCTGTGCCCACGGTCTCTAATGGAAGCTACTTGCAGGGACAAGCTAATGGCAAGTTGTCCTCTATGGACAGCGGACAGCCAGCCCGGGAGGGAAAAGTTGTGCTGAAGAAGAAAGTGACGCTTTTGAGGGGGATATCCATCATAATTGGCACTATCATTGGAGCTGGCATCTTCATCTCTCCCAAAGGCATCCTGAAGAACACAGGCAGCGTGGGCATGTCCTTGACTGTCTGGACAGTGTGTGGTATCCTCTCGCTTTTTGGTAAGTCCCTGAAAAGTTTCTAATTGGTCTAGAGGGGCAGACGATGAATTATTGTGATTATTTCTCTGATTTTACTATTGGATGGGAAGTCAGAGTGCAGAGCTTGAGCACCAATGGGACTACAGAAGGTCTGTGCTGCACGATGGGTTTGGGCAGGATGCAAAGGCTTGCAACCCTTGTCCCCTCGCTCCCAGCAGCAGCCAATGAAAGCTGGAAGCATAATTTTTTTTTTTTTTAATGGCCCCCTAAAGGAACAGGAAAACCAAATGCACATTTTCCCCTACAGAATGTGCTGTATGTATGTTTTTGTCCTGTCTGTAAGACGTGTTTTTAGTTTGCTTGTAAAGCCCCTGGAGGCTGGATGAGCTTTCTGCTTGAACACTACTAAAATGTTTAGACAGCTCAACCTAGCTCCTAGAGGCTAGAGCAAGGTCTGAGAGGAATAATTCCCACTGTATGTAAGCTGTATTGGCATGAAGGGGAGCAAAACAGTATTACTAATAACCCCTCTTCCCAGCTCTTCCTTCCTCACTCATGATGTTGCTTTGAAAGACTGGGCTACAAAAAACAGCGTGATGGAAGCAAATTCGCCCTGGGAGTTTTATTGCTGGCCTGCTTGTTGTGGGAGTTTTTGCTAATTCTTTGTATTCCTGAAGAGTGTTGAATTCTGAAGAAGTCCAGTTAAGTTGTTCTGTGCACAAAACCCTCATTCAGAGTGGAAAACCCCACCCTGGCCTCCGTGGGACAGAGGGTTCATTGACCTATTTAATGAGTTAATCTCAAAGAAACTGAAGAAATAACATGAATATTGGCTTTATTTAAAAGGGAAACTACTTGTTTACTGGCAGGAGGTGAAGAGGACAAAGAGGGAGTAAGTGTCTACTTAATAGGCAGAACATGCAAATGCCACCTTGTAAATTGGCTCTTGAGCTTAAAAGAAATATTCTTCACAGGCTAAACCCACTCTGATCAAACAGTTCGAGGAAGTTAGGACCCATTTGGGTCAAATGGTAGATGTATGAGTACAGTGTGCAGCATAATCTCCTGTACAATCGTGGAAGCTCTGCCTGCAACAAAATTCCTCTGTCAAGAAAAATCTCCGATGTTATTTGTAACCCTGTCAAAAGACCTTGGTCTTTTGAGTTACTTAACCCAGAATTTGCTTAAGCACTGCATTTGTGGCTGTAACTTTAGTAGTAGTAATCTTCTTGCTGGCTGTGAAGAAAAGTCTACAAACCACCACCCCCCCCCCCCCCAAACAACAACAAAGAAAACCCAAACAAACCAAGAAACCCACCAAAAAACCCCCCCACAAAAAACCCAAATAAAAACGAAAAAACAACCCTCTCTCTTTTATCAGACAGTTTTTTTTAGGTCATTTTCCAGGCCTCTAGATATGAAGAACTGTGTAATTTGGCACAGCAAAAGGTGGTATCTTGTTCTCAGAATGGACTTGTTGCTGTTTGTTTCTTTGGTTGCTCTTGTTTTTTTTTCTTTTTTGATATTTTGGTTTTTAATTCCTCGCATGACTCAGTTATAGTTAAATCACATGTAGAGATCATGTAAGGTCTTGCTGAGGGTGTGTTTATAACATATATTAAAACACAATTTCATTTAATCCTGAACCTCAACAGAAGAGGCTGGCAAAAGAAAATGCAGCAACAGGTTTCTTTAAATGTGGCTGTAAGGATTCCTTTAAACACATCTCCAGGTAAGCTAAAGAATAGTGGATAAGAGTTGCCACATTTTTGCAAAGCCCCAAACAAACAAATGAACAAGGCTGGAGAATCTGTCATCATGTGATACAGCCTTAATGGTCTTGTACATGTGATGTGGTTTTGACAACTGTAGCTCTTACCTAAAAGCGTTGTGATGTGAAGGTGTGCAGGGAAGAGAGCTGAAATGAGTTTGTCTACGCTGCTGATCTTAACTCTGTGTGATGCAGTGCTAACAAACTTTGTTACTGTTCATTCCTGGCTCCTCAGAGTCCTCCAAGAGAGCTGCCTATGTTTATTGGTTGTGGACCACTATTGATGTGGCCCACCTGTGGAGCTGTGATTCCCCAGCTTTGTAACTGGCTGATGTTTCCTGACCTTTCCCTGCATTTGTAGTACACAAAAACACTCCACCAGTGTTGAAAAGCTGTGACTAAGCTATCCCCTGAGTTTTGTATGTAAGATGTTAGGAGTACTGTTGAGGAAAATTCTTATTCTGCAGATCCTGCTTCCAAATTTTAGCCATTTGGTTGCTTTTGTCCATGGCTGGGGAGCAGTAATGCAGTTTTCAGACCTTCAGAGTTTGAGCCAGCCATCTCTAAGGCTGAAAGGAGTAGAACAGCCTTTGATAACAAGCAAATTTTTCATTTAGTGGTGCAGTCTGGCAGTAAGGTGGCAGGTGTGACACCCCGTTTTGTTGTCCCTCTTCACAAGATGCAGAGTAGTAACAACACTTATTGCAAATAGCTTGTCCAGTGCTTTAAATATAACTGGATAAATGGTTTGGTTTGCTGCATGTCTAGCTGAATGAATTAAAGCTTACAAAATTAATTGGAAAAAAATTAAAATATGTAAAAAGTAGTTGCGATACCATGGCAGCTCTGTTGTTTAGGCTATAAATGTTTTGATAGGTATTTCTGGATATCTCTCATGTTGGCACTATTGGATTCTCACAGGTGCCCTCTGCTATGCTGAACTGGGAACATGCATTAAGAAATCTGGTGGTCACTACACCTATATCCTGGAGGCCTTTGGCCCATTACCTGCATTTGTGAGGGTCTGGGTTGAACTACTCATCATTCGGTAAGTGTATCATGACTCTGGTTCTTTTCTGATGGCAATGCACTTGGCAGTCATAAAGAAAAACCTCTGATATATGTCAGGCAGAAAAAAAGAAATCAAATATATTTTGGTCAATTATCCGTGGTTTTTTTTTTTTTTTTTTGCTATGATTGCTTCAGAGGGTTTAAAAATGCTGTTCTGCTCATCAGCTTTGAAATGTTCAAGGAGACACACGTGCGTATACGGGGGAAATAAGAAAACTCCCTGCCACATAAATTCAATCACTTGCCTTAATTTTGCTAAGCTTACTATGTCCATTGGTGTCACTAATAATTTACAGTGAAAGAGAGAAGTCACCTTTACCTTTTCTCAGTCTTAGCACTACATTCTGGAACAATTACTGTTATCTATGGATTAAGGAATAACTCCTGATGAAGCTATTGTCCAGTAGTTTTCAGAGTTAGGAGCACCATGAATTCTGTAGATGTCAGATTGGGCCCTGATTTTTTTATTTTCGTGGGGTGTTGGAGAACTTGACTCTTGCTCTGAAAAACACTAACTGAGCAAATAAAGACACATTGTCTTCACATACCTAAAATGTCCAATATATTGCCTTGGTGAGTAAGCCTGTGACTCATGCAGCCTTTGATGTTGTGCAAAAGAATTACAATATGAAGATGTTGAATCATGTAAAATAAACTTTCATCATGTAAACGGATTGACGTATAAAACTGACGTATAGCCTCTCTTTATTTTTACAGTTTTGTTGAGTTTGGAGATCTTGATACAGGTAGAGCAGGGCAACTCACTTACATAAAATGACTTTGGGAATGCTCCATGCCTGCCTCAGGCTGGTTAGCACTTCCTTCCCCTCTCTTCTGCAATCAGTAGATTAGTTCACAAATGAGGCACAAGCCTCATTTCAAATCACAACTATGTTTACATAACACTGACAAGTCCTAGCATAGATTGTTGAGTTTAAAAGTGCTGACGGTGCTGAGTCATTATGAATCTATAAATCCTTATGTTGTTTCCAGAGGAAATATTTTTGTGTGTCAGATGGTCCCACACAACCTCCCCACTGAAACGTAACCTTTGAATTAACTGCATAATTTCCATCAAATGAGATGAAAGGGCAGATGTCTCAACTGTGTGAACCTTTTGCCAAGAAGGAAAATCAGGCAGTGGAATGAGACCTGTGTTTTCACAGTGCTGTGAACAGCTATTTCATATCAGAGCATCAACAAAAGAGAACAGTATTTGAAATCCCCCTCTTAATCTGCACCTGGTTTGGCAGAGGCAACTTATTAACCTAGACAAACACCCACAGGAAGTCAGGCATCATAAATTCCTTTTCTCACAAAATAATTATTTTTTTTGTGTATGACAGTGTCCCAGAAGTGTTGTGAAAATGCTGTTAGTCATCATGATCTGCCCCACACCCAGAAAATAATCATGTTGTGTGGGAGAGAACATCAGTGAATTCTTTAATCAACCAATCTGAGAGACAGTGAGGAAGACACACATGCTGTAACTTGCAATGATCAGAGCAGCACTGCTGAAACTCTGTGTAGAGTTTTGTATCTGACTCCTGCATCAGGAAATGGATTGACTGCTGCAATCAAAGAACTTAAGAACTCATATATGTTTGTTTTTTCTTTTCAGCAGATGAAGTTGCATACACACATCTCAGCTAGGCTGGCTTTTCTTCTGGAAAATTTCAGGATTATCACACTCATAGGCTGGTGGAGGAGTCACAACCAAAATAGACACTTCCTGCTCTCATAGATCTCTAAGCCACTACTTGACAGTGGAGGACACATTTAACTACTGTGCCCACATACCAATCCGTTCTGCCTTACACTGCACTGCTTCTCACACAGTGCAACTGTGAACCTTTTTCCCTCCCAAAGCCAAGTTGTGTGTATTCTATATATATATATTTATATACCTTTTAAAAAACCTCTAACAACTACTTTTCAAACAGGTGAAGACAGCAGTGTGAGTGCATTCTCTGTGGAGCTTCACTGTGGTGGTTGCTAAACAAAGGCTGGATGAGAGGTTGGAAAAGACCTCCAAGATCACTGAGTCCAACCATTAACTCAGCACTGCCGAGTCCACCACTAAGCTGTGTCCCTAAACACCCCATCTGTGTATTTTTTTAAATGCTGCTCCATTATTTGAACTTCTGCCTCCACTGACTGATTGCATTGCTAGCAGCATCACCCCAAGACATGGGAGTGTCAGAGGCAGAGCTATTTATTAGAGGTGTCATTTAGGAGCCATGTTTTTAGAAACATAGTGGTGTAGATAGCAGTGACTGCTTCTCTAGAAATGCTTTTCCTTGAAATGGGAGGGCGAAATCCAAGTTCTGGGGAAAGGAGCTGGGCCTGAGGAAAAAACAGTCTGGGACAGCTCCAAAGATCTGATCTTTCATCTGATCTAGGGCACTCCAAAGCTACTTATGGCATGCAGTACTTAAGAACTGGAAGCTTGGTGATCTTCTGCTATAAATTAGAAATATTGCACTGAGGTAAAGTCAGTAAATGTCTGTGAAAATCTAGGCAAAATTTGCAAAGCCATTTGCTGGCCAGTGAGAGGAACATCCCCATGCGTGGGAGATGCACATGGAGCAGCCTTTGCTCATCCATGCAGAAACTTCCTGAGAAAGATTGTTCTGTTCTGTGCTGCTCTGCAGCTTGGTCCAACACAGTGTGTGACTTCTGGGTTGAGTCATAACACAAAGAAAGTGGGTTTTGTTCCCAGTGTGCAACTCCCTTGTGTTCTTTTCTTGCTTGATGGAGAGCAACAACATCTCTGCAGAATTTTTACCGTGTTCCACGGAATTTTTATCAAAATTCTGTGAAGTGAGGTGTTGCAGATTTTTTCACGAGAAATTTGCATGGGGTCTTGTTCGACTCAGAAGTCCTTTGAGAATCGTGTGCCCTTTTGTTCTATGGTGTGTATGTGATAAACCACAGATGCCACCAGCTGTCCTCAAAAGGGTGAAAATATCCTCCCAAATTGAACATGAACAGTAACAGGCTAATTTCCTACTAATGTGTGTCAGTCCTAAGGCTTCTGTCAAACAATTAGCTTCTCTCAAAGAAAAAGGCTGTATGAATATTAAGAGCATTTCAAATTTGTAAATGCAACAACTTTGCGTGGGGTGTTGGAGAACTTAACTGTTACCATGAAAAGCACTAACTAACCAAATAAATTATGTCTTTCTTCATATTCTTTTGTTTTATGGTATTCTGTGGTCTACTACAGGGATTTTTGCTTTCACTTGCAGTGCTAAGAAATTGTTAGTCAATAAAAGGAACAAATTCTGTTTGTATTTTAGAAAATCCCATTTAGACTGCTTCAGAATTTAACAAAAGACCTGGGTAGGTTTGGGATACATATTTTAGTAAACCAGAATTCTCAGCTTGAATAGAATTTATTTGCTTGTGTCTCTGAGAGGTAGAAATATATCTGACCACTAAAATTCACCAACTTTTGTGCAGGGTGTTGCCCACGAAATCTGATTCTGCCTATGTTCACTTCAAGTGAGTGAATGATTTCTATTGATATTTTTCCTTTTTGATTACAACTGCTTTGCAATATGGAAGTTGTAAGAGCCACCCTGGTAAGAATTGTTGCTGTCAAAATCAGAATCACTGAGTAGTGCTACATTCAGAAACTATGGTACATGTCAGCAAAGCTACAAGAAGGCACCAAAATTAAGGTTCACAGTTCTCTGATAGTGAAGTTACAGCACGATCCAATAAGAATAATAACAATGTATTATTGCAGATAAATTTTGTGACTTTGGGTTTTTTCTCACCCTAGCCCTGCTGCCACAGCAGTGATATCATTGGCCTTTGGACGTTACATCTTGGAACCTTTCTTTATGCAGTGTGAAATCCCAGAACTCGCGATTAAACTCATTACAGCTGTTGGCATCAGTAAGTATCCAATTTTAGGTTTCAAGGAAGGGTGAAGATTATATAAGTTGGAAAAAAAAAATAGCACACTGAGCAGGTAGTTGTTTGATGTCAATCATTAATTACTGTGCATCCTATGCCAGGGGCACCTGTGTGACATTTTGCCTGGATGTGTGTGTTTGTGAACAAATGCAGGGGCAAGAGGAGTAGCAGACTTTATCAATGGCAGGGAAAATCTATTGTCAAGGCTGATTGTGTTGCCACTTGAATTAATTGCCAAGTTTTCGTTATTTTTGTAGAAGCAATTTCAGTCCCTAAGACACGGCAAGGCAGTGCCAGAGATACAGAAGAATGATTACCTTCTTTAAGTGCTTTGCTCCACCTTGGTTTTAGGAGGCAGCTGAATGCCAAGCATGATGTCATGAAGAAATGTGGCACTCTTGAGTGTGGACAGGCAACATGAGGTCATCTTCCCCAGACCCACTCTTTCCATCCTGGCAATAATCCTTATTGAGGCACTCGTGGTTCAGAAAGCAGGGATTGAATTTTGGGAGCAGAACATACAGCCCGGTGCACGGTTGTTGCTGGCTTGTTGTCCTATACTTGCTAACTTTGTAGTTAGCGTAAAAGGGATCTTTAACTGTTACAAAAAGCCAATATTTGCAGTGGAAAGAGGGATGCTACCTTGAGAGCAGAGGCTTTACAGTGTACCTGGGCTGGTGTGGAGGATGCATGAAATGGGAAGGCACAAAAGGTGATTGGAATAGGACTCTGGAGCTTGTAGCATTTGAGGTTTATTTCCAGGTCTGCCTTGTCAGTGGTGAGAATGCTCCTTGTGGACACACTGTGGAATTCAGCTGGGAGGGAGTACAGAGTAGACCTGAGTAGTTAGTAACAGATTGTTCCTTTCAGTTTGCTCAGTGCATATATCAGAAACAAAAAGACTGAAAAAAGGAATTAAGACATGCAAAATGGTCAAAGGCCCACAGGAGACCCCTTCAGTTTTGCACAATAATAGGTTCAGATGACTTTTTCTTTCTTCGGGGCAAGGAGTTCAATTGACATTGAAATTTCCAGTCTCTCTCTTGCTGTGGCTTTTTGCGGGGGCTCTCTTGGTAAGATTTCCTTTCTGCTGGGAGTGTTAAAAAATCAGTATGTGACTGCATTCATTTCTAACTTAATTATGCACAAACTATAGGTTTCATAGGAATAATTGAATTAAGGGTTTGAATTTTGAGATCAATGACTTTTTACAGCTACATCTGTCTAAAACATTTCAGTGCAGGATAAGAGTGAAACATGTTCAGAAACGTTAAGGTCACTGAGACAGAAGGAATGTTAAGTGAGGACTCCATCAAAGAGTTTTGTTAATTGCATGTGATTCAAGCACAATAGGTGAACAATTTAAAATATGTTTTTATTACTTTTAATTTAAGTGAAAATCTGTGTGATAAGCCAGGGCTTGGCAAAATAATTGAACAAATAAGTAGCATTGCAGGGGAGGTGGAGTTAGGCTGAAATAATCACAGTCTAAAGGGAGAGGGGAGGTCACAGCCAGATGCTCCTGTACAGAGTGGGTCTGTACAGCACAGTTAGGATGAGCTGGCATTTCACTGAAAGAAGGGATTCTTGTAGAAAACTCTAGTAGTAGTGAATGAGATGATGTTGAGAAGAACAGTGCTATGTCAGGCTGAGGCTTCATTCTTTGCAGTATGCTCTACAGTGGAGTTTCATTTGTAGTAGATCTTAGAACTTCTGCTGCACTTAAGCTCAGGGATCCCAGAATGTCTGACTGTTATCCTTGTATGGTAACAATTAGCTGCTGTGGTGGTAATTGTTATGAATGTTTGGTATTGAGCATGTAGGCAGAGTGATAGGGAAGATTAAGTTGGTGAGCTGAACAGACACTTCGGAGCCCTGAAGATCTTGTAATCTAATATAATGGTGCAAAAAGTAGTATTTGTTTCCATTTCAAATTTAAGTTAATCAGAAATGACAGGACTTTTTTCTTACCCCTGCCTGGTCCCTTTTCCTTCCTTGCCTGATGAGAGAGCACTGGTTGTGTATATGTCTTTATTGCACAGGGAAAGGCAGTGGGAGGCACCATGGAACTCTGTGCTTGTCTGAGACTTTGTTCCATTGTTTTACCTTGTCATTTCTCATTGTGCTAGAAAGCAGAGGGAGAAATTTTGAAAAATCTTCAGGTGATTCCCCTGATCCCAAACATAATCAGTGTTATCTAAACAATTCTTACAGATGTTTGTCTAAACTGGTCTTAAAATCTGCCTCGTGGGAGTTTTTAAAACCCTTGCTAGTATTGCAGCCCAGTTTTTTCTGTCCTTGTCACAATACAAGGATACTTCTCTTTCCTTTTTTTTTTCTCCTCACCTGAATCTCTATTGATGCATCTCAAGCCTATGATTAAAAGGTTGACTGAGATGGATCCAACCAGGTTTATGTTGGGGAGTGGCAAATGCTATTGCTTTTCTACCAGCTGCCAAAAAATATTTCACATAGAGAGGCTACAGCCATTCTGTTCCTCACCATTTCCCCTCTGTGCCTCTTCAGTGAAAAAGGAATGATAGTGCAGAGGAGATGTAGATCAGATGAGAGTTAAAATGCAACTACTGTACACATTAACATTTAAAAAATCCCTTTTTCTTGCTTTATTATTTATAGGAAAAAGGCACAAAATTCCCCTCAAAATCACCTGTTCAACAATCTCTAAAAACAAATTTTCTGTTCTTCAATATACTTTCATTTTTAGTTGCTTTTATTATAGTTTTCCTCTTTTTAACACGACCAACCAGTCCAAGCATTTCAATGTCTCAGTAGAGAGAAGGATCCTTGTGTGAAGTTTCTTTCCAGATGCCACAGCTTTCTGAACCTCTGAGGCAAAACCTTCCTGTTCTTTTCAAACTTAGAAATCCCTTAAGTTCACTTGGTGTTTCTTAAGCAAATCTTCATGAGGAGAAAAACCTAAATCAAACACTGGATATGCAGATCTCAGTTTGTCAGTCTGCCATAAACTTCTTCTCAACTCAGTTAATTTAACTGTATGTGAAAGAAGAGCAGACATCTCAAAGATTTTTATTGCACTATACATTTCATAGACTCACAGAATGGTTTAGGTTGGAAAGGATGTTAAGGATCACCCTGTCATGAGCAGGGACGTTTTACACTAGGTCAGGTTGCTCAAAGCCCCATCCAACCTGGCCTTGAACACTTCCAGAGACAGGACATCTAATTACTACAATTTTATGAAAATAGATGGCCAGGTAGAGGAGAGAGAACCTGGATGTGCTCCAGCACAGGGAAGAAGAGCTGAAGGAAATGCAAGCAGGAGACTGACTAGCCCTTTTGACTCCCCACTTTGGTCCAGCAGGATAAAATAGCTCCAGGACACAAAGCAAAGGGCTGTTGTCAACCTTTGTTTTGATGCTGAAGGTAGTCTTTTTAGGAGAAAAAGTTTAAAACTTATTTTTCTCTTGAAGTGAAAGCTGATAGACTCCTCCATATTTATTGTTTCTCGACATGAAGAAAAATCCTATCACCATTCCTATCACTGCAGAAAAGGCCCTATATTCATATATTGCTTTATTTGTATCTATTAATTCTTTTCCTAATGGTAAACTTCAGTATAATGGTAACAGGAAGGGATAAATTGCACTGTGCAAGATATCAAACTCTTCTATCAATATGTAGCCCAAAGAGGAGCTGAGTCTGTTCCAAACTTTTCACATGGCCTCTGTATCAGAAAGCAGAGAAACAGGTTTGAGCCATAAAAAACTGTGAGACTAAAAACCACTTACCAACACACATGAGTTTTTGCCTATGTGTATTTTGGGCATTTTACACTGCAATGATATATAATTCCCCCCCTCTTTTTGGCTGTTAGAGGTAAGTTATGTTACAAGTTATACTTGAAAACTGAGGTTAGCTGTACAGGTCTATCAGTGCTTCCTGGCAAATGCTCCAGCCCTAAGTTTTATTGATGTCTATGGGAGTTTATAATTAAATGCCTTTTTTTCCCCCCTCATCATGGCAGATTGTTGTAGTTGCCACTCTCTTCTGCTGATAGTCTTCAGACAAGCAGTTTACATTAAAAAAAACCTCTTGGCTTGCAGGGATATGCTCTGATAGGTGCTTTTGTGCTTCCTGTGACTTTTTAATTGGCTCATTAAGATCTGCAAATTGAGGGTATTTTTGGGTGTTTTCTGAATTCCTTGACCCTAAAAGTCTGGCAAGTTATGGGAAAGTTTTCTTGGTCTCCTGCTGAGGCAATGGTACATATATTCTGAAAAGTAGGCCAGGATGTAATGCTCACTGCTGCTTCTCCCATTAGATTTTGTTATCCATCTATAGCTGTGTCTGTGGGAAGGAAAGAGATTGTGAAAAACATGCTTGGCGTTTCCATTGTGTTTGATTGTTCATGAACCCGATTTTGTTCTCCCTCCACGCTTCTCTTGGTTAGGATTCATCTTGTTTTTAGCAGCGTATTTAGTTCAGGTAATCTTCTGTGCTCCCCATAGTCAGTGGAGAAAGAGGAAAGAGGAACTTCCTGCTGAAGGTAAACTATCTCGTCTGGGATAGGCATCTCACAGAGGTATTGTTATTCATCCTCTGGAGCTAACTGTCTCTTCATTGAGGATGCTGCCACACTTAACGCCTGACTTTTAGTTAGAAAAGTTAGACCTGAGTCCTCCTTTTACTGCCCTTTTTTCTGAGAAACTGCTGCTCCTTCTGATATATGCTGTGATCCCTTATCAAAGTGTCTGCAATCAGTTTCTCTAAATATCTCCAATAGGCTCTATTCTGAAGAGAGGTGTTGACTAATGGCCACAGTCCCAGAATATAATGTCCTTCCTGAACCCTGGCACAGCTGTCATCATCTTTTCTTGCTTTTTAGCAGCTTTCTTCATGACTCCACTTCCCCATTGCCTTTTACTGCTCAGTTGCTAACACAAACAGTACTATGGTGCTGGTACACGATACTAGTTTAAGTCCCACATTTCTATACAAGTGTCATGCACATAGAAGCATTAAGACTAAATATTTTATAATAAAATACCACTACTATTAGTAGTATATAATAGTATTATATACTATATTATATAGTATATAATATATATACTGTATATTATAGTAATATATAATAAGCAATAATGTGTTAATATTATGTTATATTATACTACATTATAAAGAAGACTATAAACTCGTATAGCCTAATAAGTACAATAAAATAAAATTTAAAAAATATAAAACTCAAATTTTCTAAGCACCTGTAAGCACTTAAGTCTCAGCCCTGCAACCTGAATTACTACTAGTGCAGTCCTCCAACTTACTCTTATGAAGGACCATCAAAGGACATTTGTATCAAGGCACTTTTAACAAGGGCAAACAGTGATAGATGTCCTGCTTTCAGCCAGGTTAGAGTTAATTTCTTCTCAGTAGCTATTACAGGGCTGTGTTTTGGATTTGGAATGAGAATGGTGCTGGTAACACACTGATGTTTTGGTTTTTTCCTAAGTCCAGTTCATCCATCGTCAGGGACATTGTTTTCCCTTCCTCCATGCTCTGCCAGTGAGGAGGCTCACAAAAGAAACTGGGAGGGAGCATAGCAGGGACTGGTGAGCTGAACTGACCAAAGAGATATTTCACACCACAGAACATCATGCCCACTATATAAACTGGGAGGAATTAAATAGAAGGGCATCTGATCTGGGTTTGGGAATGGGGTGTCTGGCTCTGTTCAGTGGGTGATCAATTGTATTGTGCAGCATTTGCTCTGTTATTATTATTAACCATTATTACTGTGTTTTACTTAAGATTTCAGTTATTAAATTGTTTTGTCTCAACCCACAAATTTTACTTTGATTCTCCTCCTCATTCCAGTGGTGGGTAGGAGTAAGGGGGGAGTTGAGCAAGCAGCTGCCAGGTTTAGTTTCCATTTGGGCTTAAATCATGGCAATAGGATGAGGGGAAATGGCTTCATACTGGAGAAGGGCTGGTTTAGATATATGGAAGAAATTTGTCTGATGTGGGTGGTAAGACACTGGCACAGGTTGTTCAGGGAAGTTGTGGCTGACCCATCCCTGAAGTGTTTGAGGCCATGCCATCCAGTAACATTTTCATATGTGTATCAGGAAGGTGAAACCAATGCAATAGAAAACCTGGAGGAGCTCTCACCACTCATGTTACATCCTCTGACCTGTGTAAGGTGACAGACTGATTGCTGCAGTCAACTTGAACTCTGAGTAAGCTGGATATCAAATTGCAGATTCTCTTACATAAAGAACTCCTCCTTGACGTTTTCTTGTGCTCTGGCCCATGCCTGGGCTTTTCTTTCTACAGAAGAAAAGTATGATAGCCTGAGTCTTCTAGGAAAATTAAGCTAGTGCTTGACTATGGCACTAGATTTTTTAATAACTTAAACACTTTTGGTCAAATTAATATTTCAAATATATTTTGCTTAAATGACAGTTGTTAGTCTTGCTGGTGATCAAGCCCCAGGAAAAGAAGGGGGGACTCAAACAACACTAATATTCATCAGCAACCTAAAGGGATCTTTCAAAATTTAAACAAGTCAAGATATCAAGATATGTCAGTGTAATATTGGAGCAACAGAGTAATGAACCAGTGCCCTGGGATTTTCTGTTGCTCGCCAAATATAGGTATACAAGGAAGTAAAAAAAAAAAATAAATATTTGGGTCTCAAGTGAAACTTTGCAGAAGTCCAAACCATTTCTTTGTGACTTCAGAACACTTCAGCTCTGAAATAAGGTGAGATACAGAACTGAGTAAAGATTTTGACCTTCAAGATCCTCTTCTGGAGAAAAAATTGTGTTAGGTGAGGTTGTGAGTATATATTGACTTGTAAATTGCTCATTTCAGAGTGGGACTGTCTCTCTCCCAAATAAAACTTCTAGAAAAATACTTTTCTTTTCCCTCTGGAATTTTTATTTTATTAAAAATATATAAAAAATACATTGGGATCCAGATTACTTGGAATTTTTCCCTGTTCCATTAAACTCAAACTACTTTCATTTGAAATGAGAAGATTAAAAAAATATTTTTAAACCTCGCTGGTGAAGAGAAACTGTGTAAAAGACTTGAGATAAATCTGTAGGGTTTTTTTTTTTTTCCAGAAAGCCTGTGCCATGCCAGATTTACAATGCTAGCTCCTACAAACTAGCAAATTGTGCTTTTGTGTGTCCCAGGATGTGTGATGTAGCTGATGATTTACACAGAGTGGTGCTTTTGAGAGAGTTTGAGTTATGGGAGGATTGAGATGAGGAGCTACTTCATCAGCTCCACATGATGGCAAGAGAGAGAGGAACATGCTTGACCATGTTTACCTGAAGCAGCAGGGGAAAGAGATATTTTATCTAGTAAAATGGCTCCCATTTTCCAATCTTTAGAGAAATTTTTATTTTGTTTTCAAGATCTAAACTCATTCTGCTTAAGTAAACTAGAATAAGTGGCACTAAAATGATAAGACCTGCCCTCATCCTGTTAGTCAGTGCTGTAGGAAATGCTAGAAGATGCTGTCCCTGACCCAGAAGGAGATGTGAGCTGACCAGGCAGGATGTAAAAACCCTGCTCACTGATCTCTCCACATGCTGATGAGTTGCAGACCTGGGCTTTGTTTTCAAGTAAAAGGTGTCTGTTTCTTCACTGATTCCTAGCAAGGGTGGGCACAGTACTTGTACTCTGGCCCTCCTGCATCTCTGGTGGTACGACAAAAAGGGGAGAGAAGGTGGAAAAGAGGACCTGAAGTAAGTCAGTTACAAATTTATGTGTGGCCTAAATGAGGGTGAGAAAGTTTAATATGGTTGTTAATTGCTACTATTTTATGAAAAATACAAATCTCTACTCAAAGCAGCACAGACAAAGAAATCTGGAGTGACAAGAGTTAGGCAATTTCTTTCATCAGAAGCAGGGTCCTGCCAGCCAGTTGTCTACCAGCAGCTGACAGTTCTGGGTCAATGAAGCTGAAATTGTGATAATTGTGAAGGATGTCAGGCAGGGAAGGGACAGGTGGATGGTCAGTGCAGTGGGTGAGGCATAGGGGCTCAGCTCAAGCCTTTGGTGTGGTACCTCGAAGGGGGATGGGAGAAGTGGGAGGACAAGAGCTGGAGAAGGTTATCGAGGTGTACTTCCTTTAATGCACCGGGATCTGCTGTTTGTGTGACCTTTCTGCTGGCAAAGAATTTTGTGATGATTATTTCTTTCTGACTTTTCTTTTTCCCCTCACAGCACTGGTGATGGTCCTGAATAGCACAAGTGTCAGCTGGAGTGCCCGCATTCAGATGTTCCTTACCTTTTGCAAGCTTGTAGCAATTCTGATAATTATAGTCCCTGGAGTTATCCAGCTAATTAAAGGTATGAAATGAAAAGTAAATGCTTTTAAAGAGCTTTTATCTTTACCCTCCCCAGTCTTTCCCCACTTGCCTCCACCACATAATGCTTACAACAGCAAAATCTCTTAATTAGTCCGTGCTTGCTTAACTGAGTCTCTGTACTGTCATGTCATTGATAAGAAGTGGAACTACACTGGGATGAACTGGCATTTCCTTCAGCATGCCAATGAGACTATCCCAATCAGACTGGCTTTTCAGAGGAGCAAATGGACTGCTCTTCCCTGTAATCTGTCTTTGGCCTGAACTTTGTGAGAGGGGTGGGATGGGATTTAAAAACAGATGTGCACACACCTAGGCCAGGCAGGATGTCTGCTCTAACTGTGCTAGTCCCTAATCATGGTACATGTGTGTGGTGGCAGGGGGGGTCACAATTCACAGAACCACAAAATCACATCGTGGTTTGGGTTGGAAGGGACCTTAAAGACCATCTAGTTCAAACCCTCTGCCATGGGCAGAGGTATCTTCCACTGGGCCATGTTTCTCAAAGGCCCAACTAAAGCCTTGAGCACTTTCAGAGCATCCTGGACAGCTTCTTTGGACAGTTTGTGCCTCATCACTGCCACACGGAAGAATTTTTCCTAACGTGTAATCTAAACATGCCCTCTGTCAGTTTATAGCCATTTCCCCTTGTCCTGTCACTACATGCCCTTGTAAAGGCACTCTTCTCACTGACAGATGCTCAGCTACCTGTAGAGGCTTTTCCATTCCAGCCCTCTGAGGAGCAGGTATGGGATGGTGACAAGCCCCAGGTCACCCTCCTTACAGCAGCCACACAGAGCACCAGCAGCCTTTCAGCACATGGGGAAGAGTAGGGAGCACTCCTTAGTGTATTGGTGGCAGATTTCATCTAACAAAAACTGTCACAGTTTTTGGCTATGTCCCAGGGGATGCTCTTTTCTGCTGTTCACAAACCCTCCCACCCAAGTGAAGGGCACAGTGTTAGTCTATGCAGTGAGCTCAGTGTCCCAGGGACAGGTGGATCTCTGTGGTCAATATAGACTCTGAAATAAAAACTTTCCTGTGTAGCACTCTGCTGATTCACTATTTTTGTTTTCTTGTTTTTCACTTTCTTTCTGGCACTTGCAATGCTGTTTCCTGTTGCGTATGACACATGAAATGTGTAAAATTCCTCTCTATTCTCATCTGCCCCACTTCTTCTAGACCTTTGGAGCAGGTGAAACCCAGGTTTGCTTGGGGGTTTTTGCCCTGAAGTAGCTCAGCTGGTGTCCCTGATTCTCCACTGGAACCTTCCTATGGCCACAGCTTCTCCCTTAACCAAAAAGCCTCTGCTTCAATGGGAATTTTGACTGAGGGCTTAGTAAAAACAGAGTAAAGGGTAGAGGATTTGACTCATTGCTAATTTAACTCAGTTAATTAAGTTTCTTCCTGCTCTGCATCTGTAGAGGATCACTGCTTCTCAGGAAATTTGGGATATGGTGGGAACATCTTGCAAACCATAAAGCACTCTGTAAATGAATAAGAGCATAACAAAATTCTTGTATATTTGCATTTATAGATATGTAGATAATTCTTACTTGATGTAATATTAATACAGTGTTGATTATCATGGTAGGGAGTTACTAAACTCATTTTTCAATGGTAGAAATGTTTAAGATTTTGGGTTTATTTATTTTATACATGTTGCTTCTGAATGAAATGCCAGCAAAATTCCTTCTGATTCAAATGTTGAAGAAGTGAAATTTTCCACATCAAAAACTACTGAGCTCATTCTGCTCTTTCATATTGATGTAAGCCACTGCTGGAAATGACAGAGCAGTGAGTGTCATCAAGCTCAGAATGCTTTGAAACAAACTAATAGGTCGAATTCTCCTATTGCA
Source organism: Rhabdornis inornatus (assembly GCA_013397075.1). Classification (NCBI taxonomy): domain Eukaryota; kingdom Metazoa; phylum Chordata; class Aves; order Passeriformes; family Rhabdornithidae; genus Rhabdornis; species Rhabdornis inornatus. The sequence goes on along the minus strand of VWZS01006027.1, from coordinate 445,387 downwards.
TGAATACAGAAGCCACAAAGCCTTTTACAATTGCTGGCAGATTATGGCTGCAGTGGTTGGGTCTGAATTCAAGGGCAGAACTTGATATCGGTGAACTGTTGGGTGATTAAATGTTCCATGATGTGTTATGTTTATTTTTTTAAAAGTAGTTATGACCAAAGAGCCTATTTTTCAACTTTTTTTTTGGTTGATTTTGCAGGAGAAACACAGCACTTTAAAAATGCCTTTGCAGGGAATGATGCCAGTATTATGGGATTACCACTTGCCTTCTATTCAGGAATGTATGCCTATTCAGGCTGGTAAGTGGATGAAACTTGCACATATTTTTCCTGAAAACAAACACTAATATGGTCTAACAAAGACATTTATTTATATGAAGCAATGAGTATCACATTCTATATCTTTTGCCAAGCTACATCATACAGCTAGGGTAGCTCTCACCACTGTTCCATATGCTTAGTGGTCATTGTGCAAGCAGCTCTGCAAAGGAAAGATTTTTCTTTTTCAGTGTACAATATATAAACATACACTGACCACCAAAATAATCACACCACAAGAAAGGAATAGTCTTCATTTTTCATTAAATATTTTAATAAAAGGATAAAAGGGCTAATGAAGCTTGAATTTTTTTTTAAGAAGTCAGTAATTATTTAAAAAAAGAAATCTAGGATTCTGTTGCAAAGTTGTGTGGCCCTTAGCCTTGCTTTGTAATAGCAGTATGTGACAAGGAAGAGGCAATGAGATTGGTATGGACCATGAATCAGAATAAAAATCTCAAAATTTTTATATCTCTGGCTCTGAGAGATTTGGACCATACTTAAAAAGTGCTAATGGCTTCCACAAAAGTCAAGTGTGAGTAAAGGTGTGAGAATCTACCTTCAGGTATTCTGCTTAGACCTTTCAAATTCTTTCTCTCTTCCCCCTCCAAAGTACACAGCAGCTGGTTTGAAAGGTGCTGCTGCTTCTTGAATCTGCCTTTACAATTTATTCATGCTCTTGAGGCTCGCATTGTGCAGTGCCAAAGGGTTTCTGCAGCAGCAGCAGCAGCGTGGGGGGAAGAAAACAGAGCACAGAGTGGGCTTTTTTTGAGACAGCTTTGTCTGCAGCCCTTCCCTTGGCTCCCCATAGCCTCACAGGCAGCCAAGGTCTTTACCTTGCATCAAAGGCCAGGGCTGCAAGATAAGGGGTTTATTTATTTAATTTGGAGGGACAATGGGCTGAGCACTGGCGTTCTCTGCCCATCTCGAACTCCCTGGTTGCAGGAGCATTATAAATCTGCACACTGGAGTGTGAACAGAACTTTATATATTAAATGGCAGCGGGGGGAAGAAACCCAAGAGAGTCTAAAGCCTTTATCTGGGATAGATATGTAAGAAAATAGCCTGGCATTTTGAAGCCTCAAAGAAATGGAATTGATTATGTGGACAATCTCTGCTTTCTTCCCCCTCTCTCCGGTAACTGCCTCTGTCTATCATATCCATACATGTGATGGTTTCTCACTTTTTAAATATTAACTGAAGTTTTTGTATGAAAGCAATTTTAAAAGCTCTTTAATATTATTCAGTTTCTTTCCTGCAAAATGGTTCATCAAAAATACTGTTATTCTGTTGCTTCTTTCCCATTTTTCACATAATGGTTTAAAGCCTTACAATAAAAATTATCTTTTCCCCCCCCTTTTTACACCTTCTGACTTTTATTTTGAGGTCCTTATTTGCCACTTATAAAAGAAATTAGTAGAGAAAAGACCCAATTTGGCTAGTGGTTCTTCCCAGCTGTCTATTTTTCTTTGTCATCAGCTAAAATTCATTGCCTCAGAGAATGGAGGAGCAGACCATTAAGTGGAGTAGCAATATCCTTGCACTATCAGTTTCATGGGGCTAAATCAATACAATGAGCTGAATATGAAGGAGCGTTGCAAGTGTTGGTAATGTGTCCTGGGATGCAGGCAGAATTTTATGCATGGCTCACAAGACTGTTAACTTTAAACTGTTAACTTTGAATGATACAGCTTTGAAGAAGAAAAGCAGTATCTCTTCTGCGTGTGGGTTCATCCTGCCAAGAGCAAGTGTAGACTATTGGGTATGCAAAGTGAAAAAGGACAAGTGGAGAAAACAATGTAAGGAAACATGTCTTGGCATCAATAAAAGGACTGATGCTGGGCTATCATAGAATGGTTTGGGTTGAAAGGGACCTTAAAGATCATTTTGTTCCAACCCCTCTGCCAAGGGTAGGGATACTTCCTGCTAGTCCAGGTTGCTCAAAGCCCCATCCAACCTGGCCTTGAACACTTCCAGGCATGGGGCATCCACAGCTTGGATAACCAGTTCCAGTGCTCCATCACCCTCACTGTAAAGACTTTCCTCCATATAGCTAACATAAATCATCTTCTGTGCTCTGTGCACCAGAAAGGTTAAAAACAAGCACTGATGTTTTTGCATAAGGTGACAAAGAATTTCATGCTCAGTCACAAAATCACTATTTTTAAAAAGCCATGAGCCACTTGTTCTGCTAACCCAGTTCTGCTCCAAGACTTGTGATGGGGCCAAGTTCCAGACTTTCTGCCAGATCAGTTCCCAGTGTTCCATTCACTGCAGCACTGTGGCTCAGGTGCCATTTGTCTTCCAGCACAGGAGCAGAAGGCCAGTATAGGCTCTGTATTGACTGCTCTGTTTAATTAGACAAGATCTGACTCTGGGCCTGTCTCTGAGCCAGGCACAATTGTGATCCAGTCAGGCACAGCCCTAGTGCTAATAAATGTAGAACAGAGGGTTCAGTGACCCTGAGGCTCATGGTTGCTTTGTATGCAGGGCTGTGCCTGGTGAGCAGTTCCTATGAATTCCCATACAGAGCTGTCTCTTGAATGCTGCTGGAATATGATCAGAGTGCAACCTGTACTGGAGGTTGTACAAGAACAGGCAGGGCTAGCAGCCTGTGCTTAAGTTCCTATACCACAAACCATTGTGAAAGTTCTTGGTTTAGGAGGGGTTTTTTAAGGCTTCAGTTATTTGTATTGTTAAGAAGTCCTTGCTGAGCACTCTGATGAGACTTTTTGCCAATATAACCTGAAACTATGAAAGGCAACAAGCACAAATGGGATATAAAGCTTGAAGGGTGCATGTGCTGCGTATGTATGGAATTAGGGTAAAATATTAACTGCATAGTATGCCGGGGGAAAAAATAACTTAATTATACACTGAGTTTACATAGTTATTGTCTTTTTCTTTTCCTGCTTTGCTGTCTTTTCTGAGAATTCTCTTCCTGAGTGTGGGGATAAGAGAAGGTTAAATATCACTCTCTCCTTAATCCAAACGTGGGCCTGCAAAGCCTACTGTAATTAACAGCAGTGCTTAACTGAAAGCATCTCAATTCTTCGTTTAAGAACTACAGAATAAAAATATAAGAATAAATCTTATAATAAATTTTATAACTATTTTCTAGGTTTTACCTCAATTTTGTTACCGAAGAAGTGGAAAACCCTGAAAAGTACGTACTACATGTTTTGCTTGACTTTGAAAAATGGTTGTGAAATTTAAAATGTTATAAAAGTAGTGATCTTCAGAAGTTCTGTATGCTGGTCAAACTGCTTGCCTTCCAGCAGATCTAGTGTCTATTTGAATTGCAACTGCTTGAAGATTTGCTATTTTTGGTCTGTTGTGACCTCATTATGTATTCTGCTTTTATCTGCACAGAAAGCAGAAAATTAAGTAGATCTCTAGGGCTCCAGTTCTCCCCCTCAGGATACGAGTAACTACCAGGGGCTTCTTTCAGTGGAAGTTACTGATATCCTGTCAGGGAAATCTTGCCCAAGAAACTTACCTGCTGTGATATTTGTCAGTTTTGCTGTGTTTAAATATTAATCAAATACTTAGTTCTACTTGTTTTAGATGTCTCAGAAATGCAGGATCTTGAATACACATCACACAGCATCCAATCTAATTAAACTGAACAGGGGATATGGGTTGGAGCCTGTTTCTAACCAGAGATGAATATTTTCACATCACCTGCCTGTACAACATGGAAAGAAAAGTTATCCTGTTAGGGAGAGTTTGATTTGTCCCATCTATTTTGGTAGACTTGTTTTGGTACATGGGGCCAGTAATAAAAAGCTACTAATGTTTTGTAAAAATTAGAGAAAATATGAGTTTTCAGATAATTTCATTTTCTTTGAGGAAAATAAAACTATTTACATGACAAAGAAATTAATGGCTAAATATAATTTTCTTAGGTTTTTAAAATAAGATAGCTGGCTGGGTACCAAATTACTTATTGTTTTAAAAGGACCCCCAGCACTGTACACTCAGACAATATGAATCTGAGATATATAGGGAAAGAAAACCCCAAGCCATTTACTGGGAGCATGCAGAAGGGTTTTGTTGGTTTCTTCGGAATCTGAACCAAACCTGGTGCTGTTTCAGAGGCCTGAAAATCATTATAAGGAAATGGATGATAAAATATGAGGCTGGTAGACTGGCAGATTTCCATTGTTTCAGTGACTTTGAGATGTGTTGTGTGTTAGTGGGCTCTTTGATATGATCAGGATATGTACAGCGAGAATTGCATGACAGGATTCTGGGAGCAGGTAGAAAACACTGCTTTAATATTTATGAGTAATCATTAAGACAGATACCTATGTACAGATGGGTTTTTCACTGGTAATCTTCAGTTCTGATAAAACACCATTTTAGGAGCTGTGGTTTAGTAAAACATGACTCTGGATGTATTTAAAATGTGTAGATGTGGCACTTGGGGACATGGTTTAGTGGTGGACTTGGCAGTGCTGGGTTAATAGTTGGACACAGTGGTCTTACAGATCTTTTCAAACCTGAAGGCTTCTGTGCTCCTAAGTCATTTATGCCAGTGGAGAGCAGCTGGCTAAAGACTCCCATGCTTGGGACACACATGAACTCAACTGGATGATCCAGGGTTTAACTACCAAGGATCTGTGCTCTTTATAAAATCATGAGAGGCAGATATTAAAACCAAAAGACAACCTACACATTTTTTTACTTTTGAAAAATTGTTGTATGACAGATTGATTTAAAATGTGAAACTAAATGTAGGAGTGAAGGGATTCTGGTCCAGAACATCTACTGCTTCAGGAAATTCTGGGGAAGATAGGTTAGGAGTCAGAGTCTTGGTGGTGTGATTAAATTCAGCTAGAGCAATATAATTTGTAAATTATCATGTGATTACCATCAATACTGTGTGATCTTTTTAAATGTGCAGATGCCCTCTGTGACTTTTCATACTTCTGCGTCTCTGCAGTTCTTTTATCTGGAATTCTTGGTAATTTTCATTATAGCTATTTTGATAAATGTTGAGTTTTTTTGTGATTTGAGTCAGAAGAGTGCCTATTTTTGAACATTTTGCTTTCTGCTGCATAGGACCTTGATATATCTTAGCTAAGAGAAGTGGTGTTGGTTCAATTCTGATATTTTTCCATTGCAGCTAGGATATGAGGGAAGAAGACTGTCTTTTCCCATCTTGGGAGAGCTTTTCTGTTCTCTAGGTTATCCTTGGAGAACTGCTGAAGTTAATTTGTGCTGCCATTGAGGATGTAGCACTGGAGGGCAAACCACATAACCTGACTAGTTTAGTGTATTCCAGGATGGCACTGGGAAAAAAAAAACAGCTTGATATTACATGTGCAATGTTATCACAAGGCTATTAAAGCTTCTTTTCATCACTCTTCCTCTTGAGGCTGCACTTTGAGAGGATGAGTAGATGCCCAGTTTTTACAATCTCCATGCAAAGGTATAATATAGAATAGAAGAGAGTGTGTTTTTAAAAATTGCTGAGTCAGTGGCAGGTGATGGTGGAGCAAATGGATTGTTACTGTCTGTGCTGAGAGACACCTCTGCACCACCTGTAAATGGGGATTCTGGACTCCCTTGAGCTGAAATAAGCAATTAAATGAAATATTTGGAACATATTTTTTATCTGGTTGTGACCTGTGAATGGCTCTGTTGGAAAGATGTCCCGAACCAAGGCCTGCTCCACCATTGTTCCCAAAGCTACAGGGCAAGGGAATAGTGTGGACTAATCTCAGTGGCAACTGTCTCAGCTCCCACTAAATCCAGTGCAAACGATAGATGAGCCACTAATTGTCCTGCTGTTGTAGGGGGCTTGGAGCTACAACTTTAAGGTCCTTCCCAACCCAAACTATTCTGTGATTCTATTGTGTTGTACTTCTATGTAGATATGATGAAGCTGATTTTAAAAAGGAAGAGGAAAGTGCAGGCTTGAACCACTCAGAGCTTTTAACAGCTCCAGGTGTGCAATCTGTAATGTTTGTCAATGGTTAGGATGAATGCAAATTACTTATAGCAAAAGAGGTGAGCACAGTGAAGTCTTCTGCCCTGCACCTGCCAAAATAAATATTTGCCTGCGAATCAGTCACAGTTGTGCATTTCCAAGTGTGAGACAGCTTTGGAAGTAATTGAGGTGAATGATCAGCTCCATCCCCATGAGAACTAGCAGGCTGCAAACCCCCAGTGAGTGTTCCAAAGGGATGTACCAGCTTTACAGCAGAGGGATGGGCAGGAATGCCCTAGCAGAGAGTGGGGATGGGGCTTTGAGCAACCTAGTCTAGTGGAAGGTGATCCTACCTATGGCAACAAGATGCTCTTTAAGGTCCCTTCCAACCCAAAACATTCTGTGCAGGTGGGCCCTAGAATATATCCTGAGATGCATAGGAAGGCAGAAGCATCTGCTGTTAGACATTAAGTTTCCCAGACAGGGGTTGCATTTCTTTCTGTGGTGTGTGGCACCAGGAGAACCTTTTGGAGTATGGCGTGTGTCATTGGGAATGCAGGAGAGAGGCAGGGAAAGGGGGATGCTTGTGCCTTTGCCCAATCCCCTTTGTGCTCCAAGCAGTTGTTTGTAGAGGCAGGAAGGGCTTTGGAGGCTGTGGAGGTGCAGTTGCCTGCCCAGGTGCAATAAATTCCACTCTGAGGTCTGTAAGTAGGAGAAATACTCTGGGTCTTAGGCACTGGGGTGCCAAGGCAGTATGAAACCCTAGAGAGGGAGAGCAGGAACAGAGACAGTGGGAATGAGCAAAGCAGGGAGCAAGCGCCCTTTACATTACAGAAAGGAGAACAGAAAGACTTAGAAAAAAAATCTCGAAGCGAATGTCATTACTTTTTGAACAGAGTTTTAGAAGTAGTGTTGAATTCTCACTTTGGAAATGCCACTGTCCCCTCTTTTGTGTGAGGACATTATTATAACCCCAATTATCATAAGATGTAAAAGTAGCTGTTTCCGTCTCTTGCTAAACCCCCTTTTGATGTCTCATTCTTAAGCCTGAACTCATTTCTTTATTCCTCTTTGTTCAAGTGCAGCTATTAGGAGGTCCTGAAGAAACACGAAGTTAATGTTTATTTTAGAAGGAGCTGTAGTTGCAGTGTCAATGTACAATTTTTTAAAATAACCTGAAAAAATTTTATTAGCAAGAATATGTGGAACAACATTAAAGTGTGACAACAAATTTATTTTTCTTTTTTTGAAAATTATGCTTTGCATGTATGGGCTGGGTCAATATAAATTGTTGTTTCAAATAAAATACCTGAATAATCTTTGAAGCAGAACTTCACCAAAACAAACTTGTGCAGCCACATCACATGCAGCTTTGATATTTTTTATTTTCTTACACTATAAGGATCAGTCTCAAACTGAGGTCTTATTGTGTTGCATTGTTAAATAATAGGTGAATGAAGGAACAGCCAGGCCTCTCAGAGAGTTTGTCACCTGAAAAGTGACAGGAGCCATGTTGTCTGGAGCAGGAAATTTAGAGGACTAAAAATCATGCATGCTGAACTTCCAGACTCATTTCTTGTATATAGGCTTTGATCTCATTCGTATTCTTGAGCACCCACTGCGTACTCTCAAGAAACAGGCTGAGTTTGTTCAGTCAAGACCCTAAAAGCAGCTCATGCCTGAAGAGCACTTCTCTCTTCCCTTCCCAGGCTGAGCAGAGTCTGGGATCAGTGCTATAGTTCATCAAGAATTTTGGCAGCCTCCAGATGAGAAGATAACACAGGAATGTTTTCACATCACAGCAACATCTTCAGAGCCTTGTCAAAGTCAGAGGCACGTTGTGTCAAAAAGAGAATCCCACTTTAACAAAATTGTGCTCTATCCTCACTATGAGTGGATGATTGGCCTGAATGCTTGAAGATGAGGCTTGTGCTGGAAGAGAGAGAAAATATTATTTCACTTTAAGGGGAGGGAAATAGACTTGAATTCCTTACTGACTTCAAGGCAGTCTGTTGTCAAGTGACAGATTGAGAGAGATGTTAATTTATAGCCCTTGTTTTACTAAATAATTTTATTTCTTTGGCAGTGTAGGTTTTTGTTGGAGTTGTTGAACTTAAGAAATATTTTTCATTTAGTGGACAAAAATGATAGAATTTCAAAGGATGTGTATTCTGAAAGCATTTTACAGTATAGATTACTTTGCAGTTGCAGTTAAGTACAACTGCTATTTGGCATAATAATTTCTTTTTTTCTCTCTCTCTTTTTTTTTTTTCCCCTTCCCATTTCTTCCCCCCCACCTCCCTTATTGAACCATTTCATTTGCAAATATTTCATTTCTGTTTGTAAAATAACTTTGGTCCAGCCCAGGCAATCTATCATTGTTTAAAAAGTTACACAATGTGAAGAACATATTATTGAGATGTATAGTGTTTATAAGTGTGGTCTCAGATTGATAAATCATGTCTTGTGCTGTTGAAAAACCACAAAATGAATTGCTTTGCTATGACCTTGGGGTCTGAGATCAGTCAGTTTGTCTATTAGATTTTTCCAGTGTTCTTCTCACTTCATTTATTCCTTCTTTTCCAAAGCACCAAGCAACAGTAGCTGTATAGCAGGTCAGCAGAGCTTGATATCTTCAGACATTTTGTAAAATCAGGATATCAAAAAGTTTGATATAATCTATTTTTATGCTGTTAAAATGTGAATGTCATGTCTAGCTATTGTGTGCCACCCATTCATTCTAATTATAGAGTCTATGAGGACTGAATGACAGAAATAAAGTGTTAGGGGTGTTTTCTTCAGTCTATCTGAGCATTATAGAGATGCAGATGGATGGGAGGGGAATGGTGGCTAAGATGCTACGACTCTTCCAGCTCCCTTGTTATTTGTAGCCATCTGGTTTTTGGTGCTTCACATTAAAATGCAGCCCCCTACCAAAGTCAGTCAGAAACTTGAATTGCACTCATTGTTGCTCATTGTCAATCTAACCACTGATTAGGGATCAGATTCCCAGTAATCAAAATAGTAAAATATATTTTCAGTGTTAATTGAGAGGATACAAGCCTTTGATATTTTTGTCTCTCTGCTTCTTACCTATTTTTGTTATTTTGTAATTTAATGACAAGATTTATTCTGATGAGGAGTATTAATATCAGCACTCTTAGATACTAGAAAGGTTTATCTGCCTGGAGTTTGAAATCTTTCTTGTGTCATTATATTCTACTTATTCCTAAAAGATACATTTGACTCCATTTTCTTCATGTCAGGCTACAGTGCCAAATATTCAGTGCAGAAGTTATAGGATTACATTGTGATATTTTACCTGAAGATAATCAAAGGAGACAAATGCTAATCTTTCCAGTATTTTGTAAAGCCTATTTGCTCATGTGAATTCATCAGATCACCTTAAAGGGAAAACCAGGTCAGTTAAGCGAGCATTTGCATTTTTCCCTCTATATATTATTTGTGTCTTGGTTTTTTTTGCAGTTGAATATTTATTCTTCATCATAGAAAGAAGATGTTCTAATTAGCCTCCCCACAGCTATTTTTATGTCTCCTTAATAGAAGTTTATACTTTCCAATTTTGACTGTATCTAACAGCATTACAATCTGCTTAAATTCTTTCAGTTATCTGGGAAGCATCTCAGATAAGGTGTCCAAACCTGGTGAATTCAACAATTTCTACAGTTTATTTGTGCCCTCTGTAAGTGATAAAATAATTTTTTCAGATCTACAAAATCCTTTAATGAGGAGCCGAATCTGCCAAGTAAAGAAAACAAATTAATTTACTAGCTAAAATGTACTTTCATGAAACCAAGCATGGGTTTTGCTATTTGTAAAATGTATGTAAAACATTTAATTAAGAATGTAATTCAGTAGTATTTGTGTGTGTTTGAGAGGGACAAATAGACAATTACTAGATCTCAGGGGAGCTGACTCACCAGCATGAGATTGAAAATGATGTTTCCTTTACTTTTGCTTTCTTGCTAAGCTAATTAGCTCCTTACTATTTGCATGACTCAAATCTTCAGCTCATTAATTATTGTTTCTTTTAGAAATTACTAATGATTCATTTCTGAAACTAAGTATTTCTGTCTTGGATGCATGTTTTTAATTCAGATTTCTGAAATCTCAGTATGGGAACTAACTTTTTTCCCCTTCATAAATCTATTTTATTCTTTTTAGTTGAAGGATGCCACTCTTGCTGGAAGTTGGAAATTCTCTTATGAGCGGGAATGGAATATTCTGATTGCTTTGCTTTTATTTATATTCTCTAACTCCTAGTTTGGGAGATTTTAGACCAGGCTTTTCAGGGCTCCATCCAACCTGGCCTTAAACACTCCTGAGTTCCAGCTCCAACCTTTCCTCTCTTTACTGGTTTGAAAGCAAACTAGGGGGAGATCCCAAGTCAGAATTACAATTTAATAGGAAAATTAGGATACAGGCAATAATACAGAAACATTGGCTTAACCTGACAGAGTCAGAATACAACCTGACACCGTGTTGGCCAGGGTGTTGGCAGCAGTCTGTTTAAATGGTGGCTGCACTCCTCTTGAAGTGATGGATGTGGTTCTGTTGCAGCAGTGATCCTGTAGGATTTTGTCTTCCTCTGAAGGTCCAGTGGTGGTTATGGAGCTCTTGTCCTCTGGGAATTCAGTGGATAAGGCTGCTTGTGGTGTTCGAAATCTCAGATTATATCCAGGTAGGAATGCTTGGTTCCTCCCCCTGGGTGGAGCATCTCACAATAGGATGGTGTAATTTTGTCAGTCAGGCAGTGGGACTCAATGGCCTATTAGCAGAAGATATCCCCCTGGAGGAAGGATGGCTCGTGGAAGAGATAAAGAACACTGCCCCACCTGGTTTTAGCAACTGGTTATAGAATACATACTTTTGGTTACATCTTACATTGTAATGTAAAACAAGTCTCCATCCCACCCCCCAGGAGATGTGCCATAAATGCCCTGTGACAATCTGTTGGTTCTGCTGACAAAAAATGTGATTGAGTCACATGTGATACAGGCAAATTATTCGAGCGTTGCAACTTGCTTGTGAGCCCCAATTGGGGTCTGTCTGTGATAGGATTTGTTGGGGGTCACTGAATCCACAAAATATTTCCAACCAGAGGAAGAAGCGAAACATTTAAACTCTGTTAGCAGCTTGAGTTAAAAATGGGAAAAGAGTCAGAATGGAATTGGAAGTGGTAACCCAAACTAAAATCCAAATAATTGGTTTCTTTCTTTTTTCATTAACTTCAATTACATTGGACTGGATTTTTGGATTTGATAATGTGGATTATCCTGTAGTCTTGTAGCAAAGATATTTCTTTGGCCCTGTAATCTCTGAGAGTTTCAACATAATAACTACCATCTATAATATAGTTAACTGAGGATGCAGATTCAGTCCTTCTGTTCTTATTTTCTCTATTCTTGGCTGTTGAACACAAATTCCTCCTGCTACACCTGAGTGTCCCCTGCCCCATAGGTGCATTGGGTTGTGCTGTGTCACAAGAGAGGGATTAGAGAGCACAGCTGGAAAGCACAGTGTGCTCTGCAGTCTGGGTCCAGATGTATGGAGAAAATACTGCAAATCCCCTGCCTTGTCTTTGACAGATGCACTCTGTGTCTGAGCAGTGCTCTGAATTCACCAGAGCAACAGATGCAGGCAGCAGAGGGTCTGGGAAGATGACTCAGTGCATGAATTCACCTGTCATCTGGCTGATCACAGGCAGCAAAGGCTTCAGCAGCAGGGACAGCAAAAGGGCTGCAGGTTTCACTGGGCACTATTCCTCTTCCTTTCCTCTGAGACAGGCAGAAGCAGCCACTGTGTGTGCCTGCTGCTCTCCAGAGGCTGCATGTTTTTCCTTATAGATTTAGTTAGGGACTGACCTAATGGATGCTGTTACAGTCTACAACGTTCAGGGATGTGTACATGACACACATTCAACATATTATAAGACATTTTTGTTTACTTTTCCTTTTCCTGTGTGCTTGCTTTTTTTCCCCCACCTCATTTTTTTTCTGGTGCTTATATCACTGCTGAGTCCTGTGGTGAAATTCTACACATGAGAGAGATGACCCTGGGGTGCTGCATCTTTGTCATTGGCAGCTGCTTTCTAAACTCCAATTTAGCACTTGAATTGGTTCAGCTGCCTTCAGGTCTTTCTACTTCCTACTTCCACTTCATTATCTTTCTATTTTATGTAAAAAAAAAAAAATAAAAAAAGAGAAAACTGATGTTCTGTTTAGGAACTGACTGCAGTGAAGAGCTACCTGTGGCAGGGTTTAAACTGATATGCCAGTCAATATGTGTAAATTAGAAAAGAGACTGATGTAATCTATTGTGTCTGTAAAGATTTCAAAGATGTACCTTGATCATTAATTAAGACAATAAGGATGTCTCATAAAACTGCAGTTGAGAAGACTAATAATTCACTATCGAATGAAGCAAGACAAGGTCACTTGTATAATTGCCTGTTCTAACATTTATATTCCTTGTATAAAATACTCCTACTCACATAAAAGTCGAGCTGAAGGCCATGGAAATATTCAGGATGAGGCAATGCAGTTTTCATACCTAAATTTGAGGGCACGCTAAAGAAACACAGCAGTTGTCTTTCTCTGTGTATTTGTTTGATTTTTATAGACTGAATTATTATTTTATACAGAGTTAACATATAGCACACACATGGCATGGGTGTTGGAAGAGAGTGAGTGGGAAAATGGCAGAACAAAAATGAGTGCTATAGATGCATGGTTAGATACAGTATTGCTGTGCTGGGTTTTATCTGTGGATAAGTGCATTGAAATTAATAGTGCTGCCTCTTCTCTTTTTCCCCTAATTGTTTGATGTAGAATCTGATTCTAACTCCTTTTATGTCTCAAAAATGGAATAAGGATACCAGTAAGACATTAGTCAGAAATCAGGAAGGGAGTCAGCTACCTGAAAAATCAAATCTATTCAGCAAACATAGGTGGAGGATGGAAGGAAAAAGATGAATGGCAAGGGCAGACAGTGTGATACCATACTGTTATATACCAGGACATGGTATATAGCATATATATATATATAGTTAGTAGTGGTTCTGTTCAGTATGTGCTGCTGGGAGGGAGGATGGTAAAGCAGAGTGGGAATGCTGCCTGAGGGATTGTCCCCCCTCTAAGGCAGCATCTACATTAAGGCAATACTTCAGAAACCATTGCTTTGATGTATTTGTTTCTGTTTATGTAGACTCTATGGCTTAAGATAAAAGAACCAACTTTAAATGAAAATGACTGGATAAATTCCTTCACAATTCTGGAGACAACTGAAACTTTTTGAAGATTGTTAGATCTATTTGATAGTTCTAAAAGTGCATCATCTGGGCAGGATCCTACTGCAGGAGAGGTAGGTGGGAGAGGATCCTGCAAGCTCACTGGATGAGTGGACTTGCAAATGCCTGGGCTGCTGTGATGTACATCCTTATTTCTTTTTTTATCTAGGGCCAGTGGAGAAAGGGGGTCTGGACTAATCTCTTCTGAGGGGATGAGGGTTGAGCAAACTGGTCGAGGGGAAGGTGTTCCTGTCCGTGGCAGAGGGCTGGAACTAGGTGGTCTTTAAGGTCCCTTCCAACCAAAAGTATTGCATGATTTCAGTCTTTTGTTTTTACAAGTGGCTGCTTTTGTTAATTCATCACTGACAATGGAAGGTGCCACGGCTGGGTATGGGTGAGGTTTTGCTTACAGTGTATACAGGAGGGGCAAACACCTACATGGAAGAGCCCTCAAACAGGTTTTCCTCTGCCAAGCCTGTGGCATCTGCTTTGAGGAAGCAAAGTCCGGGGAACTGAGCTGGAGCTTCCTGCCCTCCATCCTGCTCCGGAATGCAGAAGGTGTGTCCCAGGTGCCAAGACTGTGGCTGGCTGCTGCAGAGGGTCCTGCAGCCACTCTGTTCCATGGAGCTTTGGTGTCTCCAAGGTGTCAGGATGTGACAAGCCCACCTTCTGGCCCTGTGGCTATTCAGTGTGTGGTGCCACTGCACAGCAGATTGCTCCTTTCTAGCCCTCGTGGCTTGTTTTGTTTGCCAACGTGATAACCTGCTGAGTGTAAGGTTTGTTTTCTTTCCTGTTGGTGGTTTTACCTTTTTTGTTTTTTAAGTAATTTCTGTTTGTTTATGTGAATCATGGTTACTGTGAATCAGCTCTCCTAAGGAAGTAAAACAAATGTTTATCCACAGTCTCTCTGGGTAGCTGGAAAAATTGTAATCTGCTTTACCAGCAGGGTAATGTAATGTAACACAAAACACTGTAACCTTCGAAGTTTCCATTGCACTGGATTTTCCTTAATTTTCACCACCTGAAACACACACAAAACTGTTCTATTTCTGTGTCCCTGAGAGACATAGCAATGCCTGTACAGAAGGGTGACAGTATCCTCTTTATGGGGAACCTGAGCTGCTCAGCAAAATATTCATGGCAGGAATAAAAATCCCTTGCAAGACTGATGTTCTGCTGTAGAGCAGAGTGTATTTTACTGGAGACATGATGGATTTCTCAGGGGGACCAGCTCTTCTCTTGGTCACACTGAAGGTTCCATTAGACATTTTCATTCTCTTTTGGTGTTTCATAAGCAGGAGGCCTGACTGAAATTACTGGAAAAGAGATGGGCAGCAGTGTATTCAGGGGTAGATAGAAAAATGAATGAATTCACTAGGGGGATGAGTCCAGCTGAGGTGGAACAGTCACTGCAGCTGGACCTCACATCTTGTCTTGGGTCCTAGGGGTGTTGCACTCCTTGTGAAAGCAGTGTGTTTTATAGAACTTCTGGTGTAGGTCTGCATTGTAGGCAAACCTCTCCCAGATTTTCTCCTTCCCACTTTAAAACTGGAACCTGGCTTTGTCTGATGTTTGAGCCCTTGTTTCTGTGTTTACTAATGGCATTAGCTCTTGTGGAGGTGACTCAGAGCACTCACCCTAATGTTTTGGTCTGAGATTTAAATCTGTGTTTCAAATAGCACTGAAATCTCACTGTAAGCCCCAGTCAGAACCATGAAATTCCTTATGAAATTGTTGATCAGCCTTTTCTCATGGGTACTGTCAGTGTTAGGTATAAAAAATGAGGTCTCACAGCCATTTATCCTGGTATTTGTGAAAGCAAGGCACCCCCACTACCCATGGTTAGTTATATAGGGCAGCTACTTCAACTCACAGTGCAATTTGTGATCTGTATGTGGTGCATCCTCTCCTGGAGCCAGAAGGGGATGACCCTTTTCTGCCACTTTTTATTTCTTTTTCTCTTTAATGCTGAGCCTCAAAAATGAGGAAGAGCAGAGTGCCAAGGCAGTGTTAGATAAGCAGGATGTTATACCAGTGCATGTAGCAGCATCTTGGTTGCCATTAACAGTAAATCTTTTCTTGGAGCACCATTAGGCTGATGCTGGCTGGCACCATCTGACAGAGCTGGTGAGATGACTGTCAGAGAAAGTAAGACAGCATTTCTTACTGGGATAAGATACAAAATCAGAGAATAAAATAAAATACAAACACAGCCATGGGCAACAAAAATTGCAAGGGCTCTTTATTGCAGTCATGCACATCAGATTGGAGTGTTATAATGCACAAAGAGTCACTAACACGTGCCATGCCACCATGAGTAGTTATTCTTTAGAACAGCATGGTCAAAATTCCAATAGCAAGAGAAGGAATGTGTTCCACTCAGTTCAGCCAGCACAATTAACTCTGGCACGGTCTTTTTGTATGAGACATTAAATGGGATTCTCTTGACTGATTGTTCATCTTTAATAGGTAGTGAGATTGCTGGCTGGTATTTAAGATATGTAATAGTCATATCAAAATGAGACAATTTGGCTTTGTACATTTTTCCTGTAGATGAGTACATCCTTTCTTGTGTTACAGCAGAATTTCCATCAGAGAGGCACTGATCTCAGCTAGTGAGTGCTAAGATTGTTATTCCCCTGCACACCCCTTCTCTGCATGGTGGCTGTTTTATATGAGTGCTTATGGGTGTGCAGATGTTCTGGGAGCAGGTTCTGGTCACTCACAGTGTAGCTTACATGTTGATATTTGGCTGTGAATATCTTGGAATTTTAAACATGTAGCGACAGTGATATTTTATTTATGGAGTTACTATTGTTAACTAAGTGACCATTAGGGTTTTTAGTCATTTAAATTACAGTGCAATCTATATCCATGAAATGTAAGCCAAGAGGATTTATATAAGATTATTAGCACTCCAGGGGTGCTGTGAAGTGAATAATCTGCATTTCACAAGTTGCAGTGCTGTGGTTTGTTATGTCAATTCTCATTTATTTGTAACACTTGCTGTTGAACAAGTGCTGTTATTTGCATCTTCACCTTGTCATTATGTTTTGTTTATTGTGAAAAAGTGGGCTATATAATAACATTATTTAATTTTTTGAAGTATGATGGAATGGAAAATCCCTTACAAGAATAGTTTTGATATCATAGTTTGAAAATATCTAACAGTAATTTAGAGACCTCCTCCATAGATCATGAAAATGGATAATGAATAGGAGCACTCTGGTTTAACTTCTATGTTATGGGGATGTTTTAAAGGAAAGAAAATTTAAATTCATCCAACACCATAAGGGAATGACAGGCACTTCTAGTTTATCATATCTGTGTATTGCAGGAAAAAACAGTTGCTAAGCAAAACCAGATAAAAGTAAAGGTTTGTCCACAAAGAACATAGAAGACTGAAATTCCTTTTCCTTGGGCAAAACTTCCATTTGAGAACAAGCTGCTTGAGAGTCTAAGGCAGAAATAATTCAATGGATGTGAAAATAAACAGAAATGCTTTAGGATTCTTGCTTGGTGGTTGTGAAAGCCATGAGGAGAGGCTTTTTCTTAGTTGCAGGCTATCCCAGACATGAATAGATTCAAGCTGTAGGCCACCTCACCTTGGTGTTAAGTGTTGGCAGAGACATGATGCTGTACTAGAATGACCCTGGAGTGCGGTGAATTACATATTTTCTCTGCTTTTAAGAACATAATTTTGCCCACAGATGCCCAAATGCTGCCATTTGCTTTGTGATTATTTTGGCTACTGAAAAAATGTCTTGCAAGCATTATTGCTAAACTAGCACATAAATTTGTCCTGTTCCCCAGAACTGGTGCTTTTAAATGGAGGCCTGAAAAATGAAGACAGGATTTTTGCAGGATCTGTTGCCGTCTATAGAAATAGGGGTAATGATTTTAAACCAAAGGAGAATCAGATACATGGAAGAAGGGGTTTACAATGAGGGTTGTATAGCAGTGGAATGGGTTGCCCAGGGCAGTGGTAGATGCCCCATCCCTGGAAGCATTCAAGGCCAGTTTGGGTTGGGCTCTGAGGAATATGATCCAGTGGAAGGTGTCAGTACTCTTCCCAGGGAAGTTGGACTTAAGTGACATTTAATGGTCCCTTTCAAGACAAAGATTTCTGTGATTATCTAGGTTTAATTTCAAATGCAGATGTTGGGGAGACTGGTGCTGGACAGGGTGCTATGGAGTGCCAGGATGTAGGAATTTTTGATGGCTCCACTACACGGTCCTTTTAAGTTGATGCTATGGGTCAGGATAAGAGATAGTGTGACAAATTCTGTATAAATCCTCATTATCATTCTTGTTTTAAGATTTTAGCATGGAAGAGTAGGGCATTTTTGACAGAGGGTACACTGAACAATATGCAATTGCAAAGATGAGTCAGCCTTAAAATCCTGAGGCTCATTGATTATACTGTCCAAGATAATTGAAATAGGCTAATAAGTCTGGCTATTTCATGTCACTACCAACTGCAGGGAACTTGATTTGCAGCAGATTTTCAGGATTAACTCTCTAAGGTTATGTTTAAGATTCCTCAGTTTGAGCACAGAAAAAGGAAACCCCTGCCTTACTGGTAATTTTGAAAATTGTGCATATTTTGCTTCATGATATCACTTCATCAAAAAAGAGAAGGATAAGC
Organism: Rhabdornis inornatus; assembly: GCA_013397075.1. Classification (NCBI taxonomy): domain Eukaryota; kingdom Metazoa; phylum Chordata; class Aves; order Passeriformes; family Rhabdornithidae; genus Rhabdornis; species Rhabdornis inornatus. The sequence continues at coordinate 427,175 of VWZS01006027.1, read as the reverse complement.
TTTTTGCCATGCCTGTGATTGTAGTTTCAGCATTATGAAGGTTTAGTGAGAGAGGATTTCAGTTTACTATTTCCTTACTCAAGGCACAGAAGGTAATGAAATAGAAAAAGTTGATATTCCCATTTGAACTCCATTCAAGTGCTTCCAATTACTGTGCGCTGCAAAGGCATATTTAAGCTCACATTTGGAGTTTTCTGGATTTCTGTTCTCTGTCAGAACTCCTACAGAGTTATTTCAGTGTGCTATATGGGCTGTCCCACATCTGTGGGCAGTCTGCTGGGCTGCCCTTAGCAAGGCCATAATTTCCCTGCTTTCTGCAGAGAAAAGCTATCTGCCAGATAGCTGCCTTCATGGCAGTGCAGTATTGTTAAGACATCTCCTTATAATTTCATTTACACCTTTTTGTATCTTTAAAAATGCTAATACTTTAAGGCACCTGCAGTTACCATTTTCCTCGTTTTGAATTCTTTCAGAAGAAGAGCCTGTCTTGGTAAATGATATTTCAGTTTCCATGGTGCCCCTTATTACAAATAGCTGCTCTTTTCATCACCAAACGCAATTTTCATTCATGCTGAAATATCAATGGTAACATACAGCAGCAAATTGTTCCTTTATGATCCTTGGCATTGTGGAAACTCTCCTGCTCAAAATTAAATGTCAAGGAATTTAACAAGTATGAAAAATCTGATTCCTTTTATGCACATACACACAGAGACATTTTCTCTTCCCTCCGTGCTCTGTGCACCTAAGCATTTACCTTCCTTTATTACTGTAAGGAGTCATTAATATATGCTACCAGTGCTGCTTCCCAAAAAGTCCAGCTTTTAGAGGGTCGTTGAGGGGGTAGCATTCTTTCCTGCACCCTCCACTGGAACTGGGTGAAGTGTTTTGTATTCAGGCTACTTTTTGCCAGGCTGTGAGCCTGAGTAGCTCATTTTGGGAATGATAGCAGCCTTGCCAGCCTTGCATTACTCAAAGTGTTGCTCTGTCATTTGCCTGGCCCAAATTAAAAAATATCATCGGTGTAGGCAGTAGAATTACACACACATCGAGGCAGGGCTCTGCTTCCACCCCAGCCCTGCTCCCTGCAAACACTGAGGTGCTGTGACAGGCAGCATGGTTTTTAGTGGGATTCCTTTCACAACCACTGTAATCTCTTTCCCTGGCCATGATATTGTTATGCAGTAGATGATGGCTTAGGTTTCTCAGCTACGTGGCCTGATCAGCACATTTCCCAGATCAGGTTCCTTTGTTTATAATTCTAAATATCCCTCACTCCCCCACTGCCAACTACTGCCAGTGGTCCATCTTTCCTAAGAAAAGTGATCCTGTCTGGAGAAAGTAGATGCTGTTCATAAATCGGGTGCTCGGGGAATTAATAATTTCAAATTCCCAGGGGAGCCCGCTGCAATAAATTAAACTACTTTTAATACACAATTACTTCGCTTCCTCTCTTTTACATTTATTTAAGTCAGGCAATGAGGTATGTGTTAGCATGGAGCAGTTAAGAGGAAGTTAGTCACACTATCACATGCTAAATAAAGCAGCTTGGAGGAAGTGCTTTGGATTGTGCCTCTGCCCCTTTCCCCTTCATTTCCATACAGGAGCTGGGTGCAGGTAGATGTTTTGTTTTTTCAGCCCTGTGTCCGGTTTGTTGTTATGGCTTCCCTGCCTCCAAGCATGCACTGTGATTTACTAGTGCTTCTCACCATAATCTACACTACTGGCAGTACTGGGAGCACTTCCAACAAATATACCTCAGAAGAAAATAAAATGCTGGAGCTTTTTGAGAGAGCAGAGGTGCTCCTTTCATCTTCTGCTTGGGAGAGAGCTGGGCAATAAAGGTAAAATCTGAGGTTTTGTCCCTCTGGTGGAAAAGGTCACAAACTTCCTCGAGGACATTAAGGTTTCCCACAAATTAAATAAAAGGAGCTTGATGTTAAAGGATGATGTAAGATAGAAACATAGAAGTCATTCATCAAACTCAGGAGTATTTGACGATATATTTGTATCTGAATCCTCTGAATTTAGACTATGCTGCTTTCTAAAAGGCAAGCTTTTGTGAGAGTGACAGACAACCTTTTAACTACAGGTAGAACCTAAACCTCACTTTTATTGCAATACACTAGGTAAATAACCATTGTCTTCTGGGCATCCTCACTGCCACTTCAGGTTCTGAAATGCAAAATGCAGATCCTTTACTAAAATCCTGCATTTTGCATTTTCCAGGCACCTGGTTTTTCTCTGGTTAAGCCTCCCAAACTCTAACAATAAGCACACTTGAGTTCCTAGAGTGGGCCCTGTTCCCTGCAGGTATGAGTATAGCAACAGGAAAGAAAAGCAAACTCCTTGGGACTTTCCGGTTCTCAGGAGGGATGTAACTTGGGGTCAAGTTACAGTGCAAAATAAAAGCCACATTTGGTTATTCACACATCTTTTGGAAACAGTTGTAAACTTTGTACAGTAAGTTTGCAACTGAGGTAACATGGAGATGTTTCTATACTTATGGAAATAGAGTTGACTGAAAAATCACAGGGAGTGATCAATATTTTATGTTTCAAGTCTGTATTCCATTTCTTCTGTTTAAGAGATTTTAAAAATTAGGCCCCACAGCAGCTCTGTGTGCTGCCTCTTGTGCTCAGTTTCTGTCTCCTAACAGTGCTCATATGCCTGCTATGCAAGAAATGGCTAAGCAGAGACAGAGAGACTAATATTTAGTTCTGTAATCTCAAATCGTTGTGTATTTAGCTGTGTAATCGTTGTGTATTTAGCTGTCATCTTTGATACCTGCTGTGTTGGCATAGTTTTCTTTGGAAATGCCAGTAGTGCTATCCACTCCATGAAAAATGATTCAGGATCCTTCTTGACCATGAGGAGTGTCTCTGGCTGGTAGTCCCAGTTTCAGAGTAATCCATTCTGCTCTTCCAATAAAGATGTTTTATAAAAGGTGTTGATTTGACAGGGTGGGGCTTGGGCCATGACATAAATGAGCACTCTGCTCAGATCTGGCTTGGCAAGCTGAGTTTGTACACAGAGATATCATAGCCAGCTTTAAATCTCTATTAAAATAAAGCAAATCCCCTTGTGAGCATAACAACTATTCTGTTTCTCAAGGGCTGTGGACAGAATTGCTCCTTGAGACTTGAGCTGGGAGGGTTTGCCTGAAAGGGGATGTTTTATGGAAAAGAGTGTTACCCTGTGCAATGAATACCTAAGTCTTAAACCAAGGCAGTATTTATGCTAATTAGTTTCTGAGGAAAACCTGTTAGAAAAAGTGCTGAAAACATCTGAGAAGTTAATAAAATTTCCTGCCTTTTGCAGTGCTCTGATAACACAGTATCACCCTTTAAAGTCAGTTGGTCATGGAAGACCCTATTTACAAACTGTAAGCAACTATAATCTGAACCCGTGAAGTCAAACACTGAGAAGAAAATAAGTAATTAGCATACCAGAAGCTCTTTTCTTCTCTTGCTAGGTGGTAGAAGGCAAGAAGGCTTTTAAATGCAGCCTGTAGCCTGATTCTTCACTCTTTTATCCCAGTGTCATGCTGCTGTGTCTCTGAAGTAAGGGATATGGAACCAAAGCATGGAAATGCATAAGGGGAGCCCTTTAAAACTCACTCCAGCAGTAGCATCCATGGAGCATGTGGTGGTGTAAATGAAAGTGCAGCTTAATGGCTGGGCTTTCCTTTCTTCCATTCCTCCTTTGAAAATCAGAAAAAGATCACAGGATGATGAAGGGCAGTTATGTAATTGAATATTGTCTAAGCTGCAAACCCACAGACTGTAAGTTCCTCTCATCTGGAGCATAAGGATGGAACATACTGGGAGGCAGTGAAGGGAAGAGATGATTTGCTGATGGGAAACTTCAATAAACAAAATAATAATAGCTTGTCACTGAAGTCAGCAGTTGCTGAGACACCGGTTAGCATGTAGAAATATGTGGATTTGAGAGGTGCTGTGATGATTCCCATCACTTTTGTCTCTCTATTCCTGGCTTTGATTCAGTCCTGGGAGGTGACCTCCTCTGAAATTTTACATCTGCCTTTTCTCCTAGCAGATGGATGAGATAGTAGTTTTTTCACCTGTTGACATGGTGAGGACTATTTGATCCCTTCAGTGTGATGTGCTTTCTTATAAGCTGCTTTTTACATGAAAAACGTCAGGGATAAGTGAGTTTATATCAAAATGTACTGCTTGCTGTCCAGGATTTGGGATTGCCACAGCTTATGGAATGACTGCCTAGGAATGATGAGAGACATTGTTTGGACTCTGGAACACAGCACTTACTAAGGCAAGCCTGTGTGCATTCTAGTCTTGCACTGAAGTCTTGGGAATATTAAATTTCTCTTGCCACTTTCTGTATTTGGTGGTTTGTTGGTTTTTTTTTTTTTTCCCCAGTGTCAGATTATTTGGATAAATTTGCTCTTTTTCTGCCAAGCTTTGGTGCATGGGCAGTGCAGTGGATGACTAGATTTTTTTTTTTAAGAGTGCCAAAATCTGGAAAGGGTTCGTTTGGAAAATTGCTTAGCAGATTGAAAATAGTGAATAAATTATTGCACAAGGGAACTTCTGAAACTCCTCTGGTGGTAAATTTTCAAGTAAGGAAATATGGAATATACAGCATCATGCTTATGAAAACTAAGCAAATCCTTGCCCATAAATCATATGAGGAAATTAGGATTTCTCTCCTTCTTTCATTCTAAACTCTCACTATTTTCATTCTAAATTTGTATGTAAAATTATCTTCCGCAATTTCCTTACAACAGTAAAAATGTATTTTCATGTAACTTTATCAGTAATTAACCTATGTATTTCAACCTTTTTGTTTATGTTTCCTGGCTGGGTCCCACTAGTGCAGCTTTGTCCAGGACAGCTGACTAGGATGATGAGCATTTGTAAAACCAGGCTTTGATAAGGATGCAAGGAAGAGGTTTTGGTATGACCATTAAGTGACAAAGAATGTGGGAACAAGGTGCTTCACCATTATGAATTCAGCTGGCTTGGAGGGCTGTCTTTGACTGTGTGTTTGTCATTTCATAGAAAGAACAGCCCTCAGTGGACACAGCTCTTAGTGCTCACTGTTTGCCCTTATAAAAGTTGCCATTAACTTGGGATATGTGTTGTACATTTCTAGGAATGTGTTTCAGCTGATTTATTGGCATGATTTTTCTCATCTTCAGGTTCTCACTCTGGCTTTCTTTTTCCTTTTATCTATTTTTTTCTCTTTCTCCCTCCTCTTGCTTGCTCTGCTTTCAGTTGTTACTTGCAGAAATATTTGTATGAGTAGAGATGTACTAGAGCTGATTATCAGAAGATCTATGATTCTGCACCACTGAAGGTTAAATGCAAAATCCAGTGGTTATCCTGATTAACTGGACCATATGTCCCAGCTCCAGTGCCTTTTACAGGCTCTAGAGGAAGGAAATTTGCTTCCAAGCAGTATACAGCATTGCTTGGCAACCTTCTCAGCCCTGTATAGCACAGGATGGGCTAGCTGTGTTCCCAACACTGAACTTCCCTGTGATGGTAGGCTCCTTTGTGGCTCTTTTTCTGGGAATCACAAGGTAAATGCACTCTTTGTTCAAGCATGATTCTTCATTATGGTTGCTCTGTATATAGGGCAGAAAGGGAAGATGTTGCTTTGAATAGCGGCTAGGGATGGGTAAGTCTTTAAAGGTATGGAGATTCAATTCAATGTTAGTCAACATTCAGCTCCATTGAAGCTATCCTAATTGTCTCTCACACACTTTTTAGAAGGCTTTTTAATTATAGGGTCAATATTTTCCTGATTCAGATTTCTTCAGATCCCTTTTGATACTGATTTTCTTCAAAGTTTTGGGAGAAGACATGAGTATTGCAAAAAGACTTTCCTGGCAGCAGCTTCCCCTTCTAACCAAGGAGCAGCCTGCTTGAATATCATCTTGACACTAATTCTCAAGACACTTCCAAATATTTGTATAGGTTTGGAGCTAATATCAAGGCTAGGCTGGATGGGGCCCTGAGCAACCTGGTTTAATGAAATGTGTCCCTGCCCCCAGCAGGGGGACTGTAGTTAGATGATCTTTAAGATCTATTCCACCCCAAGCAGAATAATGATTCTGTGATTCTAGGATGATTCTGTGATCAGCAATTCAAGGTCGACTCAGGCAAACAGCTGGTTTGAAAGGAGTTGTTCCTTGCTTTGAAATCTTTTGAGATAAGAGCACTGCCCTGTAGTAACCTGTAGCCACTTCAATACAAGTTGGAAGTCCTCAGCTTGCTTTAAATAAATGAGATATTGCAGTCTCCTATATATGAGCACTCACAGTACTATGGTTTTTAAGGCATTGACCATTCTGAGGTCTTTATCAGTAGGATAAGATTTGTGTTTTGCTTGTAAGATTTTTTTTCCCAAATAAACATCCTACTGATATGGTCAAGTTTCCCATCAGAAGTTTTAGCTTTGATAAATCAAAATCTTTAAAATAATAAAAGTGGGAAATATGTTTTCTTTAATTTTCTCTCTCTAGTCCAGAAGTCTCAGCTAGCTGTGAGGCAGCTGTGAATTTGTTTTACATCAGAATCATGGCTTATCAGTATTGTGAACACCCTGTGTTGTGTGTGATTCACAGAATGCAGAAGTGAAAAGGTGGAAACTGCATCAAGAGAGGCAATTTAATGGAGAATAGAACCTAGGTATGATTTTTCTTATTTAGAGACAAGATTTGTAAGTCTGGAGAATATCTAAAACATTCCAATAAAATTGGCACAGTGATCCTCTAGGGAAAGGAGGTAGTCTTTGTTCTAATGGCATTACAGCTTTTATTCTAGCATGGAGACTGTAGTTCACAGCAGAGTCTGATAATGGGATCCTGTTGCCAATTGGGAACTGTCTCTTAAATTGGATGGATAGAAAAGACACAATTAAAGCTCTCACTCAGTGGTTTTGCATATGGGTCCTACCTGTCTGCCTGTGTTTTCAGGTGATTTGAGGGCCAAGTGTGAATCTGAGCAGAGGTGTCAGTGAGAAATGAACCATAGTGTATTGCTCATCCCTGAAATCTTGAAACTGGCCTTTTATTTCTGTCTGTCACTGTCAGCAGTGGGTAATGAGCAGCACTTGGAAGGGCTGTGCAGGCACACGACAGCCCTCTGAAAGCTCACTGCTGCCAGGAGACAAAAGGCAGTGCAGCCTGAGCACTTGCTTCCTTCAAGAACAGGGACTTGGGAGCTCAGAAGTCACAGCATCCCTTGTGCTGCTCCAGGCACTGGGTCATGATTTGCAGGCTTTTTAATGAACAGTGTTTCCTGACTATTAGTGCTTCCTGACTAGTTCTGGCTTGTTTAGGGGTTTTATTCTTCTGAGTGGGTTTTTTGTTTTTGTTGGTATTACTATCCAAGGGCATTAGCACTCTTCAGCATAACCAAGCAGGACTTCCAGTGCTAAGATAATGGCCAGGTTTGGAAGCATGAGTCTTCACACCACACCCCCCCCCACCCTGCCAAGTTTTGAATTGCTGTTTTATCAGAAATTAAACTTGGATTTAAATTAGATGTGAATAGAAGGTGTTTAGTAAGAGCGGGAACAAGGATAATCTGTTACGTTTAGCAATATGCTTTCAATCATTTAAATGGTATTTTTGAAAAAAGTAAAAATCTGCTATATTTGGCTAAAAACACCTATTTTTAAAGGTTGGAGTCAGGGCTGATTTTTCCAAAAGCTTGGTGGTTGAAGCATTCATCTGTGATGCAGAAAATATAGATTAAATACCTGCTCTGAGGGGCTTTAAATCCATGTATCCCCACCTTGAATCAGATGCTATGAGGATTGAATTCAATTTACACCCAGGTCAGGAAAGAAGCTTAACCCAACTGATTGCAATATATCTGACAACTGACTTACAAACCCCATTTTGGCATATATTATCACCACACAGAGCTGTGGGATCTCTTGTGTCCATAACTGCAGGTTTTCCAGGAACACAGCACCTGTATTCTGGGCTCTTTGCTCTAGTCCTTGCTGTCATCTTCTCCATCAACAGACATCCTACAAGTTGACTGGCTTCCCTTTTCCCAGTTTTTTCAGCTGAGATGTGTGCATGAGGTAGCTGTGGCTTAATACAGTATGATGATGTCTGCCCAGATTTGGTGTTACATTACTGACATGATCCTCTTACCTACCTGTGTGTCTGGGTTAATGGGAGCATTTGACACCATGGTTTCTGAGGTGGGCAAGATGTGCAACAATGATACTGTCTTGCTTTACTTATTTATAAATACATTTATTTATTCAGTCTCAGGTTAGAGCTTGTTTTCAGCTCTATACAGCCATACTGATGTGAAGGATCTATTGGAGAAAAAAGGTAGCGAAGAAGATCCTTAAATTTTTACCTGGCTATGTTTCTTTGAGAAAAATATCAGAAAAGAGTGGCCCTTTGTGTTGGTTTTCAAAATATCTTTTCCTTTGAAGAGATTACAATAATCCTTTAGAAATGTGCCTGTGATCTCTTCTGGAATACCAGAATTCCTAGTTCTGCCTTTCCTTTCTTCCACCTGCTGGGGTGACCTTCTTTAAATACGGTAACCTCTCCAAAAGCAGCCTTGATATGGACAGCTGGAGGGAACCAGCCATGAAAGAGGAGCTCTCAGCTCTCCTCAGAGGGTCTATAGGTACCATCACTCTCAGCCTTGCCACTGAAGGATTAATTTCAGATCTGAGGTTTTTCTTGGTGTGATGTAGATATCAATAATATTAGCTGGAAAGAGACTAGAGTAACACTTGAGACATCTGGGTTTGGTTTTTCTCCTGACTCAAACATTTGTGTGCAGTGTGGCTTTGGACAAATTCACTGTGCCTCTGTTCCTCCTCTTAAAAACAGAAATAATTCTGCTTTTCTGACTAGAAGGACATGCTATATAAAAGTTTGGCATTATTATATATTTATTGGTTATTCTGCCTTTTAGCTAGGATGGCAGGGGGGTTGTGCTTTTCCATATAATTTGTGCTGTGCTAAATTTACAAATTTGTGCTGTTTCCATTTCTGTGTCATATTCTGCTCTCCTGTTCCCCTGAACAGTGAGAGACATCACTGGGATGTGGTAAACTGTGTAAAGGAAGAACTACACCCAGGAGGAAAGGGCAGAATTGTGCATGCTGGATATTTTGGTATCCAGGGGAAGATGTCCAACACCTCTGGGTGTTTGAGTTCAGTTTGCAAGTCAATCTGAGTAGGGAACTTAAATGGGAAGTGGGGGACCAGTGGGAAGCACGAGGGCCCAAGTTCCCCTGGTGTCCCCAAAGGACTCCTCCCTCAAATGGTTTCTCACCTCTTGATTATAAACCGATTTCCTTTGTCTAGAGGGTTTTGTTTATTCCTTTTTTTACTGGTAGTTTCTACTGATGGTATTTTGGGATCACCGAATGTGCACTCACCATCATTAGAGGCTTCTTCTCATGTTATTTGTTTCATGTTCAGGGATTAGCAACCAGATTGCAAAATAATGAGCTGCCTTGTGTATTTCAGAAACATACCCCTCGCAATATGCATTTCAATGATTATCGTCACAGTTGGCTATGTGTTAACAAACGTGGCTTATTTCACTACAATCAGTGCTGGGGAATTGCTGCTTTCAAAAGCTGTAGCAGTGGTAAGTTACAGAAGAAAAATACAAAGATCTTCCTGCTGCAGTTATGTTTGTTGATATTATTCTTATTTTCAGGGGGGAAAATGATTGCGTGGACACATCCAGTCAGGTTTTAGTTTGGCAGCACTTATTAGCATCCCTGTGAAATCTGATTTTTGACTGACGAGTGGGATTGCACTTCAGGCCATCAGTAGCATTTATAATGTGACATTGGACTGTATTTATTTACCTCTTATAACAAAGTCAATAGGACTTAAGTTTCATAGCCAAGTACATGCTTGAAAAATTCAGAGCTAAATTGTAAGCTCAGCAGTGGGAAGCAGGAGTTACAGATATTTGTGGAAGAGAGGGCTCTGAACTATCTTGTGTAGCAGAATACAGTAACTTTGTCTCTGCACAATGTTTGTCCTGAGTACTTGGGAAGAGGGTTGCTGTGAATACTGGAGCTCGTTTGGGAAGGAGTTGCAAGGCAACCTGGCTAGGAAATACTGCTTTGTTCTTGCTGAATTGTGGTGATGACATTGTTTTTTATATTTATGGTATCTGAGTCAAAATGAGGAAACAAAAAATTCCCTTTCTTTTCCAGTCGTGATACTGCCTGTGGCTATTTCAGTTGATGTGAGTTTTGAAAAATGACCAAATTCTGTAGCTAATGGGAGGCCTAGAAAGAAAACATTTCATAAACGTGATGAAAATTATGCATGTTGCCTGTAGTGCCCCAAACTCCAATTAGGGCTCTTCTGCTAACCTAAAACACTAAAGCCTGAGTGGATGGACTATGCCACTGGGAAGTACCAGCAGAGTGCAATGAAGGCTGTAGAAAAAAGATATTAGGTGTGCTGATCAGACCTTGATCCCTTCAGACTTGGTCTTCTTCTCTGGAGCCATAGTGGTCTAAATTGACATGAGTCAGGGCCTGATTCCACCTCCTCATCATTGCTTCAGCTGGAGATCTTCCACATGCCCTCAGGGGTAAGGGTAGGACAGCTTAGCTGCAGTAGCTGTGCTCTCACAAAAGAGGCAACAAATGCACAGCACAATTTTCAGTGAGGGATGCAGAGAAGGGGTGTAACTAACACCATGATTATTTGTTAATAGAGGACAATTATTATTTTCCCATTTCGTGAAAAACCATTGTGTGTTTCTCTCTCTTTTCTAACAGACCTTTGCTGAACGACTGATGGGAGACTTTTCTTTAGCTGTGCCCGTGTTTGTTGCTCTCTCCTGCTTTGGATCTATGAATGGTGGCATTTTTGCGGTGTCCAGGTGAGCACTGCTGATGTTCCTGGGGGTGAGGGCTTGGGAGACATACTCAAAGTGTGGAAGCAAGGGGGAGGGAGGGTAGGGTTCATTCCTTTAGCAGGATATGATAAATGACTACACTCTTTACCAGGTGTAGGGCTTTTCCTCACTTTGTTTAGGGTACTATTTTTTAAATCCTTTGAATGGTTTGGAAATGAATCTCTCCGAGGCTACCCCTTAATCAGTGGCTGGTTTTTTTTTTCATGTAAAGGAGGAAAATTGGAGGGAAAATATTAACTGTTTCCAAACAAGGGACACTTTGAGAGATGGTTTTGATTTCTGTATGTGGGTTTCTCCTGCCAGTGCTTTCATTTAGAACACCTCAAACAAGACTAAGAAGTGCTGCTCTGCTCTGCTCTGTGACTTTCATGAACCATTTTGGGCACTCACAGTAATGAGCACATTTAAAGTCTGTCCACATTTATTTCCCACCAGGATGTTCTTCGTTGCATCCCGTGAGGGTCACCTTCCAGAAATTCTCTCCATGATTCATGTCCGCAAGCACACTCCTCTGCCAGCTGTCATTGTTTTGGTAAATCATGCAAACAAATGTTCCTGCACTAGAATTCATATTACAGCCTTGCTCTGGAGGATTCAAACAGAATTTGGGCACTGCTTGAGTCTCATTTATTCATGTGAATGTGGGCTTTGGGCAGGGTGGAGGACAGGAGAAAGAGGAATGAGGTTTGGGAGTTGTTCTTGTTCTATCATCTCCTCCTTGCTTTCTTGACTAAACCTGCAATCTAATTAATATCTTATTACTCTGAATTTCTAAAAACCAGCTAGTGATGAGCTAGTTCCCCTTCAGAGAAACAATTTCCAGTTAAAGAAACAAAAAAGGGATTCAGTTAACTGAAAGTTGAACTAAGCACCAGCACCTGGGAGTACCCTAAAGGCTCATTACTTCACTACTTTCACTACCTTATAGTGAAAAATGCAAACAGTTTTGCAACTAAGATAATGGAGGGAAACCCTCAGCTGTCCAGCATAGTGGTGATTAAAAAATGAGAGAATATGTGCCTAGGAAATAGCCTGAGAATTTTCTAAGGAAAACCACTGGCGCTTTAGTGGAAATCCTATTACTGACTTCTAAAATAAACAGCAAAGGTAAATGTTGGCTATGTGTTAGCTTTGCAGACTAATTTGTATGGTAAAATGTTAGGACTAAATGTCAAAATACCAACTTCAAAGTTCAGTTTTCATAGTGCCAGGAAGATTTTCACATAACTTGCAGTCTTCATAATCACGGGTGTTCAGCCCCTCTTTTGGGATCAATGACTGCAGTGTATCTGGATAGGCCTCTGCCATATTTGGGGACTTATAGCCAAAGCAAAAGATGCACCTATGAGTCAGTGCTAGTAAAAGCAAATGCCTGTGGAATTTAAATTGGCTTTTTCTATCGATGCCTATAAGCTCACTGCTGAATTGTTGAATTTTATATATGCACATATAGCCCATAGTCTTTGAAATTTTGGAAATTAGGCAGTGTGATTATGGTGAAACGTTTTGATGAAATTAATTTTCCATAAACATTTAGTTTGGAAATGTTTATTTCCATTTTATTCCTTTAGGTGTAGTCATACCTTGTGGATAAATTGCATTGACTGTTTTTTGTGGAATAAAATGCACAAAATGTATTAATATATTATTTTTTCCTGACATTTTCTGCTATTGCATATGGTCCTGTTAAACCAGTGCATTGATTTCCTTTGAAAATGTCAGATTCTCATTTGAAGATGGCTTTCCTTCAGAGATTACAATATTTTAGCTCACCTTATTGTAAATAGAGCAGTGGCAGGACACATTCTACATCAATAGTAATTTTAGCATTTCCCTATTTTATTTCTCCTTCCAAGTTCTGCACACTGTAAGAAAGTAAAGAGCTTTTGAGGGTAAACTGAGAAAATGAGCATGTGCTTCAGACTTGTTAAATTAAAAAGCAAACCGAACCAAACCAACACCTTTTTTTGAAATTAAGAAATCTGTTTATTGTGTGTATGTTGCAAGAGAAATTTCCCAGTCTGGCCATTCATGAGACTTCCTTCTGGTGACTCAGTGATGGTCACTGCTGGACTCCTGAACTTCCCACTCAGGTTTCCCCACTGCTTCAACCCTGAGTTTCTCATGGTAGAGTATCAGATGTCTTGTTCCATAAAGCCAGGCACAGGAACACAGAAACAACTGAGCTGATGACCCCAAGGAAGGACTCCCAACAAAGGAATCCCATGGCCTTTTATACCCCACATTGTCCCCACAAGTCTTGCTCTTCCTGCTAAGTCTTTGGCTCCTGCTCCATCTCCATGTCCATCCACTCTGCTGTCTTCATCTGCTTTGGTATCCAAAGGGCCAGTACTTCCCAGCTCCTTCTGTGTCACCCAGTATCTGTCCACCTGGCTGCAGTCACCAATCTTTCATACTCTTTGTTATCCCAAAGGCAGGCTGTTCATGGCCTCTTGTCTCAGGCTTCCATACAGAGCTCAGTCTGCTTTTCAATCTGCAATCTCAGTCTGCATCTCAATTTGGAAGTTGAGCTACCTGGACCAGAAGCATTCCTCACCAGTGTGAGGAATTTGATAGATGTGTATAGTAACTCATGTTACCTGTATTTTTTTTGTATGCTCATACTTGTATTTTTTCTTGATAGCTCTCCTTCACTTGCATTATTGTATGTAGCTTGCATTATAGTTATAACTGCGATTTTAAACTTTTAGAGGCTGAGTCTGTAGAGAAGAAATCTTGCCCCATATAACTCAGTGGTACAATTTCCCTTGACATTTACATAGGAGTTTGCTTAATATCTGTATGAAAGGAACCAAGTACTTTATAAGTCATTAGAGGTTGGAGGCCAGAGACCCACATCTGAAATATTGATCCTTCTGATTCAAATCCATGTTGTCTGCACTGCTTTGAAAAAAAAGGAGGGAGAGGCAGTGAATCTAGAAAAATAATACAAGCGTTTTTCTCTGTGTAAAGATTTAGCCCAGTGTTTTACTGCATCTGCAGTTGATTTCACCTGTTGCCTTGTTATAAACCTAAAGGCTCTCACTGCTAGGATCTTCCCTCTTGCTGAAGAATGAAGGATATGGTGAATTTGACTTACTCCCTCATGCCCAAATGCAAGGACATTTTTTGTCCAGATATTACTTTGAAATAGATCCATGTAGCCTTCACTAACCATCTAAATCATGACAAAACACTCTAGTTAATACATAACCTTCTGCCTGCCTCACAGAAGCCTTGTATCTCAGACTAGCTTTTCTATGAGGAGCTGTATTTATTCCAGTGTCCCCTCTCCTTCTTGCTCTTCAGTAGCTGCCTGAGTGACAGCTAAATTCTTCCTTCTGCTTATAAATATTTGCATTTACAATGTGCAGTAAGTCCACACTCTCCAAGTGTGAAAGGCAAACCCAAGCTGGTGGCAACCCAGTGTGCCCAGCTGGCATCTCATGGTGTGGAACTGCCCCTTCCCATGTCCTCTTTGCTCACTTTCCCTTTGAAACCTGGAGGACTAAGACTTTTTCCTTCCACAAAACACCTAGAAACCTCTGCTTTCATAGGATCAGATGTGACCAAAATTTAACCGTTATAATCCTGTGCATCAGGAATGAGCAAGTAAACCTGCAGTGAGCTCATATCCCATGGGAATGCTGCCCAGGATCCTCCAGCACTTTGGTGGTGCAGTGTGCTGGTGTATTTTTGTCTAGGTCACAGGGGACAGATTTGTATTGACTATGTGTGGCCACCCAGGGCAGATATATATTGATCCAAAATGGTCTCAGGGGACAGCTAGGCATTGATCACACACCTGATTGCATGACAAAGGCAAGCCTGAAATCTGTGGCACTCAGGTGTGTGCACAGGGCTGTGCTGCTTGTCCCTGTGGGAAAATTTGACATCCCTGCTGTAAAATAATAGAGATTGATCTACTAAACCCCTCTTATGCTCTGAATTTCTTTTGCAGCATCCTCTCACAATGATAATGTTATTCACCGGGGATCTCTACAGCCTCTTGAATTTCCTCAGCTTTGCCAGGTGGCTTTTTATTGGACTAGTAGTTGCTGGGTTGATTTATCTCAGATATAAACGTCCTGATATGCCTCGTCCTTTCAAGGTAACATCTGCTCTCTACTCTGTTACACGAATCCTCCCTCCTGTCTATCCTGTAGTCAGACAGCAAGGGAGCATTTCCTGATGTAACAAGCTAACCTCTTTTTCAGGAAAAACAGAATTAAGTGAAAACAGTGTTTTGCAGTGAAGACTGAGAGTTTTCCTGCAAGGTCCCTGGTGCTATCCCAGCTGTGTTCCATTTTGGAAAAGAATTCTTGCCTCTTCTCTGTGCTTGGGGGGCAGAGAATGAAGCTGCAGTGCTAAGATGAAGGTGTTTGCTCAGTTTTGCTTGTCTGTTGTGTTCAGGCCCTGTGATGCAAGCTGTGTGAAAATACATTGAGCCCTCTGCAGTCACAGAGGGTTCAGACTGGAAATATTGGGGTTATATATGCCAACCTGATTTTCAGCCAGTCCTTTATTTAATGTCTCCTTTGATAAAGGCCTGGATAGTTTTACCACCAAACAGTCACGTCAAGCATGAGAAGTTTTGAGAGACAGTGTTTATGTCACTGCACATCCAATATCAAGGATGCCAATTTTCTGTGCAAATAAGTGGTTAGTGTGACTATTGTAATATTTGGCACTTGCAGTGGATTTGTAGACAGAGTTATTGTGAACCCAGAAAGAAAATGTGAGTAGTCCCTTGAATAGTAGCTATTTTGGCCTTGGTTCTGCTTGCTATTTTTCTTGCTTGTTTTAAGTAGCATCATACAAAATAAGTTGTCCCATTGTGTATCCAGAAAGACAATATCCATCATCAAAAAAACTGAGAAATATATCCCTATTTAGATGCTGCCAAGAAGACTATTTTGTGAAGAACTAAGAATGTGTATGTATTGTTGCCTTCTTTTAGGTATATTAGTAAATAAGGAGGTGAACAGTACAACCTATTTTGCTTTGATTAAAAAAAAAATGTTTTGACAGTGCACAAAAGAGGAACAGTAATGTTTTGAGGTGTGAAAGGAAGAGAACAATCTCCAAGGAATTCTCAATTCTCCATTACACTTAATGTCTCATAAGCCATGCCTGTAGGCATTTCCTTCAGAGAGTTGCTAGGAAAGTGATTGTATTGCTGTTCTTGAAAATTGAGCAAATAAATTTGACATGGTTACTTTGTGTGCTTTCAACAGTGACACTGGCAGTGCTATCAGTCATACAGTCAGAAAGTGCTTTTTCAATGGGTATCAGGTGCATAACACTATCAAATATCTTTATCACTAGTCAAATTACTGTTTAATTTGCTGTCTTCCTGCTAGATTTTGATTTTTACCTTAGGAAGAAAATCAATATGCTCTTAAACAGTTTTAAAAGATGACTTGAGCTACTGGTTGTGTTTTAAAATGTTTTCTAATGGGTAATTATCAAAATGGAAATCTTTACTGTGGTCAGAGATGCTTACTTATATGCTGGGGGATTAGAGGAAGGACTTTTACAATTTAACTTATTTACAGTCCTTACATTTTAAAGGAAGTAAAACACTGGAGTGTTTTAGTGTGTAATTAAGAGACTTCTGTGGTACTCACTGCATAGCAGTAGTCTATGGCAGATTGCAGTGGCTTCTGCAGTCACTGACATTTTGTGTGCCTGTTCTAGATACCCTCATTTCTCCAGAGCTGTCCTGTACTGCTGGGTCTTATCCAATTTACATTTCATGGAAAGTTAAATGCCTTAGTCATTACGTTGCATTGATCTTATTATTTAATGGTTTTTTGTGTGGTTATTTTTCAGGTTCCTCTATTTATTCCAGCGTTGTTTTCTTTCACTTGCCTCTTTATGGTTGCACTGTCACTTTACTCTGACCCAGTGAACACAGGGATTGGATTTGCAATAACCCTGACTGGCATTCCTGCCTACTACCTCTTTATTGTATGGGACAATAAGCCAAAGTGGTTCAGAAAGCTTCTAGGTAAGTCTTGGGACTTCTCTCCTTCATGCTGACTCCAGGAGTTTCTCAGAGCCCTCCCTGTGTTGTGAAATCCTTCAGATCAATGCTCTCAGCTGCTGTGAGCTGGGGGTGACTACACAAATTGCTTTTGGGCACGTGCTCTAGCATTGCTCAGCCAGTGGCAATCAATGTCCCCTAACTAATGAGGTACATTCACAGCAAGGCTGTTCTTCAGCCAGGGATTGATTTTAAATGACTGATGCTTCTTCCCCTGTCTCCCCTACAAACATCTAATTCCTTTTAAATCACCATCATCTTCTCCTGACCCTGTCTCTGTGCTACTAAAGACATACTGCACTCCTTGGAGAATCTGTTTGGAATCTTGAGCAAAACAACTGTGATGACAAGATGTGTTCCCTACTGAGACCATGTGCTTGTGTTTGGAATGGGACTGGAAGTGTCTGGAAGGTTCAGGCAGGTTGAGCATGTCCTTAGCAGTGGCTCCTGACAAGGTGATGGCAAAATATACCATGGCTGACATGCCTCTATGGAAATTATTTCTGTGCTTCATCAACAATGACTTCTGTGTGACTTGGCTAGTAGTATTTCATGCCTGAAATACACTGAGAATCCTTCCTGTACTATTTCTGGAAGGTTTTAAAAGGATTTGTGGAAGTTCTGATGTGTTAGAGAAAGATTATTTGGAACATTTAAATTAGAAGCCAGTATAATTTATTATAGCTCTTCATTCTCTCTTTTTTTTTTTCTGTTTTTTTTTTAATAAAAAAACTAAAAACACAAAAAAGAAAACTTCTTTTGCTGCAAAACTAAAACTCAGCCTGTGAAATCTTTAACTAAAAATACCTGATTTCTATAGATACTGAATCAAAAGTGCATATTGTCTTCTGTGCTTCAGTCTTAATAGATGATTTAAAATGAGCTGCTCACAAGAAAAGAATAGTGTTTTTATATGTAATTACCAGTACAACCTGTTGTATGTATTTTCTTTATATAAATATGTTATAGAGTTATATCCTATGTGCTGTAGAATATGTGAATTTCCTTCTCAATACATGCTGGGAAGTCCATAGGCAATAGGGCAGAAAGTATTTACAGAAAAAGGTGTTAATTTAGGCTAGCAAAATCTTAATTTTGTAGCCAAAAAGTTATAAATTACTTGCAGTGTCCTGGGAATGGGTAGAAATCTTCAGTATAAATTAAAGCAGTTGTATGCAGAAGGACATTCTATTAAGTAGTTGGGGTTTAGTCTATTTATAATTTCTCAGTCTTGACATTTAGGGTGTAGGAATTTTTCCCTTATCAAATCCAGGAGCTTTTTGGCATTTTCTGTCATGTCTCAGAGGTTTTGGAATACAGCTACTTGAATCTTTGGCCACGGGATGCCAGTGTTGAACTACAATACTTAGGCAAGAGAAAGAATATTCTCTTTAAGCTAGACTGGATAGATGTGAAGATTCTTCTGCCAGCTGTGACAATGAAGGTGAATAATTTCGAGCTTTTAAGATAACACAAAATTCTCCTCCTAGAAGGAAGTCTTTGTGCCTGTGTCATATCCATGGATGGGCATGGTGTACTGGCTCAGAGGGGAAGGCAGCAGAAGCCAGCCAGTGAGGGAAATAGTTTGTTTGCTTTGCAATTATTATCCCCAAAATGACAACAATAATGACAGAAAACTGATGCTGACAGTTTTGAGGTGGAGCAGAGTGGAGATTTACTTGTGAAATAAACAGATTTTTCTTTTCCCTAAGAAGAAGCAATAAACCTTCTGTGTGGAGTCATTAAGCTGGCATTATTTTGGGAAACCCATTGTATAGCCTGAGAACATTTACAAAAGGTATTGAATGAGGATAAATTCACTTAAGGTACCTCTGTGAGATACAGGAAAGAAATTGGGCAGCTGCAAGGTTGATATTCTAACCTTGAAACAATATGTCTCACACAGGCATGAAAGTGTAATTCCAGACACAAGGTAAAGGACAGTATAAGAAATGAGATTGTCATTTAAGAGGTAGATTTTTGCCAAAGCAAACTGGGTAGCTTTCTATGAGAAGGTAAATGATGTATTTTTTTTTACAGAGGAGACTGTGATGAATCCAATCTACTTAGACTTAACCAAAGCATTTCGTGTGGTACCAGAGGGGAAGTAGGAGCCTGCCAGTCTGAACACACTGCTGTGCTACCAATACTTTCTTATTTAAGGAAGTTTGGTATTAATTACCAATACTGTTCCCAAGTTGCTTCAGGTGCCCAGATCAGTGCATGGGCAGCTGGTGTGGGATTTGACAACTCCCTTTCTTGAGGCATTGACTGGTTCAGCTGCCCAACTGTGCTTCAGCAATGAGAGATGGCTCATAAACCCCATAAGGTGCAAATCCCCATGGGCAGAGATAACCCCACATAAGGTCAGAGGGAATATCCTGAACAGGCTTTGTAAGGATCAGAGGAAAGGGATATTGAGCAGCCAGAATGAGCAATGGGATAAAAGAGCCAGCCTGAAGATACATGTATTTCTGAAAGGAGTTTCAGGCTGATTACGTTTGCAGAGCCCTGGAATGGATTACCCAAGGAATCCACTCCCAAGGCTGGAAGTCTTTGTTCTGTACTTATGGCATTTACATTGTCCATCCTCCTTACAAAATTGCTGCATTGAACAAAAGGTAACTTTACAGCTTGTAGGGTTTGTAAATTCTGGGATGGTATTTTGCAATGAGAATATCATTTTGTTCTCTCCTCTTCCAAAGCAATTTTGCTGTAGCCCTAGATGTGCTGGGACAAATACTTTTCAGCTAGTACAGGCTTCATTTGACCTCTGCATTTTTGCTTTTTGTAAAACTAATGTGAAAATGAAAAACGTTGAGCCTAGCAGATCAGTATGTAAAAGGATGTGTCACCATCACGAAAATGCTTCTATCTGCACTTCCTCAGTTGAAAACCCAACCTTACACTCACACTTAAGACATCTATTTCTGCAGTGGGTTGAATTGTGAGGAGGTAAAAAGTTGAATCCTACTTTTTTCATAGCTGAGCTGCTTGCTGGAAATGAGATCTCTTTACGTGACAGAATATCTCTGCCAGGTTTATTTAGCAACACCAGAGGATAACACTTGCTCACTTAGGGCAAAGTGTTATATGCTCAATTTGCTTCTCTTTGTTCAGTTTGTGATGGGATCCATGGGAGATTATCTCAGCATTTTGTTGTTACAGATTTCATGTCCACTCATATATACGCTGTAAAATTCCTTCTTTCTTTCCTCACCTAAACTTTATGTGGTGCTTGTGTGAATACAAGATCTGGGTTTTTTTTTTTATAAATGTTGTCCCCTGGGACCCATTTGCAGTGAATTGTCCTCTCAGAAAGGGAAAATTAGGTTTTAAAGTGGGCTGGGGAAGTTATCTGCACTGTCATGGTATGTCGTCTTGTGATGAATATGAAACTGGTCCTGTAACTCTAGGTACTGCTCCAAGCAGACAACACAGAGGTACTGACTGGAAACAGATGGGAACATTTTCATAGGGGAAAATGCTCCTTATACTGATTTATTCTGAGTACATTGCAACCAAAAAATTCAAAGAATTCCAGTTCCCCCAGCTTATCTGCTCTGCTGTGGCTTCATCCCAGGAGAGAGAAAAACTGCTGCATGGAAATGGAGGACTGGGCAAGGTCTTGCTGCTGGGTCTGTCCACTTAGGTGAACAAAATTATAGCAGCTCTAGAGATGCCCAGGATTTCCCTCTGCTGCTGTTCCCTTTTCCAAGAGCTGTCATGCCGCTGCTCAGCTTCATCAAATTCTCTTTTTCCCTTTGCTTGTCCTCAAAGCTGGAAGGGCTGGGATGGCAGGGGTGAAGCCCTGCTGTTTTCCTGCTGCTGTCCTTTGTCCCTGCTATGCTCAGCCCAGCTCTGCTGTCCCCACTACGGGTAGGGAAGGCAGATGGGAGGAAAATGTAATGCCTTGAGACTCTCAGCCTCTCTGCCCCTGTCAGTTTATAGTCTAAGGGCAACCTGGCTTTGCACTGAGCTGGTGACATGCAGAGAAAAGAGGAAAGGATGGAAGAATCTGCCTTAGACAGGAGGTCAGAGAAGTGGTTTCAGTTCATATCTTCTGTGAGTTGCACTGTTTTACCCTCCTGCCTTTGCACTGTGTCAATGTCAACATTCATGCCAGACATTCAAGGAAAATCAGAACTTTCCTTTACAATTTCTGCTTATTTAAAATAGTATACTAAGGAAGAGAGATAAGTGAAAGAAATCATAAGAAAATGTTCTTTTACTATTCTGTATGTGCTATATGTGAATTAACTGTGCTATTTACATATCAGTACCCTAAAAGCAAAGCACTAGAAGGAAATAAATGTCCAGAGTGAAAAAAAGAAAACATGAAGTTACTTTGGGTGATTTATTTATTTATTTATTTATTTATTTTTGCTTAGGCAGGTATCTTGGCACAGGAAAATTAATTTATTTGAATTCTTCCAGACTTTTGTTTCAACAAAGCATCTTGATTAAAGCTAAGCAGTTATGCAGAGTAGTCATTTTTTAAGATAGCCTTTAAAAGCATGCAGACTTTTATTGAATAAGATTATACATCCATACTCTTCCATTATTATGGTATATGCATAGCCTTGGATCAGAGGTACAGAAAACAGTTAAAAATAAGAAAATTTTGAGTTTAAATGATATATGTATATGTGATATATATAATGTGTTTGAAGTCTGTGTGCAAGTAGCCTGTATAGAAGCTAAGATAATTTTCCTGACTGCTTCTCCTTGTCCATCTGTCCTGCAGAATCTGACCATGTGTGCTTTTATCTTTGCAGGCAAGGTAACCATAACATTGCAAATCCTCTTGGAAGTCATCCCAGCAGAGGAAGATCAGAAATCATGATCATCATGTACAGCTTTTGGCTTGGTATTTTATTTCTACCTGAAACAAAACTAGTAGGGAGATTTATCCCCCTTCCTAACATGCTGCAAACTGGAGGAACAAGTCACAGTCATGATGGATACCGAACAAGTCATTTACTAGAATTTTCTTTTATCATGCTGTTGCAATTTTTTTTTTGTCTACATGTAGAAAGCAAGTACTTGTGCTACGAGGGAACTCTTTACTAATTCTGTTGGTACAGTGTCTTACTTTAACAAACTGTAAGTTCGTCAAACTCTGATTTTGTGTGCCTTGTCACTGAAGATAGGTTCAAGTGATGTGTAATGGCGGGATGTACCATGAAGAATGTGTCTTGCTTTCTGTCCCTGGAGATCTCAACTCTCACCAGAGCAAGGGTGAGATAAAGCTGCTGAGTTTCACATACTACATTCTTCCCATCACTGTTTGGCAGCCTGATTTGACTTTTGACTCGCTGGAGGGCCCTGCGCACAGATGCAGAAGCACCACTCCCCAGACCTTTGGGATGGAAAATTCATGGTTTCTTCATTCCAGAGTTCTTATACCATCCCAACAGAAACATTTTTTGGGACTTAATATTTCTGCCAGTGGGGCAGAAAGATTTTAGCACGGGAATTTTAGCAGTAATTTTATGCATGTTAAATTTTTTACCAGGCTGGAATGTATCACTGGTTTTACCAGTGTTTGTGTATCTACACACACAAAATCCAGCAAGTTGAGCAATGGCCTTCAAATGAGTAAAAATATTTGAAGGTCACCTCCACTGCTGTATGAATATTTCCTATCTGGAAGCATATGGTCCTGCAGTTATCAGTCAGGCAAAGGTGATTTTAAAGTTTTATATCAGTGTGTTGGTGGGCAGAAATAAATGTTAGTTGGTGGGAACATGCTAAAGACATGACAATAAATGCAATACTTTTTTATGAATAAGGTATAAAGCAGGCTACAGCAGATTTGCTGGTTTGAGTAGGATATGTGCCTGATCTGTGGGCTTTTCACTCAAGCACACTCCATTTAACAGAGCTTTGGAATACTAAGGAACATGTGCTTTTCCTGTCTTCTCATGGGTTTTATCTCAGCAGAAACAGACAAAGGCCTTCAAAACTGATAAAATGAAATTCATCTCCAGAACTATTTTTGACCTGAGCTCTGGCTCAAATATGAGCTGAAATTTTGCCCTTCTTAAAAGATAATTGTATAGCTAAAGAAGTTTTTTAATACTTAGAAATTGAGTTTTATATTCTTAATGACTACCCAACCTTAAGGTTAAGGTTTATTATCACTCTGTTAAGAATATAACACTTAACTATTGAATGCACTACTATTTGAGCTGTCTGCTTTCAGCAAGTCATGTTTCATGAGAATTCTTATGGAACTAAGCAACATTTAACTTCCTGAACTGGGAGAAAAGCACAACTTGTAGCCAGACCACTACAGTAAAGGGAGGCTGTGTATTGTATGTGTGTTGTATATATCCAGAATATCTACTGCTTTAAAGGTGTACAGTAATGTGTCTTACATGTATACATGTTTTTTTATTCTGTATCTCTGTGGTGGAATTTCACAAAAGTAGGGAAATGCAAGTAACTGCTTATGGAGAAGAGCATTAATTTAAGACACAGAAAGCATTTTGCAAACAGTGTTTTTCTTTAAATGTTTTCTGTTTACAGTAATTTAGTGTTATTAGAATTTTTTTTTTTAAGCAAACATTTGGAGAGAGTTTTTTGTGTTGACAGTGGATGTGTTTGTTTAGTACTTACATTTGAGTCGCAGTTCTGCTTTTGAGGCCATCCCCGTTCATCAGGGTTTGCCCTCTGTCGTCATGGAGCATCTTCAAAGTGCACAAACTCTACTTCTCTCTGGCAGAAGTAAACTGTCTGGCACCCTGCAGGAGTGCACCCAACCCGTTCCTCCCCCAATGAATGCAAAGTGCACAGGATCCAGAGCAACCATGGACATGACTTTTTCACTCTGTTTCATTCCCATGTATTCACTCCTGTTGTGCCACATTACTTGAAAGTTGAATTGTAGGCAGTGTTAACTTGTAGAAATAAAGGGGCTCCATAAATATAAAAATAAATGTTGCTTTATTTTCCCATCGCGGTCTTTAAGATTTAGAAATGTTTCTGAAGCCTGATTCAGTGAATGTATTTTTACTAGGTTTGGTTCATGTAAAGGGTTAATTTATCCCAAGTGAAATCCTAGGACTTGTTGATTGTGAAGTTGCATATTTTAGGAAGGAAAGAACTTACATGCAAAATAGAAGTCTGGGTTTTTTGAAGGTGCACAGGGATTTTAATTTTAGGTTTAGTTTCTTTAGCGCACGCAAGTACGGCACAAAATAATGTAATTGGGTTTCCACTGTACTATGAAAGTAAGTATTAAGGATTTTTATTACACTTGAAAGTGAGGCATATCTTCAGAAATTGAGGAAAAACATTTTTTCTTTAAACATCAAGTTCTCTTATAAGATTGTTAAGTATTTATTTTTAGAGTCATAGAGGAAATTCTTCTAGAATAAAGAATAGACTTATAGATATATACACCTTTTCTTATTGGGGCCTGAGGTGATCAGGCCTATGAGACTATTTCTGTGGTTCTTCTTTTTCTTGCCTTTTGTGCTTTTATATCAACTGGATGTGCCAAAAGATACCTTTCTTTTTGTTTAGGTGGTTGTTGCTGGTTTTTTACTTCTTTGAATTTGTTGCTTTTCTGGGGTAGAGGTAAAAGTGTCACTTGAAGGCAAGAGAAATGAACATCTTATGTGAGTAGCAAATACTGCTCAGGTTTAGTGTAATACAGAGAAACTGTTCAGCTCCTGAAGGCTCTGAAGGAACTGACGTGCCTTTGCATCTCCTAATCTGGAGCATCACAATTGCTCTATAAGAATTATTTCTTTTCAATTCAAATTGCAACAGAAGCTTCTTTTGACCACACTATATCTTCCGTATTTTTCAGTCTGAATGAAAACCAAACAAAAAAACTTTGCTTGCCAAAGGTTCATGTGCCTTTCACTGTATACTTATAAATATAACTTTTTGTCTGAAAGTGTATGCTCCTGCTTTTTTTTGTTTTCGCAGGAAAAGCAGGCTTCAATTTAAGAATAGTTTTCAAATATTTTTCTGGAGAAGAAAATAGTAGTTACCTATATCCACAAGGTGCATAATTGTGTTGATGTAACAAGATAAAGAGGATTTCCAATTATGTTCAGCACCTCCAGCATTTCTGACTTAAGAATTAGCCATGTATCAGGATCCGAACAGATTTTAATTAGCCTGTCTTCAAGAAATGGGTGTTGATCTTTCTTAGGAGGAATTAGATATTTCATTTTACAATGTACCTCTCAAATACTGTGTTTAATGACCAGCAGGCCAAAGCTTGGACAGCAGAGCATGGAGCAGCTAATGAATATACTGAAATCCAATACAAAAATTGTATTTATATCTGGCAAGGATGCAAAGTACAAAGTCTGGCATTTGAACCCAGGCAGGAGTGGTCAGGGGGAAGAGCAGGACAATGTGTGATGACCCCTAATGGTCATAGGGCAGCTGCCTAAGGCTGGAGACCCTTCTGCAGGTCAGCCATTCTAAAAATGTAAACTTGTGCCCATGTATATACAGTTTGTGTCCTGCCCAAGGTGCTGTGGAGTCCCTTTTAGCCTGGCTCTCCCCTGGCAGGACAAGTCTCAGGGAAGGCTGGTACTGTCAAAGTGAGATGGCAGATTGAGATATCCCTGTGCCTTTTCTGTAGAAGACATCTCTTCTTTTGAAGTGAATTTTCTTTTGCCCCTTGAACATCCTCCTGCATTCTTTGAACCATCCCTTTCTGGTGGCGTCTGGAGTAACTGGGGAAAGCCTCCTTAAACACCTCTGGGGATTTGTTGGGGCTTGGCAAACTGATGGAGTTTTTCAGTTTGCTTCAGAAGCCTGTAGAATTTTCTTGCATGTTAGTCCATGCTAAACTTGTTTTCTATTGTATTTTTGCCAAGGAACTCTTAGAGAACATGTCAACAATCGACACCATTTCTGTTTGCATTTGCTTTCTTGTTTCTTTTTTTATTCAAAAAAACTTTTGAAATAATTTTTCCTTGAAGTGTAAAGATCTCAATGGATAAAAATACTGGTTCCAACAAAGGATTAACTTTATCAAGCAAGAGTTTGGATCCTCTTCATATTTCCTCTAACAGGAATGTCTAGTGTTGTGATGTATATCAAAGCTTTGAGATTGTCTAAATATAATATTGGTGATGATCCAACATGGTTATAAAAATGCTGTGGCTACAGTCAGTTTTATGCTCCTGTAGCTCAGTCTCTGCTCCCAACTCAAGTTACAAAATGTTCCCACTGCTAAGCTTTTCTACAGACCTTTTTCAGATCCAGGAATTCACCTATATCTCCTTTGAAAGGGCAATGCCATCCTTCCTTTGTGGTTCACCTCAGCTCCCAGAGCTGGATGCTAGCAGGTGACCTTAGCTCTAGACAGCCTCTTTGCTGAGCCCAGAGGTTCTTCTGTTCAAGGGAAGTTGGAACCCTGGGTTTTAAAAAGTAGCTGGCTTTTACAATCACCTGTCTCATTTGTACTTAAAATGTTTTGTAAAACTGTTAGATAGGAATTTTGGTGCTGTTTTTTTTTATGTGGTTTTTTGTGTGTTTCTGTGTGTGTGATTTTTATTTTTACCCCTTCCTGTTAGTTATGAGAAGTTAAATGTTATGGGATCTTCTAATTTTATCCTGTGCCTTTGGCTGTGCCTGAAGAAAGCCATTTGATGCAGTTTCAGCTGCCAATATCTCTTTGCCACTCAGTCATTACAGTGTAATTGGATCTAAAGTACATGTATAATTTGCTGCTAGCAATGCTGGCTTGTCTTAATTATGACTTCCAGCTGATTTCTAACAATACTCATCAATGAATATGCATGGCATAGCAGTCAGACTGGTGCAGGTGAATGAATAACTCTGAGAACTTGAGCTTTCCTGCTACCTATGTATCAAGCTGTTCAAAAGCATCAAGGCAGGATCTCTGCCTTGAACTGGATGGAGGCTTTCAGAAGGGCTAATGACACAGCCCGATGAGTGCAAATGTTTTAGATTCTATATGCGTGTGCATTCTTCCACATTTGGCAAAATTTCTGGGAGAAAATGAGGAAAATCTGAGAGGTATAAATGTGACCTCCTAGGCAGATGATTTCCCCAGTGCTTTCTTCTGCATTCACCCTGACTGAAGGCTACAAATACATTTTCACTGAGAGCATTTCTAGTCAGTGTTTCTTCTGCAAGCTAGCTCTTTGAAACATCTGTATTTAATTTTAAGCTGGGTGCTATTATTACCTACCTGCTTGTGATTTTTTTAAACCTCCTATTTTTCCTCACCTGAAAACTGGCATGTCATAGAAAACTGGTTTTCCGGGCTGCAACTGTACTTTTAAAAAGTAACACAGTCATAAATTAGGGTCACATAAAGCTCTAAAGCAGTTCCAAGCAGCTCCCTCCTCACAGGCCCATATAGTTTTGTTTGCAGATTGCAGCTGGAGGATCTTAAAGATTGTCACAGCAAATACTCAGCTCCCCTCAGGTATCAAGGATGTGGTATTTTATTAGAATCCTTGCACTTGCACTCCAACACCTGATTAGAGGTCCTGACTTGGCCAACTTGGTGTTGGAAAATTTGGGCATGTAATAAACCCCACTTGAGGTTAGGAAGAGTCTGTGGGACAGTGAGAGATTTGGACAAGGTGAAAGACTACATGCACAGCAGTGAATTTTATTATTAGCCATCTATGTATACTTAATTACTTGCATATTTTCAATTACCAATAGCTTAACTGAAAAATAGCTGTTGTACTGTTCTAGAGGGACTTTTGTTTTGTTTGTTTTTTAAAATTTTTCTTTCCTTTGTTTTTGAGCATTATATTCAGGACAGCTCTCAGGTGTTCTGCTTGAAAGCTGGGGCAGACAAAGAAGCTTTTAGAGGGAGTTCTCACTGTATTTTCTCTACATGCACTGCACAGTGCAATTCAATATTCATAAATTACTTTTAGCTGCTCTTAGTATTCCCCATCTCTGTTTGCTAATTCATGTACCAGATATATTTGAAATGAACCACTAAACATCAGGGGATTTGATGCTTGTTCCACATGCAACAGCTCACTATTGAACAAAATTCCAGTGCTTTGTACTAATGCTAAGCCCTACCTTTGATTTTGTAATAAGTACAGGAGTCAGAGGCAGAATAAATCAGATCCTGTACTGTCAGGTAGGCAGAGATGATTGATCATACCTTTCTGGCAGCCCTGCATTTGACTGCAAGTCTCATGCAGCCCTACTTAGATCATGTAGAGGCATCTGGATGATGAAAAGCAGGCTGGCTTAGAGGACAACATACAGTGCTGCACTGCTGTCATATATATTTAGTGGCATATGTCTGCTAAAATGCTTCAGGTTGTAGCTCATGGTAATAATTCTCTCTTGTGTTGAATCCATCTTGGCCCATTTTTATTTGTTTACCCATATTTTAAACAAAAATTGTTTTCAAAAACCTTTCCAAAATGGAAACATAAAGCCTTTATCTAAAGCAGACACATGTGGGTAATAAAATAGCTCTTTTCTGCACTTGCTAAGAGTGCTGTTTTTAGAAATGAAATCATTATGTGTTAGTCAAAAGGTTAGGTGGTCACCTAAACACTCATCTTCTTCCTGCTTTAGAAAAAACTGTTTACTCAAGTATCAGAAACTCTCTAGTCCTACAAATTTGAGTTTGGTTGCTGTTTGGCTCTTGGTGATGGACGTCTGCACCAAAGCTCTGGTTTTGAATATTGAATTTGGATCTGAAACCCAAAAATTTTTCTGGGCAGAGGGAGAAAGGAGCAGCAGGCTGTGACTGTCTCCCTGTCCTGGAGGGGTTTGTGTACCTGCCATAGGAACAGAACTCATCTGGAAGCTGCTCTCATGGAGAAACTGTAGTTCATTCATGTTATGAATATGCCTGCATACAAACTACAGACTGATACAGCACATTGTGTTGGGTTGTCTCACAGTTTTTCAAGATGTTATTTGAGATGCATTTATGTCTGGGTCGTATGGCTTTAATTTGGCTTTCTCTTTTATAATACAAATGATTTTCTGTGTATACATATAGATGTATGTATTGTTTAGGGCTAGTGATGCAGAGCTGCACTCCTGTGTTGCAAGTTTAAGACAATCAATGAAGTATTATTTAATGCATGCCAACTTCTTTTTTAATACTATTTCTAAAGTAAATTGCAGCAAGCACACAGCTATCCACCATGGAATAATAAATTGATATAGAATGTGTGGGGAAAAGGCAATAAGCCAGAATCATTAAAAAGCTCAGTGCACCACTCCAGCAACACAAAGCAGTTGTAAAGCTGAGGCTGGAACTGCACACAGCAAATGGTGTACACCAGTAAATCTGGCCCTGGTAATTTTATTGCAAATGACATACAAGCCAGAAAAACATTTAGATAATTGAAATTAACACTCTTAACAATGATCTATAAAGCAGTGAATGATAATCAAGAGGTTCTTTCAAGCTCTTTGTAGCAAACTTATAGTACTTCACACTATTTTTCTCTGATATAAATAAGACAAAATAACACAGACCCTCTTTTCCTTAAGAATGGAACATCTTTTTGTAAGGTATCATACCAGCCTCTAGTTTGCCAAACACTACAACTGTGTATGGATTGAAGGCTTGTTATTTTGGTCTTGGAACAAAGTTAGACGAAAAAAGAAAAGATAATAAATAGGAGCTGTTGGAAAAACATTAAACAGATTTTTTTTTTCTTTGATTGATGCAAATCTGCACCTGTGTTTACTCATATCAAAGTGACTGTGCATACCAGATCATGTGAACATAGCCCTTGGGTAGGTAGAAAGGCTGCTGCAATCTTTGAAGTCTTTGGGAGGGTGTAACCACTACTGTAAGACTTTGGATATTCTTCACTGATACTCTCAAAGTGAAAAAGTTTTTTATTTTGTATTTAATCCATTCCATATTTTTAAATGTTGCTCTTAAAATGCAACCATTTCCTTTCTTTCTGGCTAAACTGATGAAAGAGAAGATTCAGTTTCTCATCTCTCTCAACAATAAATCAGCTTTTTAATGTTGGATCAGGTATTTAAATCACTGTTTTATCATATTATTGGCCACTGCCTCTCATTAAACTGCCTCCAAAGCCACCAGGCAGGGAGCCTGCTATTTTACCACACCCCAACCAGGCAACAAGCCTTTAAAATGAACCTGGGGAGAAGTGGGAACACTGCCTTGCATCATGTTGTGCACAGGGGTGAAACGTTTCCCTGTGGATTAGAACTAAAATCAGAACCCTTTTTAAAACTGAGATAGTTTTGCTTATCTGAGTTCTGTGCAGAAATCTCTGCCATCGCTTTCTAGTCTATCAATCTGAGCTCTTTCATGAATACCAAATTCATTTCAAAAAAATCAGTCAGTAAAATATTTCTGTAGAAGAAGCAGCAGTATTGGGAGAGAGATGGAAATATGGGTTTGCATTAAATTCCCCTTTTTTGTCAGATGATAGGGATGCTTCAGAAGTACTACTGCAAATATTAAAAAAAAAATCCAGTAATTCCTCCACACTCACATAAAACATTTTGTTCTCAAATAAAAGCAGACAAATATGTGTGTGTGAGAGAAGAAATAAAGCATTGCAGGTGGGAGAACACATAAGAGCAATGTTCTGTGTACTAATCCTGACACTCTGGGGAAGGGGTGAGTGCTTCAGGAGGGGAGTTGTGCTGCCAAAATTTTGGGACTCTGATATTCCTTTCTCTTCTCCTGAGCACCTCCAGCATCAGTCTTGCAGGTGCTGCCACTGTGGAGAAATTTGGCTGGAGTGGTTTTCCCTGTTTGGGTGGTGGGAAAGTCATCAGCCCCCATGGAGAGGTGGCCCCACACCCAGGGGGACTGTGGAGTATAGTGAGAACAAAGTCTGGGTGGCTTTTGAGATCCCACCCAGAAGCCTATGTTTGTGACAAACATAAGTTACTGGAAGCTGTAAAACCAGGAAATCTTTTATACTGAGCTCCAGTATAAAAGAAATTGAGCTCCAAAGGTGCAGTCAGCGCTGTGCTTCTGTCTCTGTGGGGGATAATTAATTCAGCTCCCTGGAGAGATAAACACATCTCAGGGGAAAAAAAAAATAAAAAAAAGGCTCAGCTCATGAGGGCAGTTGTGAAAGCTGGGTTATTTTAGGAGGCTGGAGAAAAGGAGAAAGATAACAGTAGGGAGACAAGCTGAATTGAGAGGATCAGGACAGTATGCCAACAGAGCCACCACCTGTAGGAAAGAATTGGCAGAGTTTTCTCCCTTTGAATTTCAAGTCCTAGTGTCTTGAAGAGGAAACTACAGGCTTAAAGTCCCCTTAAAGAGGGATGCCAGAGATACAGACCCATCTCTTCTTCCAGAGGAAACTGGTGGCTGCTGTGTGAAACCTGAGGGCAGGTAAGAACAGCCTGGGACAGGTTATAATGACCAGGACTGGGCTGAAAAGAGGTCCAAGCTGTTGTTTGACCAAGCATTCATTTGTATGAACAGAGAGTGAGTGTTCATATAAACCTTTACAAATATCTGATTTGCCTGCCATGTTTTCCCCCATATTTACATTCAGGCAACAAATGCATTTGAGTGTGGGTGACATTGTACCAAATAAAAAATGGTGGTTTCCTGACAGTCGAATCATACTCAATAGTATTTGAGAAATATTGTTTGAAATCTTTAGTCTACAACTAAAGAGAAATTACATCCATTAAAAAATTGTGAGTGATTGACTGATTGATTGAGACAGGCACATAATATTGTTTCTGTTCTGCTAAGGCACCTATTGATGTTATGGATGTCTCATACCGAGAAATGTTCAAGGCCAGGTTTGATGGGGCTTTAGCAACCTGATCTAATGAAAGGTGACCCTGCTTATGGCAAGGGGGTTGGAATGAGGTGATCCTTAAGGTCTTTGCCAAGGCA
Source organism: Rhabdornis inornatus (assembly GCA_013397075.1). Taxonomy (NCBI): domain Eukaryota; kingdom Metazoa; phylum Chordata; class Aves; order Passeriformes; family Rhabdornithidae; genus Rhabdornis; species Rhabdornis inornatus. The sequence continues at coordinate 395,335 of VWZS01006027.1, read as the reverse complement.
AACTATTTTATGATTTTATTCCAAACATTTATATTCAAAGGATAACAGGAAGAGCATGCACAAAGACCTTCAGTTACAACTACATTTTAGAAGTTATAATAATAAATTAAGAGACAGCAACAGATTTTGGGTTTCTTTTGGAACATCTAATTTGATAATTTGTTATATTTTAAACTGAGTAACTGAGTATTCAGATTTAAGAGGAACTTAGCCATAATTTAGAAGTCATAGTCTCTTTTTAGAATGGTAATATTTTTTTTACTCTTAACTGTTTGTATTGCTCATAGGGTTCCAAAAGTACTTTGAAATTTTTGCTTGCAGTTCAAGTCCATTCCTAAAAGATTTTGTCAAAAAAAAAAAAAGCTTTGCTTTTATTTTCCACACAGTTCATATTCTTGCATTCTTGGCAATGCTAGGAGCAGACCAGGAGCTATCATTCCAGAAGCAGCTATCTGAAGTCCAGGCAGACTTACAGATTTTACATTAACAGCCTATTTTGCAGAAATCCTTTACTCTCCATTAACAAAATGCAGGTTTGATGAGGGTCTTGATACTGCTGCTTTTTTATTTACGTTTCTGTTATTATAAAAATTGATTGTGACTCCACTTCAGTTGGTTTTCCTATCTATTATAATATGCCATATTCAATATTTTTTTTTTTAAGACAACAATTTATGTTTAAAAGTTCCAGTCCAGAAAATCTTATCTTCCATCGTTTCTTTCCAGTATCATTAAGTTTATTTCTAATAATTGGGAATGTTCAGAGTCCTGCATTTCAGTCTGCAGGTTTTTTTGTCTTCCTGCCAAAACCTTCAGCATCGTTCTACTGTCCTTGGTACTCAGTGTTTGTTCTTGTAAACAACTACAAGATTTCCTTAGAAAGAGATTATTGATAGGACAAGGGGGAATGGTTTCCAGCTGAAATAGGGTAGGTTTAGAGTAGATATTAGTCAGAAATTCCTCCCTGTGAGGGTGGTGAGGCCCTGGCACAGGTGGCCCAGAGAAGCTGAGCCTTCTAATGGGGAGCATCCCTGCCTGTGGCAGAGGGGTTGAAACCAGATGATCTTTAAGGTCCCTTCCAACCCAAGTCACTCTATGATTCTATGAGTACCTCAGTAGAATATATTTTACATTTTATAAATGTAAGTATGTAGGAATTCCATTTTCTTGATGATCTCCAGCTGGTTCTGCAACTAAAAAGCCGAAGTGATCCTTTTAAATATCGCTTTACAAAAACACATTAGGAAAGACCTGTTATTGTTCTGTGTTATAATTTCATCTCAAGTTTCTCTATTTTGTCTGAATGTTACAGCTTGGAATATGAATATTCAGCTCTCTTCACTCTGGTGCCAAAAGTGTTCTCGTAACTGTGACACCAGAATACAGAAAACTCCTTACTGAATGTCTCTATATCAAAATAATTGGTATCACTTCACAGATTATGCACCAGCTTCAGCCTGGGTTAGAACAAACTCTGTAACCTTTGTGTGATGGTGCACAAAGTAACTCCCCACCTTACCAAAATTTTACATAGTCAAAACATGGTTTTTTTCCTCTATAATCCTTATAGTTTTCTTTATAGTCTTTATAAAAAGTTATAATTGTAATAACTTTATTTTTTCTCCTCATGTCCTATAGTACAAGATTTCTCTTGCCAATTCCTTTTGTTTTCTTTGTATTTTAGAAGTTACACAGAGAAAGGTAAAGCTCTGCAAGGGCTGTCTCCTTTTGGATACCTTTATTTACACATATATATGTAAATGGCCAGGAGAATACTTTCCTTTGCTCCTTATTTTTTTCCCTCCCTTAACTGGATCAAGCTGTAGCAAAAAAGTTTTATTCCATCTGCAGGAACAACCTTCCAGAAAAGAATAAGAACAGATTAAGAGCTAACTTCAGAGCTGTGGAGGCTGGATCTTTGAAGATGTATTCATTTCACTTGCCTCTAACCATCTGAAAACTCAGTGCAAGACTGGAAGGTCTCTGTAGTCACTGGAGACAAACTGGTCCTCCCAGGAGGCAATGTGAGCTATGCTTGTGTATGAAGGATGATTTTTTTCTCTGTCTGCCTTCTGCTTGTAGTGGAGTTGTACTTTTTTGTCTCTCCAGCCCTGCCAGGCTTCGCTGCCTTTTCACACCCTTGGACACATCTCAGCTCACAGCATTTTGAGAATGGTGGGTTTTCTCTTCACTCCCTCTGGAGCAGTCTGGTTTTCCCCACTGACCATGGAAAGCACTCCTAGACTATAGAAGAACACAAGTAACACATCACATGCCGAGACAAATGAGAAAATTTAGAAGAGATAAATCCCACTCTTTGAAGCAGAGTAAACCCAACAAAAGTATCCATCCAACTATCAGTGCACATGCCTGAGTAAGGAGCTAGGATAATGTGCAGAAGGAAGAAAACATTTGAGGAGAATGCAGAAAAAAGGGTGCTTCAGTCCTATTGCAGAAGGTATGTTGATGTCTGTCACTGGGGCAGATGGAGTGACCTATCCCTTCATATGGAGTTAAGGGAAAACAGGTTTGTGGGTTTTTTTTTGTATGGTTTGGTTTGGTTTTTGTTTGTTTTTCCTGTAAACCTCAAACACAAATTCTGAAGGAGAAGGTGCCAAATATACAGTGGTCAGTGCCAGTGGTGAGAACCTTCTGTTCAGATCTTCCCACCCCTGCAGTGTTGCTGGGGACTCTCCTTCCCTTCTCCTGAGGCTGCTTTGCTTGACCCAAACCCTTTTGTGATAAATGCAGGCAGTGGAAGCAACAAGGGGTCCAAGAAGAATGCTTTAGCAGTCACTGCCAGAAGGGATTTTCACTCCCATACTCTTTCTCTCTGGTCCCATGCAATTCAAAATGCTGCAGACAATGAACTGATGGTTTATTTTCTGAAACAAATAAGTACTTCAGAGAGAGTCTAGTGTTCTGATCAAAAGGCAGCATTAAAAACATGCAAGCAGTAAGTGGAAAATCTACTGTTAGAAAAACAATGCTTGGCAGCCCAAATCTGTTACTAAAAGTTCCCATTAATCCCTAGCAATACGATCAGTCTGTGCTGAAAGTTTAGTCTTACATGTATGAATTGGAAGTGATCTTATTAGTGTTTTACTACATCAGGTCTGATAAACTTCCATATGTATTTCAGTTAAGCTTGTATTGATCCACTTAGAAGATAATTTTGACTTTCATTGTTTTTGGGGGGGCAATTTCATTTGTCTCAGGCTGAAGTCAAGAGAAAACTGTAATTTTGCAGTTGGGGGATGCATGCACTCTTCCACATGTGCATACAAGCACACAGACACCCACATATTTGTGTAGCAGAGGTGCATGTGTGATGTTTTGGAATCACCCTTTTGGTTCCTCAGTTCCTGAGAACCTGTATTGGGGTCAGAATTTGGTGTCTGAACTGCAGTATACCTATGGGAAGAACAATTCAATGGGTAGCAGAGACTTTTCACAGCTCAGCTGCAGTCAAAGTTCCATCTGCAAGTCAGAAAGTGTTGTACAAGCTAAAAGCTGTTTCCAAAAGAAGACAAAGGGTGCTAAAAAAGGAGACAGCTGTGAGGTCTAGATAAATATCAACTGCAATAAATTGTTGATAGGAAGGAAGTTTCTTTGCTCTTTTCTGCAAAAAAGTAGTCAGAAGGATGTAGTAGCTCTCATAAGACAAGTTGGGTTGTTCAGCATAAGAGAAGGATCTTGAGAAACCTTATTATGGCATTTCAGTATTTACAAGGAACTTGTAAGAAAGATGGGACAGACCTTGAAGACTTTCTCCAGAATGAGGAGAACTGTTGCTCTCAAGAAGGTTTGATTAGTTCTATTCATAATGAAGGGCATCACCTATTTAGTTGAATGAAATTTTTATTTTTTGAAACAATGTGATTTGCATTATGATACATTTTAGTAGGGCCTATAGCAATAGGACAAGGAGTAATGGTTTTAAATTAAAACAGGTTCTGTTTAGATTAGATATAAGGAAAAAGAATTTACACTAAGAGTGGTAAAACACTGGACAAGTTCCCAGAGGGGTGGTAGATGCCCCATCCCTGGAAACATTCAAGGCCTGTTTGGACAGGGCTCTGAGCAATATGATCCAATTAAATATTCCCCATTCATTGTAGAGGAGTTGGACTAGATGGCCTTTAAAGTTTCCTTCCAGCAGAAACTATTCTAGGATTTTTTCAGGTATGTTTTTCAGGTAGGTGAGGCAATGCCCATAAGTGGAGAGGAATAGGGAGGAAAGGACCATGACAAACCCCCCTTTCTCCAAGTATCTGCCAGTGGTTTTCGGTCTGCCTTCCACCAGTGAAAACAGAAAAAGCTCCTGGAGGTGTGGAATAGAGACAAGATCTCATCCCACTTGAGGGTTTACATTTTCCTCTCATATGAGGCAAATGCTCCCCATTTCCCATTGGCAATGCATGGATCAGGACTGTGCCTTCTGTGGCCACCAGTACCAGGAGAAAAAAATTGTACAGGCAGGACACTACACTCATGGTGAATTTGAAACTTTTTTTTTTATTTAGTACTCACATGGAAAGTAGGCATTGCTGCACTTCTCTGAAGTTCATTAAGTCATTGAACAATTACAAAAAGAAGAGTGAGGAAGGCCATAAGAAGTACCCTTGCTGTGGTATTTCTCCTCTGTAAAGATGTCATAGACAAGTTCCTTTTATCTATAGCTGTAGTAGCATATACTGAACTCAGTTTTTCAGAAGGTATTTTGCTATAAGCTTACTCTCTGTCTTTACCATTGTTATTTGCACTCCATAGTCAGACAAAGTTATTAACAGAAGGCCTATAAATTCAAGCCATTAAACAGACTATCTATCATTCAACTGAAAATAATTCAGAATAATACATTGAAAACATTAAAACCCCTTCCAAATTGAGAGGTAGACCTCTTGTCCATAGATCTGAAGACTCTGAGTCACCTAGTAAAGGCAACTGGCCCCGTCTATCCACTGTTTCATTGTGAATTAAAAACTGATCACGTTTGTCTTGGTTTCCACTGCAGCAAAAGTCTGGTGGAAACAGAATATCTGACCCAATTTGCAAAAAAAACCCTCAAAAGTTTCTAGGTGACTCCCTACGGTCAATCTCAGAACTTCTGTGGGAAGAGGCAGGATGGAATTGAGTCACAGCTGTGGGATGTACCTGCAGAAGCACATGGCAGCACAAGGAGCTTGTCTCCACCTGACCTTGTGGGGAGGAGGTGTCAGGGGCAGAGCCCTGCAGAGAGGAGCCTGCCAGAAGCTGACAGACAGGTGACCAGCACAGGATCACCCCAGACAGGGACATTAGGAAAGTGTGCTGCTGACATGGCAGTGTGTGATAGATAATTAGTGAGAATTACCCTATAATGAAATACTGTGTCTTAAAGAAGTGTGTAAAAACAGCTCCTTTGTTTGAATAAAAGATTCAGATTCCCTGCTAGTCTGAGTCCGTGCCTCGGTGGTTACACATTTCCATGGATGCAAAAATCCTGCCTGTGCAATAAGGTTGAATTAATATAGTTGTCCTATTCCTAAATACAGTAGATATTACAATCTTGTGAGCTGTGTTCTCAACAGAGGGAAACAAACTTGTTTATTAGAAAGCTTATAAAACAGGAAACAGAAACCTCCCTTTTCAGGAGAGCCTGGCACAGATGTTAAATTCTTTGGATGTAATTTATTCACCACGATAACTGTCGATGGATAAAAAGTCTAAAGCAGAGTGTAAAATATCTTGCTTTTCCAATACTCTAATTCCACTTGGAAAGGCTCCTAGTGGCAGGCTGAGCACAGTCAGTACTGCTGCAAGGATTGCTCATGGATTCAACAGGGAACAGGAGACCTCCTGGCACAGTATCTACCAGTGCCACCTTGGAATACCCTGCAAATTTATGTTTGCATGAGTGTGAAGTGTTGAAATATCCTGAGGTTCAGAGCTCTGTGAAAGATGCATTAAGCCTGCCTTCTTTCTAGAAATATTGCCTTAGATATATATATTAAAATATAATGCAAAATTTGCGAAACATTTAATCGCAGAAAAACAACCCTTTAAAATCAAAACACTGGGATACATTATTACTACTTACTCATAATTTCTATTGATAAAAATACTAATAATAGTGATTACCATCACCCTGTTGTATCTTTCCTTTCTGGTGCTATGGCAATTTCTGCACCACATGTGCACTATTTAGACAGTTCCTCTTAAAATACTTACTCAGATTTACTGATAAATATGTGATTTGCAAATGCAGTCTCCAGCTGAATAGTGCATTCCTAGTTGGCAAACCCCTTCTTGCCTCCTATAAATAGGTGTGTGCTTAAGTGCTTTTTCAGGTGTGACTTAGACACACAATATTGGACAGAACAAGGGTCTAGTAGAAGGCAAAATTTTCAACAATGCTGTACAGAGCCACCATTTATCTCCTGCGTGCAACCTCTATTCTGCTAAACAAATTTTTGTTTAGCATAAGTGACAAACCAGGTTAAGCAAAAGAACAACATTTCTGTCTTGCACTGCTGTTACAGTTAAACTTTGCAAAATTGGTTTTTGAGTTATTAAAAAAGGAAAAAGGAGAGGGAAGAAAGAAATGTAAAACTCTGCAAAGGTAAGTTATGTGGCTGCTATTGAAAGAATTCTCTTGCTGGAATGTCAATAAATAAAACTTGAAAAAAATAGAGAAAATCAATGGTACAAGTTCCAAAAGCCACCTGGTCTCTCCATAGGAGGAATTAGCACATAAATGCAGCTAACTCCCTCAACATTTCATTTCTGGGAAAGGTGAAATTTTAAGCCATGATATCCTCCATTATTCATCTCATTACTCATCTTGCAATTGTAATTGGTATTGCTAGGCTAGATGCCTGCATTCCAGCTTTTCACCTACCCCTGTTGAACAGGGAGTGCAATTAATCAGCTCTTCTAGGGCTGGCTGTCCCTCTGTGAAATGCCTTCAAAAACCTGAGCACATTTTGTGAGGAGAGGAAGAATGTCACTCTGGATGACTTCTCTCAATGTTGGTGCGTGTTATAAATGAGCCTTAGGAACTGGACATTTTCCTAATGATGTTTGTGAACCATTTCAAATGGTAGAGGAATTAATCTCAGAATTAAAATTGTCCTGGTTTCTTGCCTTTCTTTAGACTACCACCATTGTTGTAGTTTTGTAGTTTTGTTTTATGTTATTTTGTGTGTTGCTTCATTTCTTTGTAGGACTTTTATGTTTGCATACAAGAATCACATGAGAAAAATTGGGTTGGAAGGGACCTCAAGAGATCATTTGGTCCATCCTGGAGTCTGGCTTACAGGCTGATACTAAGTGTGTGAGTAGGACAGAGGGAACTGGGAGTGTTGGACATTATTACCTCTAAAGGTCTGTGAACCTTCAGGCAGTGCTTGTGGTTTCTCACAGAGAAAGCAAACCTCTCTCACAGCATGGCATGACAGCACACATGGGGCCAGCAAATAAAAGCATTCAAATGGCTGAAAGAGCAAGCAAAGCTCCTATTAGACTGAGGATGGCTGTAAAATAAAATTTTACTTTTAGAATTTGATGTGTATGAGTGACATAAGTCCCTTCTCCCAAATAACAACAAATTGGACATTAAATGTCTTCAGGTTGCACCAGGGCAGGTTTAGATTGGATATTAGGAAAAAAAAATCTTCATGGAAAGGGTTGGAATTGGAATAGGCTGCTAAGGAAAGTGGTTAACCACCCCCCCTAGAGATATTTAAAAGATGTGTGGATGTGGTACTTGAGGGCAATGTTTTGTAATGGCTGTACTAGGTTAGCAGCTGGACTCATAGTTTTAGAGGTCTTTTTCAACCAAAGTGATTCTGTGATTGTATTAAATAGGTGCTACTGCTGAAGGAATAGTTAAGGCAAGTCTGGATTGTAAAGCAAAAAGAGACCACAATTTTCTTTGTAAATAGGCCTGTCTGTACTGCCCACTCACCCCAACTATAAGGCAGATTTTCACATCTCTTGAATTTTTGGCTTGTCTAAAATCTTCTGATTTTTTTTTTTTTTTTACACAGACACATGTAAATTTATGTATATAAAAGGTGATTTGTTTTTATGGAAAAGTTTTGGTCAGGAACAATTAATTACTTTTGCCTCCAGGCACCACTGTAATACCAAACCCAGCTCCAGGTTTAGAGAAATGTAAAACTTCAACTTTTGGCACTCCTCAGCAAGAACAAGTGTGTATTTTATCACTAGCTACTGAAATTTATGGCATTGAAATCAAGAGCCAGCTAAAAGCTGACTCTGCAGATTGTTCTTGTGATGTGGACAGAAGAATGCCCAAGTTATGTTTGCAGGGCAGAGTATGTAATCTAAATTAATTCAGAGGAATTGCCTCATAAGTCATCTCTACAGTTGTTCTGTATTGCACTATTTGAGGACCAGAACTCTACACTAATTTTGCAGATTCATCTGGTTTGGATCTTCATATCTTTTTACACAGAGAGAGTTTTAATGACACTCATCATTCAGAGAACCACACTAGCTAGACCATTAAACCCAGCATTAAATCCAAACTAACTCTTCAAGGAGCCTAATCCATTTAATATGAGGCAGTACAGTGTTGCTGATGACTCCAGTGAAATATTTAAAATATGGTGTATTCCACCAAAAGGGAAACAAATGTGAGAAACACATAAGAGCAGGTAACATTGCTCAATTACTACTGGGGTTTTCTTCTGCTTGTAGGTACAGAAAAAATTTCACTTTAAAGGACATGGCCACCCTGGGTGTTGCATTGTGTAGACCTGTATTTCATACTTACTGTGAGCTCTCTGGAGAAGCCAATATGGGAGAACAGAGTGAGTGGAAGACAGAGATTTCTTTTTGCAGTCTTGAGGAATTCAGAAGCCTTGGGGCTTTGGAGATATTAGTTTGGGTTTTTTTATTCTTTTTGGGGGGTGGGGAAAGTATGTGTGTTAAACCTGTGACAAAAAAAAACCCAAAAACACCTAGGGAAAATTAGGAGGAAAAAAACTTTTTGAGAAACTTATATAACCTCTTACATGTGGCAGCCAGCAAGTGGGATGTGCTCCTGGGCTGTGAGTCATAGAATAGTTCCTTGGCTTTCAACAGCAATGAGATTTTCAGGACAGACCCTAGGTTCCTGAGGGTTGCTTCATCTGGCTAGAAACCAGTTATACTTCTCCAGGCCCCTCTCACCAAAATCAGCATGTTTAAAAAAATTATTAGTAAATTAATAACAATTAATAAAAACCAATATTTGACGATTTTTTTGAAAATCCCATACATTTCAATGAAAGCTTATTTTTCCGGAATTTTCCTGGCTTGCTTTGTCTGGGTTATTCTCTCAGAAAAGTGCTGGCATTTATTAAGACACTTCTCTGGTCTGGCTTTGCTCCAGAGAAGGATGGCCTCATTCCAGCCTGCTGTTAATGACAGTACTGGAGTGACACACACCAGTCTACTCATTATTGTGCAGACGCATGAAACTGCACAAAATAGTCTATTTAACAACAGAGGAAATAGGTAAACTTGACAGGCTTTGGAAGCAGACTGACTATAGTTAGGCACTGGCAAGTGTAAGAAGCATAATGTAATCACATGCTCATGCTTCTATTGAGCACAAAATTCATTTGAGAAAGAAAAGTGGAGAATGCTTCTCTCCTAAGTGGTATCTCTTGTAAGGAAATAGCTGATTTCTCCAGAGGGTTGCTTGAGGAGGAATTGATATTTTGTTGATATTTTGCTACCTCCGGGTTTTTTGTTTGTTTATTTGTTTTTCTTGTTTTGGTTTTTTGTTTGTTTTACAATAGAAACTCTTGCTGTTATAGAGTATAACCTTTCTTTCCTAAGCAGATGTTTAATTGTTTCTGGTAGGTGTTCAAGGTTTGAGCACTGTGACAACGCTTCAAAAACTAAGAATATTCTCTGTAGCTCCCAGCATTTCTGTTTTGAAATTCATTGCCTGCACTGTTTGTATGCTGAGTGCAACACCAGCAGAACAGAGCTGATGTGCTGTTGACACACTTGAGCAAAAGGAAATCATATGACCCAGGATGCTCAGTAAGGCCCTGAAAACAACTGAAATGCACCAGAGAAAGCAATAAGCTGCAGCTCTCTTTTAGGAATGGCTTGTTTTTGAGCCTCCTTTTCTCAAAGGACTGAGCTGCCAGAAGACCATGAAAAACATTGTTATGGGTCAAAGAAAAGTTGTCTCTACAGCATCTCCAAAAACTGGTCTAATTCCTGTGTGCTGTTTTGTGGGCTGGTCTCATAACAACAGTTTGAAGATGGTATTTAAATGCTTTAGGAAGTGCAAAGAAGGGCAAGAAGTGAGTGTACTGCAGGGAATTAAATGAATGAGTTATGTATGAGGTGGTGTTTGGATAGTACATTATCTCCAGGCCTAGAAGGAAGGTGACAGAAGGGGGTCTAATTGCATGATGTAGTCCCTAAGGATGTTCATACAATAATGAATGACAGGATGTGTTCACGCTTGAAGGGAATGGATAAATAATCCATAGACCTTGTTTGAAAGGAAGAAATGAAAAGTTCAAACTACCCATAAAGTCCCTGGTGTTTCTCCCAGATGGCTTTTGGCATAAAAACAGGCTAATACCATAACTAATTTTACCAGGCTATATACGTATTTGTACATGGTGTGCATATAGGTGTATTTCAAGATGGGATGTATTGGATGACCAGAGAAAAAACCCATTTGTGAACCTATTGTAAATAATTCACAAACATAGGTATTCCTGCCTACATTTCACCAACATTTTTCTACTTCTGTTGTGCATGACTTTCCCTTTGTTAACTTTCTTACACAAGGGGAAGGGCAGAGGAGGTTCTCTTTCCATATGACACCAAGCTTCATGACCTGATGCTACTGAATCCCTTTTCCTGTTCTAGTGGCTCGGAAATGCTGCAGGGCTGGTAGAGAGAGGTGGCCCTTCCTGCCTGCAGGGAGAGGAACTGTGTACCATTGGGCACAGCCTCCAGAGGAGGCTACCCATTGCCTGGAGCAGGAAAGGTTTTGTTGTGTGTTCCTTTGTTTGTTCTGCCCAAGAGGAAGAAAAATCCCCAAATCTGTGACAAGCATGCTGTGTGGAGAAGAACAATGGAGTCAAGGCACTCTGAGGGTGAGGTCACACTGCTGCAAACTACACATTTTTTTTCCAAAGTGTTGACAAATTGCTATGTGATTATGTTCAGCTACAACAATGACAGATATACTTACAAAGGAGATAGCAATCACTGCTGCAGGCAAAGCAGGAATGCAGTTGAGATTTTTGCACTGTGAGGTTACCCTGACTCTGTACACACCAATGTACACCCCAAAGTCCAGATAAGGCAGCTGATCCATCAGTACAGTGTGTTCAGGCACACCTACAGCCAGAGACACACAAGCGCCTGATTGCACTTGGCATGGTATTTGCCTTCAGTTGCCTTCCAACTCAAATTTAAGTTTTTAGGGATCAACCAGATGCAGCTTTGTGGCCTATCCCTCCATGAAGAACATCAAAGCTCCTTGGCAGACTCCAGGTGCCTGGGCTCTGCTGGCCAAGGTCCAGTGGCCCAAACCTCTGGCTCCTTGTGAGACTTGCACTTCATCCATGCTTTTCTTCAAGAATCTCAAAACACTCCCCTGGTGTTAGTAAGTGTCCTGGGATTGAGTTCATGTTCATCTTAGCAGCTGGTACAGTGCTGTGGCTTGGATTTAGTATGAGAATAACATGGATAACACACTGATGTGTTGGCTGTTGCTCAGTAGCACTTACCCTAAATAAAGCACTTTTCAGTGTCCCAGGCAGAAGATGCACAAGAATCTGGGAGGGAGCATTGCTGGGATAGCTGAATTGAACTGGCCAAAGGGCTATTCCAGATCTTAGAATGTCATGGTCAGTATAAACTGGGGAGGGTTACCCAAAAAGAGGGCAATCACTGTTTGGGAATGAGCTGCATATTGATGGTGAGCAATTTTATCATGTGCAACTTGTCTGTCGTGGATTTTATTTCTTTCTCTTTCCCCCCCTCATTACTATCATTGTTTTTGTTATTATTAATTAACTTATTTATTTAATTTAGTTTCTATAATTAAACTCTTCTCAGCTTTATCCATGAGGTTTTTTTCTCCTTTTCTGATTCTCCTCCCCGTCCCACAGTGGGGAAGAGGGAGTGAGTGAGCATCTGCATGGTACTTAGTGGCTGGATGGGGTTAAGTCATGACAGCAAGATAGAACTCATCAACCTTCTCTGAAGGCTTGTCAGTATGGCAAAGGTAGACTAATAATACAATCAGGGAGCATTGATGTTCTTCCTTGAAATGTTTTCCTAGGATATTTTAGGGTGGTATCTGTGGCACAGTAACTCAGTTCGTGAAGACCTCCAGCCTCCCAAAGCAGTAAGGATTCACCAGTCAACAGACCTCCTCAGATTTTGCTCCTGCTGTGGATTGCTGTGAACAATAGGGCAATATGTGGGGAAGCAGCAGAAGTTTGCTGTTCTAGTTATTTGGATATCTCATATGGAAGGTGCATAGCCATAAGGCTACATTTTATAGGGTTCTGTATGTTGATCACAATGAGCAAAATGACAGTTGTTGTGCAGAGATGTTTGCATTAGCAAATTTGTCCCAAAGTTACAAGGTTATTTACTCTGAACTATGCAGGTACTTTGAACCTAGAGCTGAATTTCCTGTGCTTAGCAGGCTGGTTTTTTTCTCCTTAAATGGTTTAATTGGCTCAAGCAGTAGAAATGACCTTGCCAGAACAGTGACTTGCTTTCAGATATCGTGAGAAGCACACAGAAGATGCTGTTAACTGTTGCACTTCACTGGGTGGTGCACCTGAATCCTGAAAACTCAGAACTCATTGACTGTGATTCATAGAGGATGGCTTTTCCTGTACTTCCTGCCTGTAGAATACCAGCACGCAGAAATTTTAATCATTATCAGAAAATTAACTTTCCTCCAAAAAGCTTTAAACGTTGCTTTGAGATGTATGTCAAGAGAAGAGGACTCCAGTGCTGGCCAGAGATTCACTGATAGGGCATGAAGGGTGACACAGGTAACGTGTATCAGGTGAGCTGCTGCCAGGTTCCACGTCTGGCAAAACTGGGAATCTTCCAGGGTGGCTTTTAATACATTTGGGATTAAATCTGAGCTGATGCACTGATGGATGGGGGTTGGCAGTATGGTGACTGCTCTGAGTGAAAAAAAGGAGGGAGTGACTCACACTCTGCAAACACAATTAATCTATACAAAGCCTGAGCTCTATCCCCTATTGCATGTTCCTGGAGGTGGAAACCATCCCTGTTAAGCTGCTGGAGGTGTGTTGTGGCTTGTGAGTCAGCACCTTTGAGGAGTTTGTGGTGGGAGATAAAAACTTACTGAATTGTGATGTACAAGAAAACAGAAGAGCTCCTGACATGTGTCTGGTGTCTTTGTTCAGCCTGGTGAAAATTTATAACAAACATCATGTCTCCTACCAGTGGGTTGTGACTCCCTCCTGGTGTGTTACAGGCTGTCTGTCTTCTGTACTGGGAAGTTCTTGGGATCTGTGATGGCCATAAAAATTAGGAGAGAGAACCTCTAAAAGGACAGTGTCTGTCAAAGCCTCCATCCTACAGACAGTGGCATTGTCTCTCTGCCCTCTGCCCTCGATTCCCTCCTTGGGTCCCTTAACCAGAATGCACTAACCCCCTCACAGATTTTTCTATGGTGACACAGCTGAAAAACAGACTAGAGCATATGTTTGAAATCCAGATAACAGAAAGGCAGATTGTGCTGGGAGAGAGTCCAATACAATTTGAAGAAAGTCAAGCTGCTGTAAGGTTCCATCACTCAAAGTTACATGGTACAAAGAAAAAAATAAAGTACAGAGTACTTAGTTTTAATTTAGTAGAAGTAATTTTGATTTGAGCTAGGCTGCATGCTGTCTACTGAAAAAAAATAATTTATAGACTTTAATTGTAAAACAGTGAAGCCTTTTGCTTCAAAGAGCCCATCAGCAATCTGTCTTTCCTGTTTTATCGTTAAGCGAAACTGAGAGCAAATAACAGATGGGTACGTCCCTTAGCTCCAGCAGTGAATGTTCATGAAATATAGCACAATCTACTTGTGATGTGCTGTGTTTTTTAACAGTAGTAGTAGGTGTGGGGCAAGATGAATAATTAGCTCAGATCAAAAATCCCTTTTTTTCCTACTGAGAAGATGGCAGTGGCTGGCACTTGGGAAATGACCATATTATTTTGGTGGGATGGTTGGAGCAGAGACAAACAGCTTCAGAACACATAGAACAAATTTTAGGGGGTGATAGGAGCATGAGAAAGATTTTTATGTCTGGATTCAAATTTCCCCAAAAGAGAAAAAAAATCTTGTTAACTCATTGCCTCATCAGGAGACAAAGAAACATCTTCTAGCCATCGAAAAAACTAAGGTTAGATTCTCCAGTGCACTTAGTACTGCAATGCAGAGAGATGATGCAGAGGGAGAACCAGTTTGGATGGCTGGGTAGAGCACTGGATGGAGCATGGCTGTGTTGGATCAACAGCCTCCCTGGGCACACAGAGCTCAGCCCAGGTGTCAGTGGACTCTGCAAACACAGCCAGAGCTCTTCTGATACCTGTGTTGCTTTGAATAACACCACCTGGATTTGGAAATGTCTCTTAAAGGGCTAAGACTGGGGCTTAGCTGGTTTTATAAAAAACAGCATGTTGAGCAGGAAGCTGTTTAGCCTGCCTAGCAGAAAGCAAGAGAAATGCTTAGATGCCTTACTCAGAAATGAGAGGGAAAGGTCTGTGTGTGTGTTCAGGATGCACAGCTGTGAAAGCTGGCCAACCCCTCCCTGCTCTGAAAAAGCAAACAAGAAGAAAAATCCTATGAATCAAAGCATCACAGAATGGCAGGGATAACTTTCAACAGATTGGATTGTTCAGAGCTCCATCCAGCCTGGCCTTGAACACTTTTGGGGATGGGGCATCCACAGCTTCTCTGGGCAAACTGTTCCAGTGCCTCATCATCCTTGCAGTAAAGAATTTTTCTTCCTAATATCTGATCTAAACCTACTCTTTTTTAGTTTGAAGTCTTTCCCCCTTTTCCTATCACTACCTGCACTTGTAAAATATCCTTCTCCAGATCTTTTGTAGGTCACTTTAGGTACTGGAAGGTAATTTAAGGTCTCCACGGTGTGCTTTCTTCTCTAGGGAGAACAGCCCCAGCTCTCCTTGCCTCTTCACAGGAGAGATATTCCAGGTCTGTGATCACAATCCTGGGCCTCCTCTGGACTCACTTGGAGAGGTCACTGGTATCATGCCAAACTTTCTGAGGGCTTGAGGGGATTTTGGTTTCTACCACTACTGAGAAAGAGAGAGAGATGTTATCTCCCTGAGCTGGGGTTTCTCATTGATTTAATATTGAATCCATTTTTGCAAGCAGAGCCACTTCAGCAGGAGAAATTCAGCACATCCCTGAGTGATGAGGGAAACACCTGCTGGTGAACACTCCAGGGGATTTGTCATGGCATAAGTGCTGGGGAGGTCTGTGTGTATCCAGCCTGAAATAGTTCTGTGTGTTAAGGCAAGTTACAGTCCAGTATTTTCAGCATCTAACTTTCAGATGAATGCACTTTCATGGCAGATGAAGAACAAAGTCTTATCTGAAAAATCTATTTCTTACTTTCTCAATTACAAAATAGACAACTGTTTTACATATGTTCACTATCTGTTTGTTTATGTTTGGCTACTCAGCTGTTACTCTAGCTCTATTTGATAGAAAATGCCAGAGGGCCAGATTGTTAAACAATGTAAATTGACCAATTCCACTGACATCAGCTGACTTTCATAAGCAGGAATTCAGGGCCCTTAGAGTTAATGTGTCCATATTCCCACTCCTGGGTGGGATTAACCGAAAAGCAGTGTGATCTCTTTGCAAACAAATGGAAACATGTAAATTGAAGGGATGCTTCAGTTGTGGTGGTTCAGACTTTCAGAATATGAAATCTTCCAGAGCCATGAGACTTATTTTTGCATGTCAAAGACTTATTTTTTCAAGTCAAAGCTTACAGATATAAGTGCTTGTTCCACCATTCTAAGCTTCCCAAACTTTTCAGGTGATTGCACTGATGGTAGGTTGAATGTGAGTTGAATGGTTTCACTTTCACTTGGTTTAAAATTCTATATCTGGAAAAGTAAAAAAAAGTTTAGATAGAGGTGATGTGAATTCAGAATAAACTCAAGTTCAGATAGACTTTCACTAGGGTATTGTGCTTGTGCACAATAAAATTTCAGGATATCACATTCAGATTAGATTTGGAGGAATGTTTTACATAGTCCTCTGAGAAAGCAAACCAAAGCTCCATGAAACCAAAAGCACAGGCTTTTAAATTCTCCTGGAATGGAGGGTGAAGAAAATTGTATAATGCACCCATGTAATTGCAATCAAGATGATATATTTGTATAGTAAATGAGATTCTGACGTATTTTGAAGTATAAAGCTGTAAAGAAGCCATTGAGGAAGTAAAAAAATAAACCCCCAAAACCAAAGCTAGAATCATTATCAGAAGACCTAAATAGAAGTTGCATACATTACTCCAGACTGAAAATATGTTCTGGAAAACAAACAGGAGATGCTTTAGTGGCAGTAGCCAAATACAGAAACAGCAAGAAAATAATAACAAGAAGACAACATCATAAAAGAGGAAAAATTTTTGGAAGTCTGATAAGCAGATATATATAAAGTTTCTTTGGCCTTCATTTTTGCAGTGTTTTTTACACTTACATTGTTGAATGGCTGTAAAATTCTTGTAGTTGTGTAGAACTGGATTCTTTGGAATATTCATCATCCTGTCAATCCTTCCAAATTTATTTTAGTAACTATTTGGTTTACTTTAAAAGTTTTTGTTTGTTGAAAGGAATATTAACTTCTCATTCATGTGTGCCAAAGAGTAACAAGGTTTAAAAAACAGCAGTTTCCCTGAAGAAGAAATAAAATCAGACTTTCTTGGTTACTGGTACTACATAACTAAATATTATAGCAGTAGCTAGGAGAGTTTTTTAATCCATTATATATAAAAAGCCAACTGAGAAAAAACTGATGATAAACCACTATACAGGCATTATGGGGTTCTGGTAGTAAAAAGAGAAAAACATGAGTATTTTATGATGTCTTCAGACTCTGAGGACACTTATATACCTGCATCATGTTTTTCTGGTTTCAACACTTTCATTATCCTATACCATCACGAGAAGCAACATAATTTTCCTACATTTATGGCTTGCAGTGGCCACATATACACAGGCTTCTGAGGAAGAAGGTCCCCATCAGTGTAGTATTTTGTGCATTTTGTCTATAAAAATGTCTTCTCCTTGTGTGCTAAATCCTGGTATTGGGAGGGACCAGGAAGCCTGAAGATATTTCTTGTAGAACAGCAATCCTTCTGAAGTTTAACAGAACTTCAGGAAAAAGAAAAAAAGAAATGCTGGTGTTATTTATTTATATTAAAAAAATAAAACAATTAAGAAAAAAAAAAAGCACAACATAAAGCAAGCAAAAAAACCACCCCAAAACAAACAAACAAAAACCAACCCCCCCGCAAAAACTGAAACCCAGAAGAAAAAGGAAAAAAAAGAAAGCAAGAAAAAATGTCCCCAATTAAAAAACACCAATAAAGTGATTTTCTGCTGTTTTCATTTGCAGTTGTAGTGATAATATTTCAGTGAGAGACTCAGTAATAAGAAATAGTGTGGATGACAGAAGCCTAACTGCTTTTAAAGAGTCCTGACCATTTTTTTTTCTGCTCAAATAAGCATTTTCCAGCAAGTCTTCCTGCTTAGTTAGGGACCTCCCTGAAAAGCAGCAGACACCGCGAGACTGCTAATTTGTAACCTACTTTTTTACCCTTTTCAGTGTGGTTCCAGTCGAATTGCAGGCGTGTTAGAGAGTTGGGAAGATGCTGAATTCGCCTCAGCTGCTTTTTTGTCCTGCCTCCCTGGTTTGCTTCTACCAGCGATTCCCACTAGATGGTAGCATCAGCCCAGCTCCAAATTCTAGCTCCTCCAGCCACCCCCAGGTGCACCTGCAAAATAAAATATCACTGGGATGGGGATTTGCCTAATTTTTTTTTTTTTTGGGAGGTGTTTTTTTTTTTTTTTTTTTTTTTTTTTTTTTTTTTTTTNTTTTTTTTTGTTTTTTTTTTTTGACAAAAGGAAATAGTTTCAAACTAAAAGAGGTTCTATTTAGATTAGATATTAGAAGAAGTTTTTGCTATGAGGGTAGTTACTCACAGGAACGGGTTGCCCAGGGAGGGGGTAGATGTCCCATCTCTGGAAATATCCATGGCCAGGTAGGATAGCTCAATAAGATCAACCTGAATTAATTGAAGATGTCCCTGCTCATGGCATGGGGGTTGGACTAGGTGACCTTTAAAGGTCCATTCTAACCCAAACCATTCCATGATTCTCTGCTTAGGACTAGGGATGCACACATGGCAGCTTCAGGCAGATCAGGCTGAAGACTGTTGAGAGAAGTAAAGGAAATAAGAACCATCTCTCTAACAGTTTTGGCTTTTTACCCTCAAATTTATTACCTTATATCTTTTGAATGCTCTAATTTTTCATTGCAATATTTAACAGGTAGCAGCTAAGAGGAGGGCCATTAATAATGTCTCAGAATGAGCTATATTTTAGAGGTTGTATTTTGTAACATATAGTCCTTACTGGCATTTAAATTTATCTTTTGTTGGGATGCATCATTTGGATCAGAAATCCTGGCCCTTGTTCTGAATGTGTTTTATACTTCTATCACCATAACCATACAAAACCAGTATTCTTTCAGAAAGTACAGTGTTAAAATGGAGCCAGGAGTAGAAGCCCCTGCTTTTCTTCTTGGGATTCAGTGAATATCTAGAATGATAGAAAAGTGGACTTCAGTTTCCCAAGCTAAATGTTACCTGTTTTGCTTTAAAAGACATTTATCTTTAAACTCTCCTTTCCATTTTCACTGTCTTCCTGACCTTCTCAGGTCGTTTGGAGTGGCAAGTACAGCAAAGCACTTTGATGATGAAGGTTTTGAAGATGTTTGGTAAGTTGAGAAGAAACTTTTAAAGGGAAAGACAGAGGTTCTTTTTTGGTCCACGATAAAAAAGTAAAGACAAAAATTTACTGAAGATTAGTGAGGAATAAGGAAGGATTCTTGTGTGTGCAGTCTGTATATTGCACAGAACATAGTGAATGAGACAGAGATCAATATGCATTCTTCCAGTCATGCCTTTCTAAAGTACCTTAAATTATGGGATCTTCTTGTTTTCAGTCATACTCTTTTAAGATAGAAAATTACATAAAGACTAACAGTGACAGTATGTTAAAACCACAGATATTTTGCTCATAAGGCAGGTAGTGACTAAATTAAAGCTTTATCTCAGCCATACTAATGAGATGCAATTGCATTGCAGTCTTTAATTACATGATTGCTTGGACCAGACCTGCAATGCATATAAATGACTGTAGCTCCATCAGAGTCAATGCCAGTGTACACTAACAGAGAATCCTTCTCTTGAACAGAGTAATTTTCCAGAGAAGAACCTTCATTTACTTGAATTAAAAGAATTCTATATAAAAAATATTTTAATCTTGTCTGCTTACCCACAGGTATAGGGGGCTGCAAAAGCTTATCAAGGGCAGTACACCAGGAAATGTGTTGTTATTATATTACATCATTAAAGACTGATCATATACTTAAAAACCTGTATCATCAGCCATATGAACAAGGGGCAGAGCCCTGGAACCCATTTTTGGCTGGCAGCTGCCTAAATGTGCAGTTTTCCCATTCCATTACTGTGTAATTTTATGAGGCTGCTCTAGAGCCCTCTTCAAGTATTATTGCAGCATTTCTTTCATATACCTCTCTCATGCCAGGATGCAAGTATATTGCTCGTAATGCTTCAACCTATTTTTGTTTTGCATCAGCAGTTAAGGTAAGAAAAGCTAAATTTAATATTTCCATCCCTCCCCATACAATTTCCTTGATTATAAACACATAATGGTTTCAGATTCCCTGTGCTGAATTGCTGCAGGTTCCCTGTGAACATTAAAGGTTGCTGTTAAATGCTGACCAGTTTTAAATACCCCAGCAGGCATTAAAAGCCTGCCACGACTTGGCCACCACTTTCTGACAGTGGGGCTGCAGTGCTGGGTTTAAGTAGCAGACACTACAGAGAGGACCCAGGTACACCCTCCACTTGTTGCCATATGCAGGCTCCTCTTGCCTTGATTTTTCATGAAAACTGTTGTGTTTTTAAACTTCCTGGAGCTTAATTAATAAACATGACAATGAAAGTGAGACTTGGCACAAAGCCTTTTCCCATCCAGCACATGGGCATAGTAGGGTAATTGCAGTTATTTACATTTGGCACCCAGCTGACTGAACTAACAGCACAGTATCTTTTTTTTTTTTTTTTCCCCTCTTGGAGTAGAGAGGCTATTAAATTAAACAGGTTAATGTAGCTGCAGCATTTCACCCCCTGCTATCCCTGCAGCCATAGTAAATCTGCCACCTGTTTATTTCCATAAAAATTCAATTACAGCTCCACCAGTTTATTCTTCTTATGTGCGTTGTTAACTTCAGGCAGTTTCTGACTCAAAGTGCGTGGCCTGTTCCTTTCCAAGGCTGTTTTTCTGATTCTTCTCCTTGGCTGGTGGCTTTTAATTTTGTTAAGTATCCCAGCCACACACGCCTTGAAAATGAGAAAATAGATTTCTGCTGTGGTGCTTTGCCTTGGTGGTGAAAAAACAACATGCAGAAGTCGAAGCAACATGTGCACATACACACATACACCCATAAACACACATATACACACACATAAACACAAATACACGCACACACACCCATATACACACACTCACATACATACATACATGTATACACACATATTTAAACATCTCATCTTACTGTGGGGCACAAGCATAGAACTGGCTGTAGGCTCCCTGCAGCAGCAGTTAAAAGAAGTAAGCAAAACAGGCTAAACCAGACATCTTTTAAAATCTTGTATAAATAAATTCTCCCCCTTTCTTCCTCTTTCCTGACTTTCTCTTCTGAGAGACACAAACACATCTCTCTGTAGGGAGGAGGTTCTGAATGAGGTGCCCCTTTATATTGGGGTTGCATTGGGTAAAACAGAATCTTTATAAGCTCATCCTTGAGACTCTTGTCATTGGACCAGAAGCAGCAAGTGGCCTGCTGGCTGCAGGTGCTCATTTGGGACCTGGACCTGGGTGTCAGAGTGAGCAGAGAAAGGGAAAGGCATGGGCATAAGTCACCTGGCAGACTTGTTTCATGGTCTCACTTCATCCCCTCAGAATCCCTAGTGGAATGATAACATTTCATTCACTCCCTTATTTCTGGTGGGACAAATAAGTTGGAAATGTTATTCTTAAAACAATCTAATTTCTAGTTATATGCTTGACTTTTTCCATTTCATCACTGTTCCCTCCCTTTTCTCTACCTTTACCTGATTTTGTGGTTAAGGGCTTTTGCTTCTGCCAAAAGCAACATTTTTAATGGAGAGCCTGAAGGTCGGGATTCAGAGAAAGAATGTGTTTGAGAAACCTGTATGCTGTCATCCTTGGTTCTGGTATTGCTGCTAGCACAGGCATTATGGGAATGAAAGGACCCTTTTCCATGTGCTGTTGCTGGGAGAGAATTTAAGTAATTAAGGGGAATAGGAGCAGGGTGCTCTTAGGCCAGAGAGGGGAAAAAAACTGGTTGTTTTTTTTTTTTTTTCCAGGGGATGGGATAGCTTAATTTAAAAATTGCAGGAACTAAAAGTGCCTCTTTTAGGACTTGTGCAGAGGTTCAAGGGCTGGTTTCCTCCAGCTTCATGTGCCTTGGGACACTGTAAGTGGCCACCAAGCCCGTGATTTCCCTCTAGCATCCCTTGTGGCAGCATTTGGCAGAGGTATAGACTAATCTACACTGAGCAGAAGAGTCCACTGGGCTTGTGGAGCTCTTGAGAGAGAACAGCTTTATTAACCCTTCTTCTGTGGCTAACAGGCAGGTGTTTTCCTCAAAAACATACCACACTACCAAAAAAACATTGGCTTATAAAGTATTGACTACTGTTGTTGCCTGTTGCACTATTGGTTTTGATTTTTTACAAACCCACTCACTCTGAACAGGTTTTGTGACTGGATTCTTCTCGAAGTCAGTCAAGCATTTTTAAAAGAAAACTGGGGCATAAGAAAATCCTGCTACTACTGAGTTATATGGGTTTTATCTCATGTGTTCAGTAGCCTTTGACACCAATACTGTGTCTACTTTCATATACTTTTTCTGAGTTTTGCATATTGATTTATTATGTATGACCAATGCATTACTCAGGTTGGGTTACACTGACAGTCTTTGGAAATCTCCCTCTTTTGTATTTTACTGTTTTCCTCTCCAGAGTTACATCCTTAGGTGAAGAATGTCTGCAGAATTTTGTGAAACTATTTAAATTTGGAATGACAGGATTTTCAAAGGAGGATTAAGGTAGGCTAAATGAGGTTTATATCTGTTGTGGTATTTTGTCAGAAGCAGACATGGGTGAATTTTCTTTGAATACCAAATTACTCATCTTCAACACAGTTAAACAGTAGAATTTTTTTCCTTCTGGATGATTAGAGTCTTTCAAGTAAAATTCTAATTAATTTTTTTCTATCTTGACTATCATCTTAAGCAAAATTCAACAAGAAATTTATGCCTCTGCTAACATTTAAGAATGCAATTGACCTGGGGTTTCTTTACATGCCAGAGTTCAAGTTTGCCTCCTGGTCCTAGGATTTGCATAACCATGTTGAAGTCAGAGTAAATGTTTGTGCAGGAAGAGGCTCTTGGCAGGAGCCAGAGCATCAGAATCTAGTCTTTCTGCAAAATACAGGATAGCAAAATGTTGCTGTTTTTGTTTTTTGTGTTGTAAGGGCTTATTTAAAAAAAGAAAACTTGGTGATGTGTTTGCTCTTGCTGCAGGTGATCTCATGTGGTTGTTATGAAACTCTTGGAGTCATAAGGCTATGTTATCTTTATTAATTGACCATAAGCTATGTCAGAAAGATTGTTGAAGAAATTATTAAAGAGACCCAAAGAACATTGGACAGTTTCCAAATCTTTCTCATTTGGGGGTTTTAGGGTTTAACTGGCAGATTTAACAGAACCCCTCCGTTTGAATTGGTAGGTAATAAGTTATTTTATCATTATAAAGAAATTGTCATTGTGGTGGAGAACTTTTCCACATTACCCCCGGGAAAAAAAAAAGGTATATCTTTATATATGTTCCTTGTATCTTTTGTAAGAAACAATTGACCAAGTAGCCTTGTGAAGCTTTAAAAGCTTGAAATTGTTTGCAAGCAATATACAGGTGCTATTAATCCCTATTGAAATGTGACTTTTGGAGGGTAAAATGTGACAATTCTTCGATTCAAAAATAAATGACCATGTAGTAAGGGTAGATTCTGTGGGCTGTAGAAAGGCAGTTTATAATTATCTCAACTAATATGTGGCCAAAGAAGTCAGAGTGCCATTTTATTCTAGAAACTCTCTTTTTTATTATGAAGAATGATACAACCTTGGTTTTGTTTCTGTCTCTTTTTGTTTGGTTGGTTTTTGTTTTTGTTTAGTTTATTGTATCATAAAAATTGAGTTTTGGCTTGGTTGAGTCCTTTTCACCATAGAACACCATCATTTTAGATTCATTATATGTCCTTTTATGTAGGTTAAATTTCTCAGCCATTATCCTTTATGTGACATAATCCCCTAAATAAAGTTTTAATACATTTAATAAAAGACTTAGGCAGGGTTTTAATCTTAATTCCAAAAGGTACTCTGTCCTGAATCCAGGACACTGGATTCAGATGGTCTGATTTTTAACAATTCCTGTCAGAACTTTCTAGAAAGGAGGAATGTTAATTTATTTTGCTGAACTTCCTGGAGGAGTATTAATAAATGTTACAGAATGGAAATGTGTTACTATTTATTGATGCTGTAATTTCTCAAGTTGCACATAGGAAACCTCCCTTCCTGTTATCTTCCGTGTTTATTTATTCTAGCCTAGCAGATACATTTGTTACTTGCTGTCTACATCTTCTTCATAAGAAAAAGATCACTTTATCCTTTATCAGGATACACTTGCTATTTACTAAGGCATACTGAGTGCTCTTTGTCACCATACAGTTTGGATTTATTTATATATAATTTATTCTCCTACTTTTATGAATGGATAAAGTTCAGTGCCAGTTGGACCTCGAGTGCTGTTTTGATGAATAGGTGAATTCCATCCAGAATGAAACAAATGGGGCATTTAGAAGAAAAACTTTATAACATCCTCAGCAGATTTTCCATGGGAAAAAAAGAAATATTTGGAGACTGCCTCTTATTGTTACACAAATTATTTGGAAAAGGGAAATGTCATCTTTCTCTTTATCATACCTACAAAATGAAGATGGATTTTCAGAGATTGAAGAGAATGCATGGTTTATCAATACCCCAAAAATTAAAGAAGTCTTGAAATTGCTGCATTCACAAGTCACGAGGAAGCCACTGATGATATCTAACTATCCTTATTTATGTAACCTTAAATATAACTAGATGAGAGATCTACATTAGTGGAAAGGTTGAATTTTGAAGAACATTGTACAAATATTTAAAAAACACTAAGTATATACATGAGGAGGGAGGGAATTGTACTTCCCCCTCCCCCTTTTCTTATCCCTTTTTTCTCCATTTTAGTTACTTTTGGTGACACAGTTTACGAGAACTAGTAGAATAGATTGGGAACATGGGAATAGAACGTTTCCTGATTCGACTTTCTGTATAATTGTGAAATCAATGAAAGCCAAAATTGTGTAAGAAAGCGTAGAGAAAAGGCAAAATTTCCAAACTGTTGTTGTGCACACAATTTCAGGAGTTATTCTTGTTCCTATTAATGCTAAATTCCCATTGTTTTGTTTTAGCAACTGGCCAAGAAAAAATTGCTGAAGGTTGACAGCCTTGCTCAGTCTTCCCTTTCTTTCTGTGAGGAACACACATCACTATCCTTCTTAAGGAGTAATTGTGAATATACCAGTGAAAAATTACTTAGAAGAGCATCCAAAGGGAGTATCCCATTCAAATAGCTGCAGGAAGACTGCCAGGTTTAAAAAACCACTGAGAGCCAGAACCTGGGGTGTTTGTGGGCAACATTAAGGTGTCAACAGCCTGGCGGAGCTTGCCCATCATTCTGAAAGAGATAATACAGCTGGAAACTTGTGGGCTTTAAGGGATAATGACTATAAAGGCAGACTGGGAGGTCACTTCCTCTGTGTCCCTTCCAAGGATAAGCTGAAGGTTAAACATTTGTTTCCTGTAAGTTTTTGGTCAGAACTTCTTGGAGGTGTGAATGAACAACAACTTAGTGATTTTGTGTTTTAACCCTCTGGTTGAATTTTACTGTTTGTTCTGAACTTCAGAAGTTCAGCTAGCATATGGAATTCTTCCCTCTCCCCCTTAAGTTTCATTAAAGCTTTTCCACCAGTGGTAAGATTCATAGTGCAATTCAATTTAATGAGTGATTCCTGTGTGCTCTCTAGAAGCAGCGATTTACAGATTCTTAGATTATATTTTCATAATATAATTTTCCTTGATTTTGAAAAATCAAAGGAAACAACCCCCCCCAGTATTTAATTTTTCCTTCAGCACTATTAGATGGTTGCATTTGCTGTGGCAGAAGCATTCCTTTAAGCCCATTAGAATACAGTGATCTTTTTCCTCTTAGTATTTCAGTAGGATAGCCAAATGGCTATAAAATAATTTATAGTTAGTTTCAGGGTTTTTTTAAACAATAATCAAATCAAGAACATAGAATATATTTATAAAACTGATTTTTGATCAGAAATTTTAATTTCTTATTTTGGATGTGATTGGGTCACAACGGGGCACAGAACACAAGTGCGTAGTTCCATAAAAATGGGTTTAAAAAAATCAAGTTAGGTTAGTCTAGAGAAAGTTATGTTAGTTCGTCCCACTGAGATTTATATCTTTGTGTCTTCTCATTAGATGTTTGTGTGAAAATTACTTCATGGTTGCTGACAGAAGATTTTTTTGTAGATACATAGAACTTTTTAAGAAGTGAGCTGCAGTGAAACCTTGGAAAGTCCTATTAGGAGTGTTTGAAGACATAATAATTTCACATGGGCTGCACCTGGTACTTGAAAAACAGTGTGACAAGGTGTAGTCCATTTTTAATTGATAAAATCAGATAAACTGTTTTCAGTGTTCTTCACTGATACTCTGAGAATATCAATCACAGTTTATGTGTTGAAGTCTTGATCTTGAGCGTCAGATTAAGGCCCCTGATTTTTTGCATGAATTAGTTTTACAGTTTCTTATTGCTGTTAATAAAAAAGATCTAAACAGAGTGCTGTACACTGTATTGCCAGAGTTAGTTACCCTTTGTAAAGTAGAATCACCAGTTCTAATCATCTGTCTCCTGCTACATTTTATGGACTACACAAGAGAAGAAACAGCAGTAGTGTGTGTGAGAGAGCTCATTACTTTTAAAGGTGTTTTGCAATTCTTTTATTGATGTAATTAAGTCAAGAGAAGAAGTTGTGGAAAGGCTATTCCAGATAAAGGCCACAGAAGCCCATGAATACAGATGTTCAGAGGCAGGGATGGGTAGGCAAGGGATCAAATACAAAAGCAGATATCCTTGCAAACAAATCTATTGAGGTTTTACAATCTGCTAGCAAACTAATCTTGACAAATGAGGGGCAGGGGAGCTGTGTGAGAGAGATGTACTCCTTCAAGTCCCTGTGTTTCTGAGGGCTGAGCAGCTTCCTGGAACAGAAAAAAACATAGAGGAGGGTATTTGACCACTCTGGGAAAGAGGAAATCAAAGCACCATATGAATTCTGCAGAAACCAAGTAATAGCAGAGGGCTGTGCAGGTGATGCAATGACACAAGGAATCCATGAAGTCTCTAAATGAAAACAGAGCCCTTTCATTTTAGGGCAGAGCAGATGTTTTGACTGCTTATCTTATGGTGAGAATAAAGTCCAGCATTGTGTATTGACTTCTGCTCTTCTGTAAACTGCAGGAATAAGATGCCAACAAACAATTTCTGTCCTGGTTGGGGCACTGGAAACTTTGGATGCAAAATTTCTTACTTTCTTACTTTCAAGTAAGAATTTTTTCAACTTTTCTTACTTTCAAGCTGATGATAGATGTTTGTTACTCTCTCTTTGTAAAATTTTGAGGTAATATTATTGATACCATCCTTGTTCAATTGCAAACTATATATAAAAGGAAACTTTAATATTCTAAAATATCATCTGTTTTTGAAGTCTGAGTAACATTCTAAATTTGAAAAAGATTGAGATGCTTTTACAGATTAAGAACAAAAACCATTGGAAACATAATTTTGATCAAAATTATCACTTTATACACTTTTTCTACTTGCTCTCATTTATCCCAATACATTTTTTTGTAATCAGAATGTGTCCAATCAATCTGTATGTGTACATTATCCTATCATCCATTCATTCTTTCAATTTGTTTCAACAGGATCAAGGAAGAAATGTGAGGGTGCCAAGAAGAGAAACAATTACAACAGAAAGAAATGGGCTTGTTACAAGCTTACAGGCAGTTAAAATGTTATTTGCTCTGCTGTGGAGCAATTAACAGCTAAGACTCTAGGAAATTTTTAATTGAGTATTGATTTGAAACAAAAGCAGTGATCACTTAAGTAGTTGTGTTCTGTTGAACAGCCCTCTTGGTGGCTTAAGGCAGACTTTCAGACAACTGTGTTATTAATCTGTATATGACATTTGCCTTTTTAAAAACCTTTTGGAGGATCAGGATAGGGATTTTTTGGATGATCACAAATGACAGTGTTTGGTTATAGGTGACAGTTATAAGAATTCTGTTCAATTATACAAAAATATTGAAATCTCATCTTCAAAGAACAAAACTGGCATCTGTATTACCTCCAACTTCAGTTGAAGGTCCTTTGCAGTGTTTAAGTTTTAAATGATGTGTGTGGATGTTATTGAACATGTACTCAGGAAAAGGGAACCTGAAACAGGAGTTCCAGTGGAGAAGTTTTGTTAGAAAAGTTTCTCATGTCTTAGAAAAGCATCTGTTTGAGACTGAAGGACTTTCAATCCCTTCTTAACCACAAAAGCCAGTTTTCTGACAACCCCTCCCATATTTTGTCAGAGAGAGAAGCAGCAGGTTCTTTTTCTCCAGCCTATTTTTTTTGTGTGATATGTTTGTCTCCTTCAGTTTTACATTGTTTCTTGTCAAACAATTCTCTTTGCAAACCCTTATCAAGTACAGCTTATATTCTACTTTCAGCTGAGAAATCAAATATCTAGTTTTAGTCATAAACCTTAAAATATTGATGGCAAACACTAATTGAAGTTGATTATAGTATGCACATGAGTTGGAAGTAAAATATCTTTGGAAAAATATTTACTGGTGTCGTTTATAAATGCTAGAGTTTGATAGGCTTTCTGTCTGTCTCTCTTCTCAATGTGCATATAGATCTTTACAAACTCCCTGTATCTTTCCTTTTGCTTCTGTTTCTCTGCATTTCCTCCTCATTGATAATAGTGTCAGCACAGAGGAAAATGTTAACTGAGCTCCTATGGAGCACTTTCCAAATTCCAGCTTCTTGCATGGTAGGCTGGCCCAGAAGACATTGCCTATCCTAAACTACAGGCAATTAGATTAGCAATTTCATTACTAAAAAGATGCATTAATTGCAATTGTATGTAGCTGCCTACTTAGAAATTCACTTTTTGTGTGCATGACCAGTTGCTACTCTAAATCAAATGTTTAATGATATTGAATGACATTTACTGTGGTTACCATTTGATAGATGTGAAACTCAAGCAAAGTGGCCCAAAGTTATGCAGAAATATCTGAGCTTAGTATTGCATCCTCTTCCCTGAACAGTTTTAAAAAAGGAATCTGGGGAAAATTACCCATGTGTGTTTTTGTAATGAGCAGTCACAGGACTGAGGTTGGAACAGTGAAATTCTGGTGCTCAGACCTCTGTTGTAACCATTTTAATTTTTCTTGCTAACAGCGAGATGAATAATACACTGACTCTTCTTGTTACTTATAATTCAACAGACACTGCAGTAGGATGAGTGCTGCTAATTATGATGAATTAATATTAGGATAATTGTGTCTAAACTGGCAAGTTAAAAGATTGAAAAATTACAAAGTACTCTATCTTTTAGACAGTCAGTGGAAAAAGTATTTAGCAAAAGTAAAAATCCAGGCTTTTTCTCGTATTCCATTCAATTTCTCAAGTACATTTATTAAGTTCTTTTGCCTCCAACATCTCCAGAAAAGCAAGTTTGACCTGACTGAATTCACTAACAAAGCTGAATGTATGTTTCTGTCTCTAAGAGCTAGATATATTCCTGACTGAATCACCTGTCAGGCTTGCCATGCCTAAATTGGGGGAGACTGAATAATCACTTAATTGGATGAAGAGCAATAATACAATTATTTTGTGATCCTGAATATTCTGTAATTCCCTAAGCTTTTTGCATACACATCTTTAGTATTTTCATAATGCTTTGAGCCCTTTGATTTTAGGTGCCCACTCTGTTTTTGTTACAAAAGCAAGAAATTCAGCATAAATTATACTTGTCCAGGGAGACAGTACCTGTGAGTTCAAGGCCAGGATGGATGGAACTCCGAGCAAGCTGATGTAGTGAAAAATGTTCCTGTCCACAGAGGGGGGTTTGAACTAGCTGATCTTTAAGGTCCATTCTATGATCTATTCCATGTTTTTTCTCCAACCCCCCTGTGACACGTGACAAACACATGTCTTCAGAAAGTCTGAACAGATTTTTGATTGATTATTTATGAGACAAAAATAGTCTCTACCACTGGTACCAGTAGTCCTTTATGGAAGAAAGAGCCAGCAATGTTTAGTGTTAATATCTGAGCACAAAGTGATATAAATGGGCACCTCAGTTCTGCCCATGGGGAAATGAAAATCCCAGGCACAGATTGCCTGGTTGTTGTATGCATTGACAAGGGATTTACTGTAAGAATTATTGATTGTGGCAAGCCTTGGGGTGTTTTCCCTCCAGGTAAGTAGATTCTGCATTAAAAGAGAATAAAGTACTTTAGGCAAAGTTTTGATTTGAAGGCAGAAATGTCACAGGGACATTCAGAAATCCATTTTTAGAGCACAGGACAATGAAAAGAAGCTAAACAAAACTCATTCTTCTTTCCATGCCACTGGACACGTTGAACTTCTAAGTAATTTTATATGGTATACATATAAGAAGTCTTTGCTTCAACACACTAGAAGGAAAAGAAATTTTGGAAAATAGTGTTCGCTTGTGAACTACAATGCTCAGAATGACATTATCCATCTGGTGTCTATATGCTCATATCACACTGTCTTCTCACATCTAGTCATTTTTCTGTGCTATGGGACACATTTATTTCAATGACAGATTTTGGTATGAGATTCTAACCATAATCAGATGATATGATAAACTTAGACAGATAGTGATAAATTTACCCACTGAAATATTTCCTTAGGTCTTGCAATAACTTGGATGAATAAAGCAGTCAGTCAATCACTCCATCTTCATATTTCTGCTTTTTTTTTTCTTTTTAGTAGAATATATGTTATAATTCAGAAATTATTTCAAGAAAAGAGGTACATCCACTAGGTATGCACATTGGCATATTTTGAGGGAAAAAGTAGTTCCAGAATAGTCCTCAGTCTTACATATGCTTCACTAGAAAAATAGATTCTTGTAGTTCACAGGTGAAAGAGCAATGTTTTGAAAGAGGTTTTCAATAAGTATGAATCACAACCAGAATAATGGTAGTTTTGTGTTATACTTTAAGGACCACACAAATGTTTTATTATTAGGCTGCATATAGACTGATCTATGATTTAAAAAAAAACATGAGGGGTGAAGTATAGCTTCACTGGTTCATAATCTGTGCCATATTTTGTACCACCTAGACAATAAAGTCTCCAAGGTGGTTTGCATTTAATTCTGGAGTGTCTGAGTTTACCTTGTGAGCACAGTAAAACCTTTTGGGTACAGTCCAAGGAAATTGTGGGTGAGTTCTGTGCAAAGGCTGTCTTGGTTTGGGGTAGGGGCCTTGAGATTGAAGGCTTTTGGGTTACTTTATTTAATGGTCTTGTTCTGCAATCTGAGGCTAGCATGCTTAGCAGAGGGAGAGAGTTATGCTCTCTGCTTTCCTCCTGTAAGTGTTTTGCTTGTTTGATTTGGGAACAGTAGATTTCATGGAGCTGGGGGTTCAAGTGCATTTTGTTATGTTATAAAGGAGAAAGCACAGCTGTAGGAGCAAGTGGAGGCAGGTCCTGAGAGAGGATGTGAGAAACCTGAAACATGCCTGTGGTCTGCCCTCTTGAGGAATTGCACACACCTTATCAGCTGGTCTTCTGTACATGTGCTGGAGCTTCTTTTGTCAGAATTGACTTTAATTTTATTTTTGTAAGTCCCTGGCATCATGGAGTATGATTTAAACTTTTTTTTCTGTGTGCTTTGCAATATCTGGAAGCAAGGTCATACATGGTCAGCCTAGTCATTGCCTCCTTTTTAGTGAGCTTAGTATGAAGATATATACACACTTCAGTCTCTCTGGAAAGAAATATTTCAATTCCACAGATATACCGGGGTCAAACCCAGTAACACATAAATTCCTCTGCTCTCCAAACAGCCCTGAGGAATTCCACTGTGAATGTGAATCTCATCAGCAATGGTTTAAAATCTCTACCAAACCAAAAGTGTAAATGTCACCTAACAGGCAAGTTTACAAAAATCACAGGGGGGTTAAGTCCAGGAGTAAGTGTTCACTTTCCCAGAGCTTTTGCTATCTTGAGTTTGGGTCCTGAGCATTGGGCAAACAGGCCTGTGGACTGTATGGCAGGATTGTTAGCTAGCACTTGAATCTGTGCTACAGTAGTTGCTGAAAAAATTACAGCTTCTCTCAGTAGTAATTTCCCTGAGTGTCCCTTCCCTTCCATTTCAGAGGCTCCTTTAGCTCTGAGAGCTTGGTGACATTTTAGGGAAAGTTTGCAATATTTCTTGCTTTACTTGCTGTCCTGAGCAAGGGCAGGTTAAAGCCTCTTCTCTGATTCAGATTCCCGAAATATTTAAGTGACCAAATCCAAGGGAGAGAAACTGTGTTAGGTGTTTACCTGCACCTGGCAGACTGTGAACTGTCAAGCATCAATTCCCAGTATTGCAAGATGAGATCTGAATCTCAGCTAGGCTTAAGTTTCTAGGACCTATAAATATAAACCTCTTGCCTCTAAAGAAAAAAGTAATGGATATAAATCCACTGATTCTGAAGAGCAGTCGATGCAATGCTCTTCCACTCATTTTTATGCATGTATATCTCAGTCACATGGACAAGAGATGGATATAAGGTAAACTTGACAGGGCATGCCACTTGGAATATGTCAAAGGCTTCGGCTTGTTCAAGTTTGTCTCTTTCAAGTTCCTGTGTGTTATTAGTGGGGAAATTTTTAACATCTTAAGGCATAAAATTTGTGGATTAAACTCTTATTGCTAAAGTAAGAGAAATTGCATTTCAAATGCTTCATGGCAGAGTTTACAGCTCTTAATACTTAATGAGGCATTGATGATGAGGCATTTCCCTATCCCAAATGGACAAATGATATTGGCAGATGTAACTGCAGGAAGATAAGTGAAGCATCTTATGTTTGAAGCGGAAGTTGTGCAAGTGACAAGGGGCAAATTGCCAGTGGCCTTCTCTCTCTGAATCATCCTCTGTAGCATGAACAGACATTAACTACTCTTCACAAACTACCTGTGGGTGTTTTAAAATATTTATTACTTTCTCCCTCTTTAAAGTTAAAGCCTGCATCTGCCCACCACCAAACAAATCCTTTAAGAATAGACGTGGCTTGCTGCTTCTCTGAAGCTGGCACTTAGCAGTGAAGAGAAACTTGTGTCTGCAATTAGAAATTAAATTCCTCATCTCCCCTACTGTGTGGGAAGTTCTCATTCCTTCATTCTTGCCCCCTTGTTGCAAGGCTGAGGCCTCTGGCTATCCTGAAAAAGCCTGGGACTCCTAAGACAGACATTTCAACTTAATAGTAATAATTAAAAAAGGTATTCAGCTTGCATTTTTAAGCACTGAATAATCCTTGTCAAATAGCTAAGAACTGAAGATGAGTAGTTGTTATAATCACCATTGTTTGGGAAAGTAGAAATGGACAGTTAACTACTGAATAGTACCATGACTTCCTGGGAGGAGCATGTATAATGACCCCCTTTCTGGTATCTGTGGATATAGAAATCTAATTATAGTGTATTTTTACATAGCAGTTATATAAGCAGACAGATTTGCTTTTGACCTGCTCTTTTCAATGGACCCAGTTAAATCCTCCTGATTTATTCTGGTAGGTGGCACCTTAGTTCAAAGTTGGATAAAATAACAACACCTCCATTATGAATAGTAATATTTTTTTTCCAAAGTTATCTCCAAGTTGGAAGGGAGGTGAATAACTAAGCTGAATTACTGAATTCTGAGTGTTTGCACTCAGATTAAATATAGGTTTTTTGGTAGCAAATTAATCACTGCTACTTAACATATGCAATGCTATACTATTGCTGCAGTATTTAAGTACAATCTCAGATTCTGCATAATTCAAGAATAAGGCTTAAAGCCCTAGTGGCATAAGTTCTCCAGAGATCAGAAAACAGCAGTTTCTTGGCCATCAGCCCCAGAGCCACCATGAGTAGCATTGGTGAGAGCAGGTTTTGCACCATTTGGAGCACCAGAGAGAAGGTGCTCTGCTCTTTATTCACCCAGAGCAGACTGGGCTGCCTGAGCACAGGCACTCCTTCTGCATGGCCACTGATTACAGGTGTGTTCAGACTCCTAATTCACTACAAAAAGCTTGCCTGTAGCCACAAAGTAAATTTGGGAGTTTTAGTCAGCCTCTCTTTTGCACTGCTTTGCCTTTGGAAGCAAAACAACTTTATCCCTTTTCCTTTCCACAGGGAAAGCAAAACAGTTCTATAACTTCTGCCAGACATTTAGCATGTAGCGGGTTTTGCCCCCTGCATCTGATGTCAATTTTCCAGTGCCCCTTGCTTTAGAATGCTTTGTGCAAAATGCAACAATTCCCTTTCTTTTAGAATAAGCCCACTGATTTCTGTGTTTTCCAAATCAAATCCAGTGGAAAAGCAGTTTTGGACTAGTAATTATTTCATTTAAATTTTAATTTATTTCTACAGTAGTAGATGATTAAAAGATTCTTTGGGGAAAAACATTGAGAAACTTGTTCTGGGAATGTCAATAAGAATTTTCTGACATTACTATAACACTACTTTTTTTTTACCTTGTTTCTTGCCAGTAAAAATTGGTAAGGATCCACTGTCTAAACTTACCCTTCATAGAACATCTAGATATTTTTCTGCTGAAAGTCAACAGGCTTGTTGACTAATAGATTCACTCACCAAAGTTTGGATAACATCTCCCTGAGCATGAACAAGACTGCTCTGCAGTGGTGTCCCATTAAGAGCCGTGGCAGTGAGGATGCAGATTTCTCTATGCTAATCTATAAATATGTAAACTGTTGTCAAAGTTGTCATTTTCCTTTTCTGTCTGGGCTGTATGGGCTGTGGCATGTCTTCTCTGACTAGCACAGTGTGTGATAATGTGTGCCTGCCAGCTTGGCTGAAATGGAGTCATTTTCTTTTCTACAGAGGCTTTTGCAGCCATTGAGTGCATCTTCTCTTCCAGGTTTGCTTGCCCAGGAACAACAGGCTCCATGTTACCTGCAACTAGGTGGGCATCATGACCAGCTTGACCTTTGAGTATCCAGTCAAAATTTCTTGCCCAACAAATAACTATTAAGTGACTTTAAGTACTATGCTATTAACTGAAAAGTTAAAATCACATCATGGGCGTGTCTGAAAACTCTGACATAACATTTTTTAATTTCACTCACATGCCAGTGCTAAATTAACTCTGTGAATTCTGACAGCCCAAATCATGCTGCTTTGCCTCCAAACCCCTCCATGCACAGAAGGATCATTACAGTTCACAAGGGTCTCAAGCATGGATCTGGGCTGTGCATTATTCTTGTCTGTTTGAAAAATGTAGGCAATAATAAAGCTTATGTTGTTGACTGAGAATTGTTTCTCAGGAAGGATGTATGCTTGTGGTCAAGGTCAAAGCAAAGTAGAGGAAAAACATGTTGATTTTGGTTGGACAAAAAAAAGCTGTTTTTGAATGACTAAGGTTCCATCAAAAAAATGTATTATATAATCACCCCAAAGTGGCCTTTTCCCCCCTGTGGGTGACCCATTTATTTTGTTTTGCCCTGGCCTTCCACAGCACTACCCCTGTGAGTACATTTCTTGTATAAACTGTTAGGATGTTGTCATTTGGTGTCATTCCTAGTTACATGCTTGCTCTGTCTTTATTTTTTTTTTGAGACACTGGGGAATAAAACTTAAAACTTCCACTGTGTCCGTATCATAAATCAAACATTTTGGTGGAAGATAATGGCACACTTTAAACAAAAACGACAGAGACTTCAATCAATATAATACCTAAAGAGCAACAGCTTGTCTGCAGCTTGAATTGTAGTTAATTAATTTGAGTCAGCATTTACATATTTAGTATGGTGCATTAGTTTAAAAAACAACAAAGAATAAATTCATCCTTCCAATGCATTTGATCAATGTATGAAAATCAGAACAAACAACTTTTATCCTGTTGTTATTTTATGTGTATTATTTAAGTAATGTACACCGCTGGGTAAAGCTTATAGAGAAGTTAATTCAACTATTCTATCAATTTAATTCACATTCTTCAAATGTTTGAGAAGAATTTGTTCGTGCATTTACTGAAATCTCTTCTTTCAGAATTCAAATGCTTCCTACTTAATGAGTTTCAGAGACTTCCTCAAAGGTTTCACTGCTAGGAAGGGTAGCATGCTAAAGGCTGACACCTTTTCTGTACCTACTTGGAGGTGCCTAAAATAAAAGCTTGTTGATAATGTAGTATTTTTTGGTAATGGTTTGTGACTTCTTTGTTATGCTAGTGGTGGCCAGGGCAAGTAATCCTGAATATTGGCATAGGAGACACTTCTATCATCTGTCAATCTGCCTCCTGGGTTTCATGGTGGGGGAGCAAAGATGGCAATATTAATATGACATTTTTGCATATTATTCTCTTTTTATTGTTTCATTATTGACATGAATTTTAGAAAAATGACCACAATCCATGGCTGTCTGTAGCTGGGGAAGTTTTCTTTTCTCACGGAAGGTTTCATTGTCTTCATCTAGGCATTTTGCCTGTTGTCCTGAGCAAAAGTTAATTTTAATAAACCCACAGCAGTAAATATTTTGAGTAAATAATCGTTTTACAATGGCAAGAATAGGTCAGAGATAGAAGGGAAGCCTGCTAAGTCAACCAAAGTAATAAACTGAAAATGAATCATAAACTAATTTTCATGACTGACAATTCCTCTCTGAATTAGAGAAGAGAGCAGAATAGCTTGAGAGGAGTTACGGAGATATATCAGTTTGATTTATGGACAGTAAGCTTGCTGTGGACTGTGTATGAACATGGATTAAAATAAAAGCTACCACTTTTTGTTTCAAGTGAATCTTTAATGCCACAGTAAAACTTGAAGAGAAAATACAAGCAAACACTATTCTTCCCACTAAAAAAGAACTGGGGGTAGAAATGCTAAATCAAAGAAACTGGATTCAGAGGTGGCACACTTGCTCTATATTCTTCTTCTGTAAAGATTTATTTTTGTCTTGGATGAATTCAAACAGATGCAGAGACAATGAACTAGGCTGATTTTGTAAGGTTAACACAGCAAAACCCCTGAATTCCTTATGAAGATGATGATGCCAAAATATTAGGCCTACAAAAAGGTGTGAGTTTCATAAGGTGAATATGTGTCTAGTATTCAATATTGAGTTGAGATTCACATGTTCAGTCCTCTTCTCTAAGGGATGTAAAAAACTCCAAGAGATGAAGCAATTAAAACCCAAATCCAAATACAAACAACAGATGACAGAATTTCCATATCTATCTTTCAAACTTCTGGCCAGTTTTATGACAGTAGCTTCTGATTCTGTAGATATAACACCCCCCACCCCCAACATTTATTCTGATGTAAACTATCTTAACTCTTTTAACTTTACTAGAGAGGGAATAATTTTCTCTGAATGAGAGCCAGTGGATAGTGACAGTGCTCTTGGGAGCATCTCGAAAGGGTGGGGTCACAAAGCCTTGATTCAGTTGGTTTATCATTGAACTGTTTAAGATTATTTTAATAATTAATAGTGTTGTATAATTGATACAGAATTCTAGGTACGCATTTTTTCTCCCTACCAATATTTTCCTTTTCCTTTGGTCTAATATGTTCTTTCACCTGGATAAAGTAAATTATTTTATATAGATTTATTGTCCTCTTGTCTCTGTACCTCATCTTCTATATAATGTTCTTCCTGACTGTTTGTCTAAAGGAGTGATTGGCATTGTGTTCTCTTTAGATGACAAAATTATATCAGAATATTCCAACCAGTTAAAATAAAGTAATGAGGATAATGAATTTTCAGAATATATGGCCATGAGAGCACAGAAACAAGCAACCTACCACCTATCCAAGAAGTCTGATAAACCAGGATGTATCCTAGGGAGTTTAAGACAAATAAAACTTAATGGCAAGGACTGTTGATTTTTATAGGTAGTAATTCTATTTAACTGGAATTTTTTCCAGCTTATTTAGTGGTCCTCATTATCTGGTCTTTATCGGTCTCACTACTTACTGCTTACTATGCTAAAAAATTGTTCACTTTCATCTTACCTGTAACTCAAAAATGCAGTAATTTAATTCTCAGTTCTCTGTCTGTGGTTGATAACTGCCTTATTCTCCACCACTATACAGTTAATAAATCAAAATTCAGATTAATCAAGACAATAAAAAGTCTTTTGTAGCTTATTTCCTTTTTATACTCAGGCTTATTTTTCATAAACTCCTTTGTAGCATGTACATGCTCCTGTGTAGCATGTGAAAACCAGCTTATTTGGGAAGTCACCTAGGACAAACTTTATACATTTAGTTTAAACAGCTGACTCTCTTCCAGTTGTTTTGTAATATTATAGTATATAGTTGTTGATATGTACCTTTTTTTTCAAACACATCTCTAGTTTACATCTCTATTTCTGTAGAATATCTACTCATACCACATAGCTTGTAAGGACTTATTTTTGGATAATGCCTGCCATTGAAAGGTTGCACTAAAATCATTCATTGATTTATTGGAATAAAATTGGAGGAAATTGCTTTACATTTTAAGTTGGAGTAGACATCTGCATGCTACAGTGCTAAATCCCTGTCTGGTAAGTGTGCTGGCTCTCTGAGGCTCCTGATTGCTCCTTGACTGCTTGGACTTCTGGGGCCCTGGCTTGGGTATCTTGCCTTGGAGTCCTTGCAAAGAAGCTTTTGGGATGCCCATTTTGGTTCTAAATGGAGTAGAAATCAGGGGTTGCTGTATGGAAATTTCATGGGTTTGCCTCCTCCCAGTTCTGCTGAGACTCACAGAAACATAGAATGGGTGGTGTTGGAAGGGACCATAAAGATCATCCTGTTTCAACCCCCCTGCCATGGTCAGGGACATGGTCCACTGGATCAGAATGCTCACAGCCCCATCCAACCTGGCCTTGAACACTCCCTGGGATGGGGCACCAACAAATTCTCCGGGCAAAATGGAGATACAGAGATATTAACTGCAAGTGAGCGTGCTGATTGTAGAGATATGTGCAGAAGAGAGCAATTTCTTTGTTGTTGGACTTAAATGGAAGGGCATATATGTGCAGGGATATTCAAAAACTGTATCAGACAGCAGCATCTTCAGAGGAGCAGACTCCAGACTTGTTAGTCAGAGGTAAGGTGTTGTGGAAGGAAGTTCAGTGATGGAAAAGGAAGTGGAAGGATGACTAGAATCCTTTAAAAATAGCCAAACTCCCAAGTACTGGCTTACATTTTCAGCAAACAGCCTGCAAAACTTGGTTTAAAGAAATAAAGCTGTTTCTGAGTTTTGAAAACACAAAGACAAAACCCATATCGAGTCTATGGCTTAAAAACATTGAGGGCTTTTTCCCTAGTTCAATTTAAGAAAGAAAAGAAAGAACCCTTCTGGCTGTGGCCATGTATGCCAACCATCAGCCAGGAGCAAGGCTTTACAGCTGACTTATAAACCCCTGAGAGATGGGTTTTCTAATGGAAATACTGACAGCCCCTTGACTAGCAGCACTAGCAGGCACTGCTGTAATAAATGAGACTGAGAGACACATGATACAGGGCCCAGAAGGTAATTAATGGCTGGAGCGAAATAAAATATAGACACAACATCCCGCAGAGAGCATGACTCAATGGAACAAACTTGTAATAAAGCACAAAGAATGTCTGTTTAGTAAAGAGCTGTGTGAAACTGCTTGTAAAATAAATCATGAGCTAGTGCTAGAGACAGCTGAGCTCTCTGTATGTTTCTTTTAAATAAGAGGATTAACAAATGCCCCTTCTCTGTAAAAAGCCATTTTTGGCCATTCAGAATTGCAGTTAGAATAAAATGAGAAGCAGTGAAATGCTAAGCGCACCTATGCAAACAAGATCTTAACACGCTTCTCAGCAGAAATATGGCAGAGGGAAGTTATGACTGCACCTACCACCTCACCTTTTTAACCAAGTAACTTTTGGGCTAGCTCTCATTCTGATTTAACCCAACTGTCTTCTCATTTGGAGTACTTGACTTTATCCTTGTTACGTGTAATATGCCAAAGCAGGCATCAAAATAGTTCTTATTCCTTAATTTCCTTCCTTAAATTCTAAGCTTAAAAAAATTTAAAAATCACCACTACAAAAACTTTTGTTGCCTTGTTTCTTGCTGTGCTTCCACTCATTTATGAGACTGTAGCTATGATACTTGAAGGTAAACTACTATTTTGGGATTATGCACTAGGATGTCTGATCATAGCTTATTGTTGTTAATTTATTAACAAAGTATTAATAAGCTCCTACCTTGTTATTGTTACTGTGTCCTATGTTCACATTTCCAAGGCAGAAAAGTAAGTTTCTCCAGATTCCTAATCCAATTGAGTTAGACATCACAACGAATGTATTCCCAACACTAACAGTTACCACTCTGCAAATCTTGGAAGGTTTCAGACCTAGGGTGATGCAAGCACTTGCCATGCCACTGCTACTTTAATCTTTATCAAACAGTGTTGGCAAGTCTCAATCCAACATTACTTGAGTTAGGACTAAAAATATTTGA
This sequence comes from Rhabdornis inornatus, assembly GCA_013397075.1. Classification (NCBI taxonomy): domain Eukaryota; kingdom Metazoa; phylum Chordata; class Aves; order Passeriformes; family Rhabdornithidae; genus Rhabdornis; species Rhabdornis inornatus. Next base: position 354,988 of record VWZS01006027.1, on the reverse strand, counting down.
TGAATGACAAATTTCAGCTTCTGTGATTTTGATCACTAATTAACACATAAGAATATCAAAGCTCACTATTTAAAACTGATGACTGAAGTTGAAATATGACAGCACTACAATGCCAAAGTTGACTTTGTGATATGTGAATTGTGTAAAAAACACAATCAAAAATATCTTACCCAAATATATTTTTGTAATTTTCTGTTTCTGCTTTGTTTCATTTTATGCATCCTTAGGGGGAAAAAATCAGAAATTGCTTTCTAGGTTCTTATGCTGCAAATCTTCTGTACTGGTGCATCTCAGTGTTTTTATTTCTTGACTGAAGAGCAGGGACCTGTTTAGTGTCAAGCTCTGTACAACAGGGAAATACCACACAAATATTTTTGTGACATATTGTTGGAGACTAAAACACTTCCCTTACATCATCTACACTACAAAAGTTGCTGAAGAAGTTTGTTTTGTGACTTCAAGCAGTTTGCTAGTTAGTTTTGCCATAGTTCCAGTTCTCTATCATTCTCAGGAAGCGAAATACCTTAAAATCAGTACTGTATTCTTTTCATGCTAAGGCTTTACTAATAATACTTTAATAATTATTCCAAGTGTGAAACAGCCAATCACAATAAACAGCTTTATATAAAGCTGGGATCAGCTTCAGAAAAAAAACAATCCCAAACCCCTTAGAAATCTAAAAACCTCTTCTGCTATTTGAAGTGCAAAATATAAGAAGTAAACTAGAAAGACCCCCACCTACCCTTGGCAGAAAGTTTGGAGGCTCCAAGAAATGAGCTCTAGCAAATTGCAGAGGGTGATTTTAATTATATTTTCTCTGCCTTTCACTTTGCTTTGACTCTGACATGTGGGTGGTTGGAAAAAATGTTTTCTCAGCTGCTACAGTCATGTGATGTTTATGCTGGACATTTACAAAATGTGTAAATAGCAGCTGAAGTGAATTATGGACCCTGATTCTTTCTATTCTGTGTATAAAATCCTGGACATTTGTTCCAATCCAGAGCTGGATTATGGACTGTGAAGTATTTTGCACAGCTGAGTTGGACCACACTAAAATCCAAGTGTGGACCACCCTTTTTCCAAAATCCTAATTTGTCTTTTACTTGAGCAAAAATAACTTTAAAATAATTACTTTGAATTTTTATAAATTGCATATTTGCGTAGCAGAAATCATTTATGCCTCCTGCTTGAACTGTGTAAGAGAAAATTTCTTGTCTGCTACTTGGAGTTTCTGTCTTAGATTTATAACTAGCTGAGTCTCATTGCTTGATTTATAGAGAGGCTGTAGATGAGTGCCCATATATTGCTGATTTAAACTAGATTGGTTATCTAAATCTTTATTGTGCATAGAAAGAGCCAGGAATTAAATTTAATGCCCTTGACACTTCAAAATATCAGTGAGAGAACTCAGATGTACAGGAACAGTGGCTTTTTATCATCATTATTTATGGACTTTTACGTCCAATGTCATTTGTATCTTAGAGTTACGTGGCAATGGGGAAACTTTGTTAATAGCAGATCAGGTTCCACGGTCTTTGCATTGAAAATGAGAAGGAATTTAAAGCATTTTTATTTGATAATGTCACAGTAGAATCAGAAGCTTAGTTGTTCATGCTGGGATTTTTTTAAATATTGCAAAAACAGTGCTTTAATCGTAGCATTGGAACTTTGCATGTTTTGTTCAGCCCTATGAAAACTGGAACATGATTTTTGATACATTTTGATCACAGGAAGTATTTAAAGAATGTATACATAGAAAAGGCTAATAGACATGGCTAGTGATTGAAAAATCAGATAATAGCACAATGGAAAAAATATTCATAGCCATTTTTGTCACCCCCAGTGCATTAACCATGTCTTTCAGTGAATTCTTCCGAAGGTTATCAAGGTTTGACTGCAGAGTTTGAAGTGTGAGAAGTCTATTAAAACAACCACTTTCCCTTTCCTCAAAAAGGATTTAAATTCAGGTTCAGAAAGGCTCACTGGTCAAAAAGGCCTTTTGACACCCTCAGTCAAGCATCACCTATTCAGCTCCTGTGGGAGTGGGGAAATAGCAGTTTTATCCTCAATGTTTAAAGAACAATCCAACACTCTTACAGCTGCCTTGCACCAGGAAACTGATGATTGTCTTCCTTTGCAAGAATAAAAGTAGAACTGGCAGAATCTCTTCCGCTGGCTAATGCACCAACACTCAAACTTATGAGAGGTATAGATTAAAGAGCTCTCCCTTTGAAGTTATGTCTAGGGGGAGAATTTACAGGTCAAATATTTCTCTCGTCTGTCAATCAGTAGGCAATTAAGTCACATGAGTAGGCTGATGTGTGACCTGAAATTGGATTTGTGCCTTTTTAAACCTCTGCAGTGTTCTTTATAATGACAATAGAAGCACTGAAATCCACTTGAGATATTTTTCCTGATGCTCATCTCTGGATTTGTAATTTATATGCTATATGATTGAAAGTGATATATACAAGTAGTAAACTGAAAGGAGAAAATGAAAGGCTTCTAATCCTGGGTACCAATACCTTAAAAGGAAAGGAAATTCACTCTGGAGACCAGCTAATCCATTGTTCCAGTAAAAATAGTCAATTTGGTTATAAACATCATGGTGCACCGTGGATTGGTTTTAACAGAGAAATTCTGTGAATAGTTCCAGTGTTGATCTTTTAGAAATAAAAATTCATCTTGGGCATTCTAAACCTGAAATGGGGGTATTAATATCATGTGGAATAAAACATGGAAATTACATTTCTATTTGGATATTATTCATGTTGACAGAGTTCAGTATTCAAGAATTAAAGCAATTTTGAATCATCACTATACGAAATTAAAGACTTTTACTCATGTGCGACGGTTTCACATAAAAAATTATACTAGCACAAAAGAGAGACATTCCTGAAGAACAACTTCCTTTATGGTTGCTCAATGAATCGAAAAAAACTTCAAAGAAAAATAAATATCAAAGCAGAGAGGAAAAATATTAATGTCACCAAAACAGTTGTAACTCACAGAAGAGTTGTAAAGATTATCAGCAATACCAATGTAGGTAATGCTTGTGAGGAGAAATACCGAAGTACTGAAATAATGAAAGATTTCATTTTTTTTTCTTTCAGCAGGTTATTCTTTATGACATGCTATCATTGTAGGCCCTCTGTTCAGGGGAATGTTTTTTTTTTTTTAATTATTTCTAATGATAATTTCCCTTTCCTCTGAATATACTCCAGACTCTCATATATGAGACCTTTTATTTCTCTCCTTTGTAGACTCTTCTGTGGTTTTAAGTGTTGTGCTGGATCATGTAGTAATTTCTCTTTAAGGATCTTCCTTTTCTGTGTATGATGAGTACAAGATTTGTTTGTGGTGAACACAGCCCTGCTTTCAGTGTAGAGTTTCTGTATTAACTTGACTGTATCATATATTTGATGTAGGTTGTTCTTATTTCATTCTTGAGTACTCCACAACTCCTTTTACACAATGTGGTCATTTTATTCCTGCTGTCACTTGAGTCCCTGACTGTTTCTTATGGCTGTTTCAGTGCCTATTCATTTTCACATTTATCACAGGCAGAAAGGTTATCTAGTGCTTAAATCCATAGTTGTTACTGTTGTCATCAAGGGGAACCTTAATTATGGTTTCTAAATACTACACATAGTGGTAGAAACATGTTTGTCTTCAGAAGCAGACTGATTAGAGAAAAGCCATTTATTGTTGAAAATTTCAATAGGAGGATGACTTTCAAGTCTGTCTATTGATAGCTAGAGCTGACAGGTCTCTAATTCTTCAGAATTTCCTTGCCATGTCTGTTCAAATAAAACAACGGACAGACCTGCATACAAAGAGCCAGTAAAGGCTTTTTTTTTTCTCGAGTGTATGTTAGGAGTTAAAGCAGTTTGTATGCAAGAATGTTGTTTTTTAATTCACTTTAATTAGATCTTTAACTTCTCTTTCTTTTCTTTTCATTGGCTGCATTCACCACAATTTATACAGTGTATTCAAAATTTTAAAGTTTTTTTCTCAGTGATTCTTTTATTCTGCTATATTAGCCTGGTCATATTTGATCCATGGCATGAATCACTGTGCCACATTTTTCTTATGGCCTTATGCTCTGATTAAACATAATGAGAAGTGAGAACTGTCTGTATGGCATGAGAAGTTACTTGTATCTGAGCCTGAAGTGCTTTGCAAAAGTGTTTTGAAAAGTAGTCCAGGTTTGCTCTTATATTGCTCATTGGTAGAAAGATGATTTTAATTTTAAAATGGTTTTTAATTTTGCCATATTCTCACATAGAACAAGTCAGTCTTTCAGTCTAATATTGATTTCTCTTTCTTATTTCTTTCAGTTTCTCTGCTCCTGTTAGGAGTAACTCCACTTCTTTAGATCCCCAAAGTTTATTCTGGTAAGTTTACTTCAGTTAATTTACCTCCAGCCTCAGTGGTACACATGAAGTTCATTGCTGTTCCATGTCTACTGAGGGTTATGGGGGATTTGATGTTGATGTGGTCTCATGTTGTTTGCTGATACTGATTCCTGGGTCAGCCAGGGTAAAACCCTTGGTATGTTGGATTAAAGCAAAAGAAATCCCTCAGCTGGGAAACTGAAGATCTTTTTAAAGGTGTAGTTCACAGCTGTTCACAGATTTTAAGGCATAGTTTAATTTTACCCTCACATTGGGCAGTTTTTGAGAGCATTGAGGATGAGAGGAGGAAAACTCCGCATTGGGTGTCAGAGCACAGCATTCCTGTGCTCCTGTCTATCATCCACTCTCCACATTTGGACTACCACTGGGATGCTTTAATGGATTTCCAAGGTATTGATACCTTCTTTTTGAATGACAAGACCTGCCAAGGGACCTGCATCTCCACCTTACTTCACCTGATGTGAACCTCTAAAAACCTGGGCTTATTTTCTACTGGATGATGTCTGCCAAGAGATTTTGTGTTATTCATAACAAAGTCAAGTAGAGTCTGTCCATAGCACCTCAGGTACTCTAAGTGTCTTGTCTTAAACCTTTTACTGTAGATATCCATAGGGATGGTATGACAGCAGGGACAAGGGACTTCTAGATGACTGTACAGTATAGGAACTTAGATGAAACAGAGCTTGCTGTTATAAATGTGCAGTTTAGTGAACATTCTCATTCTCCTTATTAGCCTTTATATTAATTATGGTATGTATGGCATGTTAGGAAAATGTGAGCCCTTCTGCACCCAACTGTGTTGGGTGTCTACCAAAAGAAAAGATTCTGACCAACAAGAAATGAAGGACAGAGCTCTGTGAGTTCTGCTGTGCTTAGAGACAGAATTGGGTGGGAGGAGAGGGGGACTGGAAGTCTCTTGGCCTTGACTTCTGGAGAAAATTGTAGGTTCTGCAAATGGCCACCTCTTTTCGGATCCCACTTTCCAGTATTTTACAATATTCTTAGGAAGCTATTTTTTTTTCAAAAGATCCAGCAGGAAAACTGGGAGACAACAAGTAAAGGGCAGAGATAAGGTTAATATTCAGGAGGTGTTTCTCCCTCATAAAACTTTCTTCTGCTTTAAGAGTACCAAAATCAAGGGCATCTACCAAGCTGTTTCCTAGGTTTAATATCACCTTGGAAACGAAATTCCCTCAAGAAGTTAATGACGGTGGGGCAGATGATGAATCCACAGTTTGGATACTGGTTTGTTTTTTGTCATTCTTCAAAACAGACCTAAAGTTTGGAAGTAATTAGACCCAGATTATAAAAAAATATGTGATTCTGTGACTGATATAAACCAAAGGGACACAGACTTGTCCAGAGACCTAGGTGTGTCAACTTAAACCCTATGAAAGCAGCACTAACACTTTTGGACTTTATTAATTTCCAGGTGTGAAAAACCACAAAACCTCAAACAAAAGACAAACAAAACAACCAAACAAAAAAACAACCCTCCCCAAAAGTACAACCCCAAACTCCCCCCCAAAACCCACCTGCTTCTTTCCCCCCTTGTTCCTTTCTTTCAACTGACATTACTAGAGAATGAATAGTCATGCATTATGCAGCACGATTATTCTATGGGAAATGTTCACAGTCATCTAAATTAATGGAATAAGTATGTAAGCTTCCAACTGCTAGACTCAGAGGATTTTCAAGCATAGATACAGTAACAACAGCTGGTTTCTTTAAGAATTCTAAGTAAATTCATTTTAAAAAATTAAATATGCCTACATGCAGCATATTTTGACTGAGTTGCAAAGAAAGAATCCCCATTGCTTCTGCTCTTACTGTAACATATTGCTTTTCATGCTTTCCCCAGAGTATTGAAAGAAAGCTGCAGATGTTCTCATTTAAACGTTCTGTGTCCTGTTAAGTAGATGAGAGAGAAGTCTCCGTGCAAAGTCTCAACCACTTTTCAGAATGAAAGTTATGAAATATTTTCCTTCTTCATCAAGTTTTTTCATGTGAATGTTGAACATCTATAAAGAGTACCAGTTTTCACTTTTTGGAGAATGTGAGGAAGCAGTGTGCCCAAACAAATTAATCAAATTTAAATTAAATTCAAGATTTCAATTGAGTTTCAGTATTTATACTTGTTCTGGTATTAGCGTTCATGAGTCAAACAATGCAAAATGGGGAACTGATATCTAAGGATTTATTTACACCATAATTAATACTTATAATTTATTTATTTACACATTGAAGTTAATAGTCCAACAGCAAAGAAGGTGTTAAGTACCTCAAACAATTAAATAATCATGTTAATGCATATAGATATATAGATATAGAGATATAGAGATTAGGTATAGATATATAGATATGGATGATATAGATATAGACATATAGATATAGATAGATATAGCTTTGAGAGGTAGATTGGGCTAAAGCATTTGGTAAATATGTGGTATAGAGGCCTACTCTGAGCTTCTTACTATATTACCAAAAATTATAATTACATGGGCTGAAAGGCATTGGACAGTTCAGAAAACCAGGCAGGAAAAGGATGTGATTTCAACCGGATTGTTTTCTAAGGAATTTTTCTGATCTCATGTGGAGAGAAGTGCCCTTCACTATGCATGAAATTACAGATTTGTACTGTAAAATCATGCTTTCAGGAAAACAGCCCAGTATTGACTGGAATGGAGAGAAAATCCTTCCTTTGCTCTAGAAGGAAGGAGAACTTTGACAAATGTCTCTGGTATCTGGTTGGCAGCTACAGCTGGCAAAGCAGATGACCTTTCTGAGATGGGATAAAAATGAGAAATATTTTTGTAAATACATTTACTTATTCTTTATTTACAGAAAGTTGGTGTCTACACTGGTATATTAATGTCATTGGTTCTGTGTATAATTGACAGGCACCTTAAGTTGCTTTGCATGGATCTTAGGCAGTAGATGGGTTTTAAATGTGGTAGTCATTTCTAGACATGTGTGGAGCTGACCAGAAAACTCAAGCTTTAATTTATGAAATGTCTTGCTTGCAATTAATATAAATTTTTTTTAATAGTTACCTAATTTCACCCCATTTTATGCTTCTGCATTGGATTACTTCTGATCTGATTGCTTGGAATATCTGCATGGTTTACATTTTTTGTTTGTATCAGATTCTAGTCGCAGACTGAGAAAACCAATCACGATGGCAAGGAATATGGAACATTTCCTACTAAGGATCCCCTCTCATGCCCTCAAACTCAAAAGATCACAAATATCCTCTTCCCTTCTTCCTCCTGCCCCCAAATTTGTAAGCCAGTGTCACAAACTTTGGAGTATGAATGATGGGACAGTGAGTGAAATGAATTGTCACTCATCCAGTGCAAAACTCATGACAATTATAATAAGGCACCATTATCAATACAGCTACACTGGACCCTGATTGAGCACTGATTGAGCTCACTGTTGCAGACAAAAGTGCATAGTGAGTGTAAGAATTAGTTTATTTTGACCTTATGTAAGGGATTTCAGTTGTACCTTTTTCCCCAAAATTCTCTCTTTAAACAGTGAAAGCGATTATTGTACATGAACTTCAAACCAGCAGCATTTTGCAACTGGATTAAAAAATATATACTGATAACATTGCATTGTTGCCAGTGGGAGCTTGAAACTTTCTAAAGAAAAATAATAGAACCACCTCATAAATAACTTTGTGACTTTTCAACATAGGGCAGCCAACCACATAAATAAAATATATCAGGTATGTGCTGGATTGAGCTACTTAGGGTTTATTGCAATTACTTCTAGAGTATGAGGACTGATAATATAAAATGGTATAAAATTCAGAATGTGGCCTTGAACACTGCTCCAAAGCTTCCTCGAGTAGAGAAATGACACCTTTACTCAACACAGATTTTAAAATGACCCAAAACTCTGGAGGCCTTTGTACAGAGGACCTCCAGGGTGAATACATGAGTCTGAAAACAATAATGAGCCCTTTACAAGGTTGGCTGTGGGAGCTTATCTGTCATTCTGACATGCTAGAAGAAATCTACTGGAAATCTTGGTGGCAAGAACATGAATTGGACTTGTTGAGATTTAAGATATCCAAAAGCAGATTAATGTGAAGACATTCCATTAATCAACCTGACAACAGGAAAATTCAGACAGAGAGAAAGTATAGAGCTGTCTAGCTACAGAATAACCCATTACTATTTTTTCCATACACATTCTAGTGCTAGAGTGTTTCTTGAGCTATTCTCACAAATTTTATATATGACCTGGCTATTACTTTACATAGCATTTTATTTTTATAATCAGATTATACTCTTTTACTGTATCTGACCCTCTAAACTTTGAGTTCCTTTTCTTTCATGCAGCACTGGAATCAACAGGGCAAAGTTCCTGGGGAACAGTAAAAAGCAAGAGGAGCTTGTGCATATGGCTTGTGATTCCTAACTATGTAAGCATGTTTTTTTGAGATTTTGTTAGTCTTCCCATTGTACTGAGTAAGGCAAAACATTTCCCTGCATCCTCATCCCTTTGAGATCCTGGGCTTAGCTGGAGGTCACGCAACCATTTGTTAATATTAAGGTCATATATTTGGACAGGTAGGAAGAATACCAGTAGCTGAACCATCAGTGAAATTTGCAGAGGTGCTTTATCTGTGTAATATATCTTATAACTTATTGCTGCAGTATGGCTTTTATCTTCCTGGTATTTGGTAAAAACTAAGCAAACTATGGATAACTTTGAAAACTTATGTGTTTTCAGTCTTTTCTCTCCATTGAATAAACCAACAAACTCTTAAAGCCAAGAAAATATCTATCTATCTATCTATCTATCTATCTATCTATCTATCTATCTATCTATCTATCTATCTATCTATCTATCTAATCTATCTGTTTCTGTTTAAAACTGAATTCCTCATTTAAAAAACCTTTTGTAAAATAATAAACATTCTTCATACAGAAATGTAGCAAGAGCCTTTAAGTCACTGTCATTTTTCTCAAGCTGTAGTTCCTGCATCAGGAATTTGCTAGGCACCATTAGAACTGCCTCTCTGTTGTTAAGGACTTGATTGTGTGCAGGAAGTGAAGGTACTCATGTCAATTTGTATGATGCCTGTCTGATGTCCTGAAATGTGGATTTGTGATAAATACTAATGAAATATTGCTAATGTGCTATATCAGTTAATAGAGAAATGCTGTCTCATATTCATTCCAGCTGGCAGCCAGAATCCTTTGGAGTGATACTACCAACACCAATTTATGCAACAGTAACTTCATGTTCTGTCATTTTCCTTGTGGTAAAGTAGCAAATAATAACGTTTTACTACCAGAACCTATGTCTGGAATATTATCCATGAATGTCTTCTAAACAGCAGGAACTTGAAACGGTTTCAAGATAGTACCTATGAAAAAGGAAGATGCTATAGTTCACTCTATTGTCTTTCAGCATGTCCCTTCTGTCTCCTACATTCTTCCCTTCACAACCAAGGGCCTAGAGTTCAACATTTGCTCCTTCTACAGACAGTCTTCTCTGGATCAAGTTTTCACAGTCATAGGAATCCAAATTCTTAACCTGAATTCCTTGGCAACACAATGAACTTTTATCTTAGTATGATCTGCTTTCTTCTACTGCTGCCATGAGTTGCTGTAATCAGATTAGGAAGAAGGTAAAGTCAAGGAGACAGGAAAAAAAGGTCTAGAGAATAAAAAGTCTGGCAGCATGGAAATGTACAATTAAAAGGAGCAAAGTAGAGTCAGCATAACTTTTCTTTTTCTGCTGTAAGAAAGCAGAAATTTTGAAAGCACATGATATTTTAAAAAATGTAAAGCAAACTGCCCACTCCCGTTAATGTCTTCTAAAATCCTATGTTGAAAACTTCTCCTGTTCCCCAAGGATGCAAATGGCATGGATTTTCATTTCATGCCATTGTAGATTAGCCTGGAAGAATAACTTCTTCCTGCACAGGAGCTGAGTGGCTGGGGAAAAGGCACCAGTGAAGTGATACCAATGCAGAGCAGAACTCCTTGGGATGCTGCAGGTCAGGAACTGGGTGCCTCTGCCTAATCCAAGCTCTATATTCCATTGTAGGCACTGTATGACATCTGTGAATGTCTGCTGTGGTCTGGAGACTTTCACAGTCCATCTAGAATCAGCTAGAAATTGGTGACCATGTTGGATGAAACAATTTGGGACACTGTATTCCAGAGGGTAGAAAGCATTCTCTTTGCCTGTGCTGAAGCACTAACTTGTCTTTTGCAAAATAAAGTGTATTTTCAAGACTGTTAAACCTCTCTTCTAAATTAATTCATAAGCGTAGGATAAAATACCTGTTCATCAACCCCTATAATAAAATAAGTTGTTATTATGAAGAAGCAAGTGTTGAAATGAAAGACCTTCATAATTTCAACAAAAATTTTTTTAAATTTTTCTAACCCAATCTTTAGCAACAGAAAGCACTTGAAATGCCATTTTCCTTTGCCTGTACTATGTGGCATGTTTTTTATCCTGAAGTCTTTGTTTTGGATTGTTCTTGCTTAGAAATTATGATTTATTTTTATTTTTTAATTTTTTTAGCCAGAGTTCTTTCAACCCTTATGTGAGCTTGTAGTTGTGAATTGGCTTCTATTACAGAGTACAGTTGAAATGTTTTTTTAGGCCACGAGTAAACCATACTATGATAAGTTAATAATCTATTTCATGTTAGTTTTTTACAAATAAAGTAATTTTACAGTTTATTTTTTTTAACCTCAGTTTCTGGCTAAGCAATGTGAACTTGGATTAGTAGCAGAGTTTGGTACTTTCTATTTTGCACCTAGGAGAAATGGGTTTTAGGAGAGTGTTGTGTGTTTAATGCTTTATAACTAGAAAACTGAAGAAACATGAATGAAGAGCTGAGGGAATTCTTGAGGAAATGGTTATACAGCAAGAACAAGCAAAAAAAAAAGTGCATTTTTAAGTGCATTTTTGATTAATATTTTTATATAAATGTGAGGTACTTAATGAATGTGATCTACTACAAAATCACTTGATAATCAGAGGAGTTGTGCCAGAGTTGTCTTTTCATTTAAAGATCAGTGCACAGCATATTTGCTGGGTCATGAACTTTATTTCAGCACAGTCCTTATTTGACTTTGAAAAGACAAAAGAAAGCCAACCTAAGCCTCAAAAAAGAATATACTACATGATCTTTTCTTTGATTATTCTGGACAAGGAAAGACTAAAAGAAGTATTTTGTGTGGCAAAAGAAATTGGATTTGACAGTTCCTCTGTGAAAGACTGCAGAATAGCCAACAAGTTCGATGCCAAAAATGACATTAACAAAGTGATAAGGTTGACTGGTAGTATATAGTGCTTTCTCAAAATGCCAGAGTGGGGGCTTTAATATAAATAAAGAATAAAAAATTGAAAAAAAAAAAAGAAAGAATAATAATAAAAAAAGTCCTCCAGGTTATGTGGACAAGCAGAAGCAGGGGATGAAGAAATTAAACACCTTTGCAATGTTGCCTTGCATTAATATGTACTGAATATGTGCTAGTCTGTGTTTTAGATTCCAGGAGCAACACAGAAAGTTTAGCAAGGAGCCACCTCCACATTAATTATCATCCTTCAATTTTAAGTCTTTCATCAGGTAACCCCATATTTTTAATTTTCTTCAATAGAAAGAAATGTCTTTAATGTTCTTAATGAGGCTGATGCGGTTGACGTGTATGCATAGGCTTATAATGCTCTGCATCTCATTAAAGGTACAAAATTGTGTGTGATTCATAAATGTTTCTGCATACTCCTGTACAGTTTAAAGAGGAACAGAGATTTAAATAAAGTATATTTTGAAATATTTATAGATTTTACTGCTTGACAGGAAAGGTAGACAATTCTCAATAGCTAAAGGACTTGACAGTTTTGTTACACAGTAAAGACAGTAGCTAGAAACATGTGAGAGAAGATTGATGTGTTTCCAGACTTCTTCCATAAAATACAGCTCTGTCTACCCAGGACAATAGTATCCTATACCTTCTTCTCTTTTTCAGTCTGTTGAACTGGATGCTGTGGAAGCTATGACCACATGCATAAAGTTGCTCCATGCTTTCTGGAGGTTTTTTTTAGGCTGTAGGCACATTTTGCAAGCAAATTCAATTATACATGTTCATCCATTCTCTGCTTTTGGAGGGCCTCCTTTTTATATTCAGGAGCATGGGAAGCGAATTATCAAAAGTTCTTATTTTGAAAATGGTGTAAAAATCACTTTATTAACCTCTTTGGAGAAATGTGGTATAAGTGAGTAGTATATCTACCACTATTTTAATTTGAAAGTGTTCATCATCATGCAGCCTTGCTGGACTAATTTGTGGCTGGAAGGACACACCTTACAATGGTTCAGGAAGGACAATTACGGCAGTCTCAGATCTGGACATAACTTTTCTTATGCTATTACTACACAAACACAACACTCTTATTTTTGTGGAGGAGGTCAAGTGCTTTCAAGGAGCCAGGATTTACTGCTTATCTGTGGCATTCCAGACCTGCAGATGATGTGGTAACCCATGTTTTCAATGGTATGAAGTTGGCAATGAATGAAAATGACTGCCAGATGTGTTCATTAAGTTTGATATTCCAAGCAGATAGATCTTCAACTACTTTTAATAGTCCCATTGTCTTAGGTCCTAGCAGACACTGTTTTTTCAAACCAAGACACCCATTGAATTAAAAAAGATGTGTGATCTTTCTTTCAAATAAAATTAAGAAAAATGTTTCACCAGTCTCAAAAAAGCATGTGTAAATATATTTATTTCAATATGTGTAATATTCCTGATATCTGCTTCATGAAAATGTTCTTTCTGTAAGACCTTGTCAATAACTGTGCTATTTTAAAAGCTCTACACAGTTTCTATTCAATGTTTTTGCCTTTATTTCTCTGGTCTCAGCAAAATCTCATTAAAGTGACATATTTTAACCTAATGAAATTAAAATTTAAACACTGCTTGTCACTTTTTGGGGGAAGAAAAAAACCCCAAAACATTAAGTACTTCCACATACCAGTAAAAAAGGGGGGATATTCTGCAAAGAGTGTTTGAAATGCTCATTTAAAAATGTTAGAAAAGTTTGTCTGAAACTTCAGCACAGCCTTTTTCTAATTGGGGAAACTTGTTTTGAAATTGTGCTTTCTGTTTACTTTTCAAAGCCTTTATGTTTGTCTGGAGGCAGAACTCTAAATCATGCTCTTCTACGAGTGGTGTTTTCATTTTGTTCTATTTTAAAATTAGGACTTCCTTGATTCATCATAGACTCTTACAAAATAAGTGTTTCATGGAATGTGATAATGTTATTGAAGGTGTTGCTTTGAAGAGATGATGATGGGAATATTCTACATGTGTTCTGGCTGTGTAGCATGCAGTTACATTTAATGTTGCTGTGGAAAGGAAAGATCATGCTTACAGGAAAGTATCAGTGCCATTACACGTTACTGTTTACACAGGCGATTTAATTATCTTTTTAGCTCCCTCCAGGTAAAATCCTTGTCTCTGTTTCCCCCAATGAGGTTGGAAATGCTCCTGTCAATTTTCACCAAAAGTAAACACGATTATGGTACACGTATTTATAGTAACTGCCTTTGTTTTTTAATCTAGAATGTATTTTAAAAGGGTATGATTTTCTTCTGCACTGTTGTTGCCAGTAGGCACATCAAGTGCATTACTATTGCTGTCTTTTATGTTTTCCTTGCTGCTTTTGTCACGGACGATTTTAGAATGTGTGTAGGTTTCTGAAAGCTGACCTAGTGCACTTAAAGGCTGCTGAGTGGCTCCTGTCTGGGAGTGGGGACATCCTGAGTTCACCATGTCTTCTCCCTGGGCTGAGTCTCTGAGCACTGCTCTGTCTGTAGATGGCAGTGGGCATACACTATGCAACTGCTTTTCCAGTGCAGCGTCACAGGAAGAAACTATTTCAGATTCCTATTTACAGACTTTCCCCCTGGCATTTCTTGTCCTTTCCTTTCCTTTCCTTTCCTTTCCTTTCCTTTCCTTTCCTTTCCTTTCCTTTCCTTTCCTTTCCTTTCCTTTCCTT
>VWZS01006027.1:123582-340484 GCA_013397075.1 Rhabdornis inornatus | reverse complement strand
TCCTCTCCTCTCCTCTCCTCTCCTCTCCTTCTCTTCTCTGAAATTCTCTTCTCTGAAATTCTTTACTGTGAGGATGGTGAGGCACTGGCACAGGTTGCCCAGAGGAGCTGGGGTTGCCCCATCCCTGGAAGTGTTCATGGCCAGTTTGGATGGGGACCTGAGCAACCTGGTCTAGTGGGAAGTGTCCCTGCCTATAGCACAGAGGTTGTGACTAGATGGTCTTTAAGACCCATTCCAACCCCTATAATTCTGTGAAAAAGCCAGTGGGACACCTTCCCCCCACCCCCCCATGTTGTCTCTCTGTGTGTCATGTATGTCAGTACCACAAAAAGCCGTTATTATCACTTTGTCTCCTGAAAGTAAGTTTTCTGCATGTCATCCATCCTTGTGTACTGTGCAGGGTTGCAGATGTTCTGGAATAAATCTCTCTAGATTATATATTTTTTTAGCAACTAGAGAGATTCTGTCAGCATAAGTTCAGAAGGTTCAGTAAGATCTCTTATATTTTCAGGTGTCCTAAATATTTTCTATTTTAAGGTACATGTACATGTAATGCCAGTGAAAATAGACAGAGAGCCAAAAGGAAAACATGTCAGTGTTTACTTTTCTTGTTGCTGGGTTTTAAATATGAGCAGGCAATATGTAAAACAGAAAATTAAAAGAGACAGGAATGTGGCTAAAGGGTTAATTTGGAATAAGAATGCCAGATCTTGGTGCTGGTTTTCCACTTAGGTGAGACAAGTCCTGCCTTCAAGCTGCTATGGACACACACTATTTTGTGCCTGCATTTCAGTTCCCTTCCTGTAGAAGCATTATTTTTGCCTCTGGGGCTTGATGAAATAGGAATGTTGAATTGGGAAGTACCAAATGTTGGAGGAAGGGAACATAATGGGAGTGAGGAAGCTGCTTTTAAACTCTCCAATGCTACTTTGGGAACTTTATCACATAAACAATGAGTGCAGAGTTCTGGAAGCACAGGATGTGGAGCAACACCACTGAAAAACAAAAAACATACATGAGAGAAAACTGCGTGTAAAAACCATTTCCAATACACTGTTAGTGAATGAGCATAAGAGGAAATGTCTTTCAGATGAACATAGAAAAGTAGAAGTAGCAGAGTCAATTACTCCAAGCCTGCAAAAGTAATTTGATATCCAAGAATCCAGATGAAACTCTGTGCCCCTTGGAGTCAGAGCTGGCTATAGGAAGTCTGTGTAAGCAGGATTTCTCTCCCCATTCAAAAACTCTGTTATATGTTACTGGAAACCTGCGTCCTTTCAAAAAAAAAGGTCATTTCACTACAAACATATGTTAAATTCTAGATTAATTAGATTTGAACTTTATAAAGTAAGCTGGTAAATGTGCCCCAGGCTAGGAGGACAAGGTAATTATTCCATACTTGAGGACCTTACCTATGTGGCTGTTTTGGCTTTGATCCTATAAGCTCTTTATGTCATACCTAATCTGAAGCAGATGGGCTCTTCTGTTGAAGTCATTTCTTGCTGACCTGAAGTTTTCCACTGAACCAATCTAGCTTCAGATGAAACATTTGACATGAAGTCAGAAGAGAAATAAATTGAAAAGTGCAAATTAAAAATGCAAACTGAAAAGTTGTTTCTGGTCATGTTTGAATCATAGAGGATTCTGGGTTGGAAAGGACCTTTAAAGGTCAGTGTCCCTGAAGTGAGCAGGGACATTTTCCTCAGGTTGTGCAGAGCCCTGTCCAACCTGACTGTGAATGTTCCCAGAGATGGGGCATCTACCAGCTCTCTGGCCAACCTTTTTCAATGTGCTGGACACAGTGCTCTGTGGAGTCCCAGCAGAGGTGAAGGATAGAGTCATCTCCCCTAACCAGTGAAATTCTTTTTGTTTAACATTTACTGGAGAGAAGAAAAAAAAATCTTACAATCTTTCCTTAGTTTTTTGCCTTCTTAATTCTCACTATAATTTTTTTCCCAGCAAATATTTGTCTGAAGACACTTGGAAAATAGTTGCAGAGGGAAGACTTTTAGGTCACAGTGCCTGTGAGGTGGGATGCACTGTGTTGCAGCATACACACATATTTGTGGGGGGTAGCACACCAAAGATAAACAGCAGACTGGGGTAACTTCTGGACTGATTCATGAATCAAATGGATTAATTAATCTAGTAATTAAAAACCCTCAGAAGTAGATCAAATAAAGGCCAGATCTTCCCTCCTTGTTCATGGGGAAGCCCACTGAAGTTTATTTGAATTTGAAGTCTGTAGGACTGAGCACTGAAGGTGCAGAGCACTGGACAGATTTTTGTTGTGGTTTAATATCTCAGCTTCATTTGATATCTGCTGTTTGTATGTGATGATTAGCAAAGTTTTAATAGCTGATTATGATTTAAGATCAAGTAGGAAGTAGTAGGAAGGGGTCAGTGGTGACCTATGAGGCTTAACCAACCAACAGGTATGTGAAGATCATGAAGTTATATAGTGACTTTTTATATATATAAACCCCCTATTTATGCAATTATATATGCACAAACAGCTTAAGTCACCACAAAATCATCACTAGGAAAGCAACTATATTTATGGCATAAGTAAAGTAAATATATGTACAAGTTATTACAAAATTCCAATTCTGAAGTGAGCATTTACTTATGAACATTTCCTTGTATACACCTATAAATATGTGACTTGTGACCAAACTTATTTCAGGAGTGGGGCTAAGCAATAGTGGAAAAGTCTTAAAGATGATCTGCACCCCTGGAACTGGAGTTTGTCAGGTGCTCCCAGCCAGAATCCCATCATAGGAGCACTCTTGTAAACTGGGAGCTGAGGTGATAACTTGAAGTAGAAAAATATGTTAATTAAAATATGGGGCCAAACAGCAGTCCAAGGGCCCAACAAAACACATCCATGACGAGCATTCAAAGCAAACATCTTTGACACTGGAAGTTTTCCTTGGCTGATTATTACTATAATCCAAGTGAATGTTAATTTGAAAAGACAAGAAGATTCCCCAGAAGTATTCCTGTACTAACATTATTTACCAATCCTTTAATGTATTCTGTTCTTTTTTGGCTAAAGAATAGAGTGATAAATAAATGTCTTGAGAATCAATAAATATGTACTTGCTCAGTATGTACTTATTTGAAGCCCGTGATTAAGTAAACCTTAGTAATTTGGTACTCAATATGTTGCAGGTTTTTTTCCTGAAACAATCAAACTCTTCTAGTTTTCCTAGGGAATTATATTGCTAGCAAAGTCATTAGTGTTTGCACATCAGTTTTGAGCCAAATTATGAATATCCCTGAATGCAAAGGGGTAAGTTTCTAAACTACATCATTACAGAACAAGTGTATTGAGGATAAGATTTTTTTTTTTAATCCAAAGTGCTTGGGGAGTTTACTCCTGAGTATTCAAATTAATCATTAATCACAAAAGCAATTTGTTGGGCATTTGAAAATCGTTACCAGTTTAAGAGACTTAGTTTCTATTTCAAAGCTTTCAGTGGGCATAAAAGCTACAGCTCTCACCAGAGAATACCCAATCTACAAAGTAATTTAAACACTGTGTTTACAACAGACATATGTGGTTTAATTTTCACAGCTTTTTGTAATCTATTTTAATATATATTACTCATTCATAGCAGGGAAAAGTAACCTTCAGTAAAACAAGTGTGATATGTTGAACCTGGCACATTCAAAGCCAGTCTGCAGAATTCCTCATGGGAGAAATTGGTGGGGAGCATCTTGCCCTGCAGAATTCCAACAGCACCTTCAAGATGAGTTTATGTACACTTTCATAGAGGCTTTGTGGTGAAAAATAAGTGACATTGGGGGTAGGACAAAGGGTACAGCAATTTTCAGCTCTTATATGACAATTATAGTATAAGTTTGGTCCAGTGTAACTTTACAAGAGCATTTCAATTTGGTATTTAATAACCTTGCTCTCAGTAAACAGGCAGCTCTGAAATCTGCCATTCTGGCACTGATGTCTAAGTCCTGGGCATTTTGCCTTTTGGAAAATCCTTCACTAAATTGCTTTAGGAATTAGCATTGCTACAGAGGCACGTAGCTGCAGAGACCTAGATAGTGAGGAGAAATATTTTAATTTCTGTACGTTTTAGTCTTTAAAAATGCCGGTATATGGACATATTGTTTTACTAAACTATAAAGATTTTATTATTTGTGTACAAGGATTATTTGCACTTGTTCTATAAAAATGGGAATGTATTTCAAAACTAAATGAAAGCAATTAATCATGTAAAACACTGTACTAGTTTGCAAACAAACCAGTTGGAGATTCCAAGTCAGAACTACAATTTAATAGGAAAATTAAAATAAAGGCAATAATACAAAAGCACTGAGAGAGTCAGAATACAACCTGACACCGTGTTGGCCAGGGTGTTGGCAGCAGTCTGTTTAAATGGTGGCTGCACTCCTCTTGAAGTGATAGATGTGGTTCTGTTGCCGCAGTTATCCTGTAGGATTTTGTCTTCCTCTGAAGGTCCAGTGGTGGTTATGGAGCTCTTGTCCTCTGGGAATTCAGTGGATAAGGCTGCTTGTGGTGTTCCAAATCTCAGATTATATCCAGGTAGGAATGCTTGGTTCCTCCCCCTGGGTGGAGCATCTCAGAGTAGGATGGTGTAATTTCAAGAGTCATGAAGCGAGGTTTGATGTCCCATTAGCAGAAGATATCCCCTGGAGTTATCAGGGATGGATCATGGAGGAGATAAAGGACACTGCCTCACCTGTTTGTAAAAGCTTATGGAGATGGTGATAGAATACATACTTTTGGTTAGGTCTTATATTGTAACCTAAGGCAACATGTACCTATTTTCTCTTGTCTGTAGCAAACCCCCTCCTTCCTAGGAGGGGTTTTCTTTCCCTTGATGTGAGGCAATAATAGTTTCATGTCAAAATAAATATACATATTCTGAACTCAGTTCCTCATGGAATTTTTGGGAAGGTAATTTACTATTTCACACATGATATTTTTTGATCACATATATATTACATTTATATTTCAGGTGTTATCTGCTTGGTGATGGCAGATAACCAAAACTGTGAGATGGAGGCTGGAGCAAAAAGATTGCTTTAGCCTTACCAGAAAATATCTTGGTTTATTCTTAATTAGGGCCCACTAAGCTGGAGTTTGGGACAGTCAGTAAAAACAATGTATGGATGCATCTTCATTTCCGAAATCCTTCTGCAGATCAGGAAATCTGGTAAGTATAAGATCAGGAAGAATGTGTGTTCTACCTGTAAAAGCATAATTACTGTGGTTCAAATACTCCATACATTTGCCTTATCAGATTTAGATTGAGTTTACTTTTAAGTGGATGTGAAATTTAATAGGCAAATGTATGTCATAAAGCTGTTTACTGTGCAAGAGTAGTAAGCAGTTAATGCAAGGCCATGCTCAGATTTTAATTAAATAGTCACAGATACAGTATTTCTTCCATTTTATGGCAATTCTCACCTTAGAAGAATTTCTGTAGTGATGTAGTGGTACAACCTGTAGCTATCTGCTGTAAGAAAACAGCTGGAGGTACCCCATGGGAATAGCCAACTAAGTCCCAATTGTCCCATCAGAGCTGAGGTGGAAGAAAGACGCCTCAGGACATGACACAGGAGTGGACTTTTTGGACTCTCAGTCACAAATACTATAGTAGAGGTGCAGATGAACTCCTGTCTCTGTGCTGATCCTGTGGCTGCTTATCTTTTACATCCTGGCAGAGAGCTGATCAAAACTTTTTAATTGTTTGACTCCAAAAAAGTCTGTTCTTTGCCTACTGAGGTGAAGAATAGCTTGAGCCCTCCACTGTTCGAAAAATGTAGGAAAAATAATTGAAAACTAATGTGTCTCCCTGAAATAAAAGCTCAAACTTAGGGGAAAGAACAACCAAAAATAATCCCCCAAAAATTAGGTTCTTCCTTCTTTTGTTAACTTACACAAAACTTATAGGTGAAAGATAGATTTCATTAACATAGCTGGAAATGTTCTGTTTTCCATCCTAACTTCTACATGGATGGGAAAAGCTCAGAGCTGTTCCAGGTGGTGTCTATAGGATTTGTAGATCAGAAGTTTTATGGAAATAATGAAGATATTATACAATGTTATGGACAGAATATAGATGATCCTAAAAAGTTGGTATCACCTTGCTCTGCTGGAAGTCCTTTTATTTCTCCTTCTAATTTCTCTGTGAAAATTCCACAGGAGAAGAGTATTATCTGCTTGGAAACAATGATTAAAAGTGTAAGAAATAAACATCTCCCTCTGCATACAATCCTGACTGAAGTAAACATGAAAATGCCTATTAATATCACCATCAATGCATATTGATATCACCATGCATAAGGCTGTGGTCTTTGCATAAAAGCCTGTGATTGCACAATCCATGCCTGAGTTCCACAGTGTTTTTTAAAATATGCATTTAAAATGTGCTGCAGGATATAATGACTGCAAAGGGCAGAGTTGAACTGTGCATCCATAGCAACAGGATACTCCAGTGGCTTGTAAGATGCAATAACACCCAGCTCCTTATCAGATAAATTACTATCAGGTCCAAAGTGCCTTCATCCACCCTCACTGCTCTGTGAAAAGAAGATAAAATATTCAGCTGAGAAAAGTTGATAAATGCCAATGTGCCACAGGCAAAATGTAGCTACCAGGACCAAGAGGATATCAAGCCCTGGAAACGAGTAATCAGGAGACAGGAACGTCTCCAAAACTCTTCAGCATTTATAGTTTTCCAAAACCTGCTGATTTCCAAAGCTTAAGCCAAATCATCAATATGAAGAGAAAGTCAATAGATGTTGACAGGCAAAAAATGTGGTTGGTGAAGAAAAAAACCCTAGTATGCAGGAGCATAAAGCTTTTGCTCTGCAATTTAAGCAAAACTCAACAAAGTTTGTTTCAGATTATTATAGTTTTGTGTTTGGGTTTGTGATAAATTGAGGAAATCTTTGGTTTAGTGTTTACTGTGTTTAAAAACATCAGTAAAGTCAGTAGATAGCTAAGAGCCTCAGCACAAGCCAAGCCGTGAAATTGGGATTAACCAGAGTAAGAAGGAATGTGCAAGACTCAAGGCTCAAACATCCAAGATGAATTTTACTGTGGCATATAATTTTGGCATTTATACTGTAATTGTGCCAAGACCTTGTACTAGGTCTAGGCACATGTATCTCTGTGATACTGCAACACTCCAATGCACATGCATCTGCACTGACATATTTTATCTGCTGACTAATCTTATTTACTTATCTAATCTCTCATTAGAATTGGCAAATGCTGCATCAGTGATGTCTTCTCTGCAAAACACTTCTGTAAATGTTATGAGGCTCTGCTCTCTATTCTTGTTATTTGAATATATATTTGTGTCAAAGGTGTGACAAGTCTGTGTGTCTCTACATCTTCCTGCTGTCATCCAGTTATTCTGCTGGAGTGACCAGCATTTTTTATTTACACAGTTTTTATTTATTTTACTTTTCTGCTCTTTGTACTGCCATGCTGGCGAGGAAGCTGGGGGTGCTTGAGAAGGTAGGCAGAGACACAGCCTGGATAAGTGACCCCAAGGGACCAAATGGATATTCCAGACCACATGGGATCATGTTCAGTGTATAAAGTGAAGAGAAGAAGGAGGAAGGAGAGGACATTTAGACTGATGGTGTTATCTACCCCAGCCACTGTCACCTGTGATGGGGCCCTGCTATCCTGGGGATTGCTGAACACCTCTCTGGACATGGCAAGCAGTGAATTAATTCCTTGTTTTGCTTTGCTCTGCTTGTGTGTGTGGCTTTTGCTTTCCTTGATAAACTTTCTTTATCTCAACCCACAAGTTCTCTCCCTTTTACCTTTCCAATCCTCTCCCCAAAATCAGAGTGCCCCATTTTCCTTGCATTCCATGAGAACATGTTCCATGTTCTCTTGCTCTTTCCTACCTTGAAAAGTGCAGAAAACATACAGACAACGAGGAAACCTGAGAGCTGAGTCCTAAATCCATCACTAGATTGTAGAAAATAATAATTTTCTCACTGTATTCCATCTGTCTTTGATTTACAGCCAAAACATTCTCCGTATGCTGCTCTGCTGAGTCAGATGTAAGTGAATATGTGGATCCAGATATGGAATCTGGGAGGGATATGAACTAGTTTATAAATTAGAACAGTTGCAGAGCTGGTGGATTTTGTGATTTTTGAGCTACACAGTTGTGGTAGGGGAATGGACTTATTAGTTGGGAAAGGCTTGTTAAAAATTGTGCACTGATGGGATATTAAGGAGTCGGAGCTTTAGAACCTAATAAGGAAAGTTTAGAGTGTATACAACTATGATATTTGAAATTCTATTCTGTCTCTAATGAAAAAATAACATATTTTAAGATGTGATTGAAAGCCAGTGTATACAAAGAAAGTAGGAAACTTCATTTGTTTGCAAAATAAAAAGTTTCATCTCTGCTTTACATGTTCTGAAAAATTCAATTTATTAATGGCATAGCTCCAAAAAGTAAGTGTCATGATACTGTGATGAACTTTTTTGTTTGACCCACATTCACAGTCAAAATGTACTGCTTTATTTCTGGTGGCTCTTTCTATCCCTACTGGAACTGTTTTTCTGCTTGCTGTTTGTTTCAGAAGCTAAGAGACACTGCAGAGGAGTGCTCTATTAAATGCTACCTCCAGGAAAAACTGAGAAGTTCTAATTAGCCTCAGAATGCAACTACAACTGTGCCAAACCTCTGACATTTACAGAGGTAAAAACAGGTTGAAAGATTTGGGGTTTTGTTTTTCACTTTTATGTTTCTATCAGGAAAGTTGGATTTTATTTTTAGTGAAAATGCTGGTGGAAGTTCTGTATAGCTCACAAATTAAAATTCTGTCTTCAGAATTGTTCAGAATAGTCTACAAAAACTAGCTCACTGGCTTTTCTTAGGCTTTGTGCACACACCAGATAAAACACAAAGCATCAAACTTTCCTGAAATATTATTTCCTTTCTTATAGCAAATGTGATCTGAAAATAATGGATGGTTATTTAAAATATCTGATAGTGCTCATTTCAAGGTTAGTAGATTTTAGACTGGCTTTCAAACATTCAGGGGCTAGCATTTCAACTGCAGATGTAGTAATCTCTAAGATTTTCAGAAAATACTATTATACATAAAAACCCCCTCAATCTAGATCTAAGAGTAAAGGTATTTTTAAATTTTTAATATTTTTATTAATTGTGAAAATGGAAGAGACTGGGGTGATATTGAAAAAATGTCAGAAAATAAATGTTAGAAGATAAATATATTTTTTAGTGTATTTATTTCCTTGCTTTATATGTCTTCTGTTACATTTCATAATTTGATCTCGCACAGAGTGGTGAGAAAGA
The DNA here is from genome assembly GCA_013397075.1 of Rhabdornis inornatus. Classification (NCBI taxonomy): domain Eukaryota; kingdom Metazoa; phylum Chordata; class Aves; order Passeriformes; family Rhabdornithidae; genus Rhabdornis; species Rhabdornis inornatus. The sequence continues at coordinate 331,137 of VWZS01006027.1, read as the reverse complement.
GATGTGGGGAATGTCTTGAAAATCCATGTATGTTTTGAACATCATGGTGATGTTACACCCATGGCCAAGAATAAGAATTATTTTACTGAAAAGCAGACCAAATCAGTTTATAATGCCTATCATGGTTAATTTAAAAACATATAGTAGAAATTACTTGTCTGTTGATGTAAGATATTGTCTGCTGTGGGAGGTGTTCAGCAGAGCCTCCAGATAAAACTGCAGTCAGAAGCCACTATTCCCCTAAGGGCTGCCAGTTAATGTCCAATTAAACTTTCAGGAGGAGGAGTTACTCAGTTCAAAGACTGAATTCTGGAGCAACACACAACACAGAAAGAGGAAGAACTGAGATAATACATAGGCATTTAGCATAGCAAAAATCTGGTCTCAGAACTGGAATGGAGACAAAGTAGAACAGTTGAAATATTATATTAATTGCAAGATTAAAAATTTTAAAAATTTCCATTCAGCATGATACAGTAATTTTAAAGCCATTTTGAACCCACATACAGCAGACACTGAACTAGCTTTTCCAAACCAGAAACGTGTATGTACAAACATATTTCATATGGAAGAAAAAAGATTTAATAATTTGTAATCCAGTTTTCCAACACCTGAGTTGTCTCATCGACTCACCTAAACAAGCAGGTGAGGTTTAGACCGAAATCTTCCACTGTCCCCAAACTTTATGCTTAGCATACATAGGTGCCCTAAGCAGATCACAGAATCACAGGATGGTTTAGGTTGGAAGGGATCATCTCATCAGATCACCCCATTCCAGCTCTCTGCCATGGGCAGGGACATCTTTCACCAGACCAGGTTGCTCAGAACTCCATCCAACCTGGCCTTGAACATTTCCAGGCGTGGGACAGGAATGTCCACAGTGTTTATGTTCCCACCGCCTATGCAACAACGGGGTGGTGAGATGGCCAAGGCTGATTTCAGAACCTAGCCTGTTTCATAACTTCCTGATGGGGAAAAAGAGGCTGTAAAGCTGTGCTGGTCCATGCCATGGTATGCTGCCACATGCTGCTTGTATCTTCCTCTGACGGAAATTTCCTTTGGCTCACCAACTTCAATTTGTACAATGGAAGTGTCCACCTGGCTTTGTGCTGTGCTGTCCTGCTCAGTGTGGTTCCACTGCTGCAGGCAGCAGTTTCATTATAAACTACAGAACATCATTTTATTTTTTATATTAGGAGAGAGATCTCAGCTCAGACCTTTTTTCTTGCCGTGATTGGCTAAGAAGCAGGTGTGTGAGAGTTGTCACAGACATTTAGTGGATAGCTGAACTTCTTGCCACTCAGAAACTGGGTGTAAAGCTACCAAGCTGCCTGTCAAAATGAGTTTTTGATGGCTCCTAATAGCACAGTTGAATTTGGATATTACAGTTCCTTGGGAGCTGAAAGACTTTTAAAAGCAAATACCATACATGGTGATGTAGAAAAAGAGAACAGTGAAGAGATGTTTGTCTTTTCCCCCCACATTTCAAAATGAAAACTGGAGTTAAAATGGTGCGTGGGATTTATGCCTATTTGCACAAATACATGCATATTTATGTCATGAATTTCCCTGAAGTGTACCTGAGGCAAAGTGAACGCTGAAATCTAATCCATCCTTTTGCATAAATGTCTGAATTCTGTCTTTCTCTTCTTGAGTTTCTCTTTTTCTTCATCTTAAATTCATAAAGGATCCAAAGAAAGCATCAGGATATTTTTACTCTAATAGCAGCTTTAAACATGAATACTGCAGTGGTCTCTAAGAAGCTGCATTATATGAACATTTTTTATTGTTGATCAGATTTTGAAGCACTCCATTTTTCTGTAGTCCTTCTTCAGGTTAAACATCCTTTCTATAAAACATTACTACTTATGTGTTTGTAAGTGTATGAAAAAATAAATTGTTCATGATGTCACCCATAAAGAAATATTTATTCTTGGTAAGATACTAAGCTGTTGTGTGACTTGGGAGAAACAACTCTGCCTCTCTATATTTCCTGACAGCTGTGAAACAATTCTACTTCAAAAGTCACAGGATTTGAATTTCAAAATAACTTACAGGCTGGAAGCAGGGCTTTAATGTTTTTAAAACTTTAGCAGGCAACTGAAAAGAAAGCTGAAAATGATTCTAAGTGCCAGGAGAATAGTAATTTTCATGTGTACAGGGCTTTAAAATTCTGATGTTCTTTTAGAAAAGTTGGAATGAACACCTTAGTCATAACTAATAAGCTGTGGATGTTCCTTCCTGGGCAATGTACAAGGCCAGGCTGGATGGGGCTTTGAGCCACCTGGTCTAGTGGATGGTGTCCTTGCCCATACCAGGGATATTGGACAGAGGAGAATTTAAGGCACTCTTTCAACCCAAACCACATTATGATTCTACAAATATACCAAGAGAGACAGTGAGGAACTGGGGAACCTGGTCTTGCTCTGGCACTTATCTATGCTCTTTGGAAAACTGACAAAAGATATTAAGGACAAACAAGATAGTTGTTCTGGTTAAAAAGAATGAGTCAATGGAGCTGTAAACATTAACCAGGTGCTTGCCCAAAGCAGAATAATGGAATGGCTACTCTGTGAGTCTGTTAAATAAAAATTAGATAGTATGAATATAATTAGGCTTGTCACTATGGAGCCTCTTAGACAGGTCAGCTTTTGTTTTCAGCAGTGTTCAAGGTCTGGTTGATAAAGACACCTGTGTTACTATTAGATACTTTGATTTCTTTGAGGCATTTAATTTAGTATCACATAATATTTCAATTTAAAAATACTGCATTATGTAGCATTAAAAAGCTTAACCCCTTTACAAGAATCACCTCTGATGTTGAGAGTAGATGCTGACTGGATGACCCCATTAATAAGAGGGCTTCCTTATTCTCTGAAATCAATGGCATTACAAATACAAAGGAAAATACTGGTTTTCTGCTGCCCTAGATGGTACCACATCCTTCCCTGCTGGCAGCTGGATCACCACTTATTGCCTGGACTGACGCTGAGACCAGGATTAGCATGCCATCAGCTGGATTGACACTGGAGCAAGGGCTGGTGATCCCTTTTCCCCTCTCTTCTTTCTCATTTCCCACCTCACCTTTTCTTTAATCCATCTCCCCCTTTTTATGTAACCTGTTTAATTTCTCTTTTCCTTTTCACTACACTTTTATCCAACTCTCCCTGTCATAAGCTTAATTTCTCTTTTCCCTTTACCCTTCTCTTTTTTGCCAAACCCACTCCTGGCTGCCTATGTAGTAGGTCAGGGACTAACATCCCAATTTCCATGTCAAGCACGTAATTTACTAATAAAACTCTCTGATTGATTGAGGACCCTCTGACTGCTGTCATTCCTTTCAACCAATGAACATTTTTTAATTTTAATTGCTTCTTTCCTATTAAGGGATGTTCATCACGGACCACTCCAGTGAAAACTTTATTTTTCCTTTTACCTGAAGGGTGTTTTCTGTTTTGCATCTTGCCTCTCGTTTCACTGCACATATACAAGAGAAGTGTGAAGTGTTTGAACTTTCTATCAATTGTTGTTGATAGAAATACCTCAGGTTAGTTCCCTGTCATCATTTTGGATGCTTGAGGAAGTGAAAGAAATCCTCTGTGTGTATGTGTGTATCTACATTTATAATTCTGATGGTTTCTGATAGCAATATAGGCACTTTTCACTGCTTTGATTTATATCTACAATAAATAGTAGCCCTTAAATTACCTTTATTTCAGCAGTGGAATTGTACTTATCTACTTTCAGGCTTTTTATCTTCATGACATGTATAGAGGCTGTTCCTATCATTCCCTGCCCTCAACAAGCAGTCATTTCAATTTCCTTCTAAACTCCAGTTAAAATTGTTGCTATGCCTGAGCAGTTTTGAACCAGTTGTAAAATATATTGGGCAGGAAGCAAACTTATGCTTCTCAGCCTCTCAGTGATTTTAATACAAAAATATGCTATTGCATCTAGAATAATTGGAAATTATTGAAAATTGGAAATGTTGAACTGAGTCACACAAAACTGCTTTGTCAGAGTTTCTGCTGTACATAACATGAAATTCTATTTCAAGTGAGCCATGTATTAAACTTAGATTTTTCTACTTCAAATTTGTCCCTAAAAGTACTCCCAATCTTTAGTTTAAATTCTGTTTTGCTACAGTTAAATATCTTGAACATAGTTTTGACAATTCAATTAGAAATCAAATTGATATGAAAGGAAGCNTAAATTCTAAAAGTATTTTTGTTTGTTATATTTTATATAACAAACAAAATATATTTTATATAATTTATATTTTATAAATATATATATTTATATATAAATTTATATAAAATATATATATTTATATATATTTATATATTATATATATTTATAGATATATATAAATATATATACTTGTCCCACAGGGAAAGCCATACCAAACCCTAGAAACCTTGAGATTTTGAATTTAAAGCTCTTAAATGCAATAAGATGGAGTGTGTTTGAGTAAAACAGTATTTTGGCCAGTTGTGTATGCAACGTGTCTTTTTCCCAACCTTGGAAAGATATTGCAATGAAACTGCTTAAGTTTTAATTACGATTATAGCACTGTTTTATTTTATTCCCCATGGGTTCCTTCCAAATCAGGATATTCTATGATTTTCCAATTTCTCTTTGTTAATTCAGAGGTTATAATAAAGAATCCATCACANATCTACAATAAATAGTAGCCCTTAAATTACCTTTATTTCAGCAGTGGAATTGTACTTATCTACTTTCAGGCTTTTTATCTTCATGACATGTATAGAGGCTGTTCCTATCATTCCCTGCCCTCAACAAGCAGTCATTTCAATTTCCTTCTAAACTCCAGTTAAAATTGTTGCTATGCCTGAGCAGTTTTGAACCAGTTGTAAAATATATTGGGCAGGAAGCAAACTTATGCTTCTCAGCCTCTCAGTGATTTTAATACAAAAATATGCTATTGCATCTAGAATAATTGGAAATTATTGAAAATTGGAAATGTTGAACTGAGTCACACAAAACTGCTTTGTCAGAGTTTCTGCTGTACATAACATGAAATTCTATTTCAAGTGAGCCATGTATTAAACTTAGATTTTTCTACTTCAAATTTGTCCCTAAAAGTACTCCCAATCTTTAGTTTAAATTCTGTTTTGCTACAGTTAAATATCTTGAACATAGTTTTGACAATTCAATTAGAAATCAAATTGATATGAAAGGAAGCTACTGANTCCAAATCAGGATATTCTATGATTTTCCAATTTCTCTTTGTTAATTCAGAGGTTATAATAAAGAATCCATCACAATAAGTGAAATCTTGGCTTGAGTCAAACTTTCTAATTTTATATTATGCTTCATTTTTTGGCCCAAGATTTTGGAATTAGGCCCAGAAAGTTGTAGTTAGAAAGTGTGTAGGTGGCTATGATGCCTGGGAAGGCCTAAGTGACTTGTGACTTCCAGAAACTGTGGTATTTGCCTGTCCAATTTCCTCCCATTCACTCTTGGGCAGAGTCTGTATTTTTCAGTGGAAGAATTTCTATCTAAACAAATATTTAGAACTGTATTTGCCTTTGAAAATATGCTCTTATAAGCATGTATTATTATTACTATTACTATTAATTACTATCACTATTTCTATCATTTTTATCCTTAGCACAAATACCAAAGTAAAACCAAGCTCCGGATTTATTCCATGCCTCGGAGCAGAAATTCCTCTGTGAGCCATAGTGAGGGACATGGTGAAACAAACTGTCCCCCTGTAATGCATGAAATCCATGGGGGATGCAGAGATCCACTCACAGCCCATGGGGAAATGCCCACACCAGAGCAGGTGGATGCCAGAGAAAACTGGGATGCAGTGGGAGACATGAATGGAGATATAGAGTCCCTGCTTCCAGAGATGGAGAGAGAGCCCTTGCTTCCACACCAGAGCAGCCTATCCTGCACCCTATGGATGAGTGACCCTCACCACAACAGTTTTGGGGAGACTTTGCCCATGGGAGGGACCCCACAGCACAGCAGAGAACAGACTCCTCTCCCTGAGCAAACAGAAAAAGAACTTGAGTGACAAACTAACCCAACCTCCCACACAGTCTCCTTGTGCTATTGGTGAGAAGGAGAGAGGGGCTAGGGGAAAAAAAAGATGTTTTCAAGACTTATTTTACTCCTCATTATCCGCCTCTGACTCTGTTAATAATAAATTAACTTTATACCTTTAAATTTGAACCTATTTCACCCTTAGAGTGTTTTTTTCTCCCAGTCCTTAACTCATGAACCCTTCATTCATTTTTTTCCCTCTCCTCTGCCCAATTGTGATGAAAGAGGGTAAGTGAATGACTTTTGTGAGGGCCTGGCATTTGGCCAGTGTCAAACCACAGCACTTGGCATTTCAATTTCAGGAGAATTTTTATTGGCATATGAAGTATATTTAAAGTTTGACCCAGTTTGCCATGTGTCATTGTGTTATTCACACTTCAAATCTTGTTCTAAACTGGTAAAATTATTTTTTTTTTTCCATAGGGGAAAGGATTTTATGTGGTTGAAACACATTCTTTGTTAGTAGAGGGTTGATTTTCTTTTTTAATGGTCTAGTATTTTTGGTCATATTATTAGTTGTCCCTGGATGAGGAAAAGACTATTTGAATGGCTGTTCCTTTTAATCCAAATAATCCTGGTCTCTAAAGAGATTAACATAAACACATATAGTTGCTTCCTTTTGCCTCTGCTTCAGTGGTTTGGTTAGTTAGACTATATGCCATCTCTGATTTATAAAGAGCAAACCAGAAAACAAACTAAAACTCTCTGAAAGCAATGGCTAATTAAAACCATAACTACTGACTGAGGAAGCAGCACGAACTGGGTCAAAAGTGGATTGTTTATTGTTCACAACACAGACTGGGTCGGAAAAGAATTATTGCTCACATGAGACAACTCAAGGATCTGTTTGCAAGCCTATGCAAGTTGATGTAGTATTGGTGTCCTTGCACAGGCTCAGTGAACTTTCAAGCTGGCTAATTTGCTTGAGGAACAAATTTTGTATGAAATAGGCATAAATTAAAATTGTTGATGGGAACTGCTCATTTGTGAGATACAGCAAATGGATGTCATCTGGTAATTGACTGGGCTTATGCTGCTAAAATGTGAAATTAATCTGTTTTATAGCTTCAGTAAACATTGATGGAAGAAATAATCAAAAGAGGATGGTTATTAAAATTTTTTAAAAATTAAAATTTTTGCCCTCACTGATAAAGAGCTTTGCATGCAAATGTTATATAGTTAATTTATGTACCTCTTTCAATCTAAGTGCCCAACTTCTTAATTTGGCCTTCCCTAGACAAAGAAACTTCCATGTGCACCTAACTGATCTCAGTATTAATGAAGCTCAAAGTATAACACTTTTTTCCTTGAGATGCTGATTTGTTGCCTAATGTGTCATTGTGGAAGTTTCAATACTTATGTAATATTGATTAAGAACTGGTAGAGTGGTGTGCATACATAATGTCATATCTCTGTATACTGCTGCCTTCAATTGTCCCTGTTTTCTGCCACTCTTAAAACTTCAAGCAGTGCCTTGCTCAGAAAGCAACACTCAAGTGCTCCAGAATCAGTCAGAATCTTACAGTCTTGAAAATCAAATTCTGTCTGAATATTGGCCTGTGGTCCTGCCTCAAATCTTGTTCATTATCTACCAACTGTTTAGTTAAGGTACAACAAATATTGTAGGATTCAGGGCAGGATAGAATACAAATACATATAAGACATCTGAATTTACAGGAAATAAATAACTTCAGCTATTTGATGTCTAATAGCTTTCAGAAACAGACTCAAAACCTTCAGACTATGTAACCCCATGACAATGATGGGCATGAGGTATAATTTGAACATGGTTGGAGTTTTCACCAAAACAAATCATATTCTGCACAAGTTCATGCATTATTTTAGCATGAAACATACTTTGTCAAAAGTTTTATTTGGAAGACTTCTTCCACTGCTAAAAAAATATGAAAGAAACTGGCAAATGTATTTAAATCTCTCAATATTTTAGCTAGCTCTCATGTAAAAAAACCCAAAACCAATCCCAAATAGAATGCGCAGAGAATTTAGCTCTTGAACAGACCAAAAACTGATTAAAAAAAAAAACAGTTTCCAAGTATAAGGTATTGATCATAAGATGTGTTTTCATTTACTTATGACAACCCAAAAAATCCATTGCTAAAACTAAAATGCTTTGGTGCTATATCACTATTACTCCAAGATAGTTAACTAAAAGGTGGCTTGGTTTTCACATTAAATGTCAAAAGTCATTTGACACTGAAAATGTGTCTCTGCCTCTTGCAGAAAGCAAATCACTCTGGATGGCATGTTTTCCATTTGCAATTCCTGTGACAGTTCTAGGAATGATAATGTATCACAATTGCTTTCCTGACAAAAATCAAACCAATAATATGTATTATATTTTAACAATAATAATAACAACAACAGCAAAACAACAATTCTTTTATATGATGTTAATTTCCTAAATACATTCAAAATCTTGAAGTAAAAGACTGCATAAATATTTAAATCCTTGTTAGAATATTCTTGAAATCTAGGCAGCTCCACTGCAGCACCTTGATGAAGTGCTGGGAAGTAGAGTTTTGCAAGGGTCACCATGATAAATAGTAAATTCTTTTTCAAACCCTTGAATTCCATGGCGTACTTCATGTGAGTGAAATGCTAGGAAGCCCACAGAGTATAAAATACCAGGTACTCTCTTCCTGCATTCTGAGTTCAGCTCTTTACTCCAGTTTGGCTTGGGGGAGTTGTAAGAGAGTGTATTGTGTAAATCACCACCATTTTGGGAGGTGTAAACTGAAGCATGCATTAGTATTGCTCTGGGACACTGAGCCATCTGTCAATGGCAAGAAGAAGTTTTGAACTGGGTTATGAAGTGAATTTGGGACAATGTAGATTTGACCTGCTTTAATGTTATAACACAGGAATGATTGCTTTGTATCCTATGATTCCAGTTAGCAGCAGTTTGCCTCTTGCCACTTCTCATGTTATTGGTGCTTTGAATTTGAATGTTTGGAAAAAAATGTGTATTTTCTTTCCCTTTTGCAGAGTCCCAAAGTGAATGTGCCAGGAATGTGGTGGCAGAGAAATTAAGAGAGTTAAGGTGTGTTCTGCTCTTCTCTATTGCTTCCAGGACCTCTGATAGATTGTTTGATTAGTGCTTTTAGTTAGCAGGACAGCAGGAGTTCTAGACTAAATGAGAGAGATTAATTATAAGCTAGTGATCAACAGAGGGTTGCAAAACTTCCTTGCAGTTGTGCCAATACAGGCACTCAGAATTAAGATTTATGTGGTTTCATGCAATGGATGTGCAATGGAATGTAGATATCTGTTGCTTTTATTATACTAACTACAGACAGGCTATTCTGTGATTTCTAGTTTGTGCTAATTACCTATTGAGTTCTGATGTTAAACAAGGTTCTGATTTGGTATTTTTGGAAAGTTAAGTATGGTAAAAGAATATGGAAAGTATCTAATGAGAGGTCCAACATTAAGGCTTTCATCTAGTTTTGAGATATAAGGTGATGATGGTGATAATAGTTAAAAGTATTTGTCATCTTCACATCAAGCTGTTTCTTGGATAACATGGATATGAAAGTAAGTAGCATTCAATGTCAGCTTAGATCTGTCTCTAATGATAGACTACAACAGCTCAAAGCAGTTTTTTTTCAGTTTGTTTTCAGCAGGATTGTATCAAATTATATGTTGTGATGCAATTTCAATCCTGCCAAGTTCTCCTTCGTGCTTTTTCTTCTGGATTTAATAGTTAGCATGGATAATCTAGCATAGGGAGGAATCCTATCAGGGCTTCACCAACAATATGGATCTAAAATACATGGGTGTTCAATGCATCAATCAATTTTTGTATATTCCAATACTTGCCAGAGCTGGGAAGGAACATCTTCATTCGTCATATCTCCTTTTGTATTATTAATTCAGAATTATTGTGTGTATTTCAAAGGCATAATTCCAGGACAGAGTTGGACAGTTGGTGTCATGACCAATGCATTGAATATGATTTAAAAAATGTTGAGGGAAGAAAGGTTCAATGAAATATTTCAGAGTAGACCCTGGAATCAGAATTTTATGTGAACATTAGCCTATAATATTAAAGTTGATTGCTATAAAACAAGTTGATGCAAGTTAGTTTGATGTTAAAATGGAAAACATGTGAAGCACTGGTTCTTCAGTTTCCAAACGTTGAGAGATGAACCCATATCCATTTCAAGACTAATTTGAGGTTTTATTCTTCAGGCATGAAGAAAGTGCAAATGTTAGCCTAATATTTAAATGTTTTGAAAAGAAGGATGTCTGTAGGATACCAGATAGCTACTCTTGGGGTTTCAGTGGGTTTTGTTTATTTATTTGGTCTGGGTTTTTTCCTTATTTTTTTTTTTTAATTGATGAAGAAATGGAAAGACAGGGTCAACACCTGCTGAGATGTTTACAGCTACTCACACATCCATATCTCTAATTGGAGTGCTACAGTTCCAACAAACTGTTTTGCCTGTAGGCAAATTTTCACTTTTCAAACATTGTCAGCATGCCTAGGGATTTAGCTTGAGGTGAAACTCAGGCTGGTTATATTTATATTTTAACCTGAACTTGTCAATATGAGTCTGGGAATCAATATCTGGAGTTCCACCTTCTTTACTCAGGATTTTATCCGTTTTACTTACATGTGAAGATGACAGAGTGCAAATCAATGCACTCTGTTTAATAGTGTTTAAACAAATAAGTGTCTGTTTGCTGATTGCCAGGCACTGCTGCAGTTTTCCACTCATAGCTAGACCTTGGCTCTCCAAGTTCTTGTAACCCAGACACAGAAATAGCAGTTAGAGTTCTGACTGTAATATCACACACACATTCATTGCCCTAGGCTTTATGTATGTCTCCCAGGAGTAAATATATAACCCATAAGCTTATAAACTCTGCTATTTTTTTCCCTATTAGATGAAAAAGAAGCAGGAATAGAAGGAAGCCCTGAAGCATACATCATGTTATTTCGTTCAGTAACAGGCATGGAACATGACAAAGCAGAGACAGCAGCATGGCAGAATCACAGGAGATGCTGGGTAAAACCTCCACTGGCATCTTTCATGTCCTGAGATCTGTTCCTGATGTCGCACCACTCATATCTTCCCTGACCCTTACTAGACTGCTCCAGCAGGACCATCCATATGCTAATGAGACCTTTGAAGTGTTTTCCATGCTTTTGTTATTTTAACTTCCTAGCACATATCAGGAAGACCAAAGTTCTCCTTTATTATTTTACTACCTCATAGCAGCAGTAGCCTGGGTGGCAGCTTTAGAGTGAGCAGAATAAAAATTCAGTGTATTGCTAATGACTCAATACAAAGGCCTCTCTTTTCCTTGGCTTTTTTTTTAAACTTTTTTTTTGACAGGAGTAATCTCTATTTCATCTCTGCTACAAGCAATGCTTTTTGGCCAATTTATAACTGCAGCTGCCTGCAGAAAGCCTAAAGGAGATGTGATAAAACCAGACTATACAGCAAAATATATTCTATAAACACACAACATGCACAAAGAAATAATTTGAAGTATGAGGGAGAAATGTCAAATAGGATGTCTGAAAACCAATTTGGCTTAAAATTCAAGGCATTATGTATATGTGGCATTTGCCAGTTTTCCATTTATCCTAGGAGGGAAGGCAGACATCAATCATACCTGCATGCCAGCTATTGTCAACAGTGTCAAAAATATTCACTGGACTTTCTCATCTGGTACAAGTTAATTTAGAGTATATTAATGTAAGAACTCTTGCTGTGATTTTTCCTTATAGGCACACAGCAATTATTTCACTTAAAATATATGCTATGAAACTGAATAATATCTCCTAAGGTGCTATTGATCCAAGCTTGCCTCCACTCAAATGTTGCTGCTTATTAGGAATTACTTTTCTTTCTATGATTAGAACACTTTGAAAGGTTCTAGAGCTAGAAGAGTCTTCTAAAGATGAACCTATGTGCTTATGTGCTCTGAAACAAATATATTGAAATCATCTCTCACAGGTCTTAGATCTTAGAGGTCTTTCCCAACCTAGATGATTCTATGATTCTAAGCATGTCTGCAATGCTGTGACTAAAAAAAATAAGTTTTCCTCATGTCTAAATGAAAGATTGATGCTCACCTCTCAGATATGTAATATTTAATCTGCTTACTCTTCAGTAGAGATGTACTACTGACAATTAATAACAAATTTGACATATTTCTTGATTAAGTGTCATGTGATTTGGCCTTACATTGTTTCTGAACTTAGTAAGATGATTTCTCTCTGCTTGGCCAGATTTTGTCAGCTTGATTCCATTTCATATTGTCTACACTTCTTTTAAGCACAAACTGGGGGTCTCTTGGGGCCCTGGCTTTAAGGGGGAGCACAGGACAATGCTGGAATATGAAACATGCAGAAGTATCTACTTTATGGTATGTGTCTAGGATGTTAAGTGTACATTTTAATGAATGTTCAGTGAATTTGGTACTTGTTTTCAGCTTTTCACTGTTTATAGTCAGGCTTGGAGCAGACTTTAACAAATAAAACTATCACAGTTATTTTAAATTGCTTTAGCCACATAACTACTGCCTATTGAGCCTTCACATGCTTTATCTCAGTGCTTTTAAAAAGTGCATGGTCAGTTGTAAAAAAATCTATGGTGCTGGAATTGCTGTACCCTCTGATGTTTTGTAAAGGGCGTAACACAAATGTTTGCAAAAACCCCCTGTACCTATTGAAACTCCAAGGGGTAATCCCGTTCAAACTAGACCATCAGAACTTGGGCAGCTGTCTAAAAAAGTTTTTCAACTTTTGTTCTTCTAAAGACAGAGTGTTTAGTTAATTTTTTTTTTTTTTCGGCTGGACCTGAAGTCTCCTTTCTTTATTTAACAGTGGTCTACTACATTCTTCTGGAGTTAGCATGCTTCCTCCGGCACTCCATCATTGTGTCAAGATGGTGCTTCACAATATTTTTCACATTTTCTGCCTCATATATCAAACTGTAGAAGTTATCCATAAGGCATAGCTGTCATTCTGTGAAATTTTTAGTAATGCTCTCATTTTTATCTGACAGCAAGAAATACCTAAAGTAATAAAAAATCATTTCTACTTCATATTTGCTTTGGTGCTCATTCTGTCCCTGTCAGTGTCTATATGTTATAGTAGGTGAGATTTATACATCCCCTTACTTAGCATTTTTGGAGAGCCATGCACAGAACCAGAGACTGTGAAATTATTCCTCTTTTCAGGATTAAAAAAAAATTATGTTATTTCAACTCACAAAACCTTCCATTGAATGTATTATATATGCTCCATTTGAACATAAATCAACACTCCATTGAATGGTTTCTGTTCTCTGCATGCTCTTTTTTTCTGTACAGATTCTTACATTCTCCCGTTTCTACAGTTCTGAAGGTCATTAAGTTTTGCAGTATATTTGCAGAGAGTTATTTTATTCAGCAGAGGACACAATGACAAATCTGCACTTTATTTACTAGTTGAATTGTGTAATTTATCTGCAAATTCAGTCCTATAAGTAATTAAAATAATCCTGAGGAGAATGTAAAATAGATCTGCCATATTTTAAAGTAATATTTTGCATTCAAATGAATATATGCCATCAGATCATATAGCTGAAAAAAAAAAATCTGAAATCTGAATATCAGAGCTTTTAACATGTTTTACATATTCTGGAGATTTTACCTCAATGTTCAATGTTACTTCCATGCAGCCAATACCTTTCTGTGATCACTAAAATGTCATGTTTTCAAGGTCACCTGTTTGATACTTCACTTGATTCTTCATGAGGAGCAGCTTGACTTCAAAGAACACAAAGGATGTACATCTCCATTGGACTGAGTCTGTAATGCATTTGTTAAATCATGTCTGAAATAGGAGAAGTATGACTAAGCCAGAATTATTCAGTTGTGTGATCAGCAATAGAAGTCTAATAGTACTGTACAATAATTCCATCTGTTTCCCAAACGCTCCCACACTGACTCCTCTGTATTATTGACTCCCACATATTGTCACAGATTGACAAAAAAGGCTTTGGAAAAGTTAATGCAAATATTGGCAGGTTATTTCAGTGCTTCCTGGTCTGTAAAGGTACACAGATTTAAATTTCTTGTTGTATGGAGGCACTCTGTCCAGTATTAGCAATTCAAACAAGGAGCTGTGCGTTATACCAGAGAGCAAGAACTGTCAGGGTTTCAAAGTTAATTAGGCTAAACAGACAACTAATTACATCTTATTAAAATGTAAAGGACCTGTGACAAATTGCACTAATTGCATGTTGTTATATATCTGAAGAGGTCAGGCTGCTTAAAAAGCATGTTGTTAATGGAAGACAAATGTAGTTTTATATGCTAGATAGGAATATTATAAACTGCATTATTTATGACTCTGGTAGGAACACTTAATAATTTTAAGCTTTAAATCAAACTGCTCATAAAGCTAGGGAGTCAGCAGACAACCCTGAAAATAGTCTGTAAAAGCCTGCTTCCAATGTAATATTAATTTGAAGGTCTGTTGTTCCCCCTTCCTCTGCCCCCCCAGCAATACAGATATACTGTTATTTTAAAGTATGTAAACCCTAAGGGAGTTAGAGCTCTTTGAAGTTTTCCCCTACTGTCCCAATCAAATAGCACAAAAACATTTTATCATATTAAATATATATTTTAATAATATTTTCAAGAACTATGTAAAAATCAACCACTCTCAGGTCTAACTGTTTGCAACTCTATGTGATAATTAGCAGCAAAATGAAGAAGGATGAAAGAGTGGATAAGAAGACAAAGAATGCAGAAAAAAGGTGAGGAAATCCCCTAAAATCTTTGTAGGTGTTGCTGTTAAATATTGAGCCGTTATTGCCTTTCTGATTAGATACACTAATATTTAAAGTACTGATTATCTTCTGTTTAAATGCTTTTGAGTAAGTGTAAAAGCTGAGGTATTTATGATCTGCAAATGAACCAAGCCAAGACTAATGCAAGAGTGAAGATTTGCTACGATGGAACAAAAGAGAGATGCCATTTCAAATCCCAGCTAACACAGGAGGGCACAGAATCACATTTAGAAAGCCTTTGTCACAGGCTTGGGAGTACATTATTTCTTAGACTGCTCTTAGGATAAAAATCAGTGTTAAGAAATACATGTGGAGTGAAAGCCAAGGACACCACAGTGGTGTTAAATTTATAATGCTTGCACAGGGAGATAACCATGCTTGCTAAGACTGACGTTCAAAATCACAAACTTTCCCAGACACTTCCATAGCAGAGAACGTGGAAGACAGTGCTAGAAATTTTGTGGTACCATAACAGCACTACAGATAACAGTCTGCAGGAGTAGCTTTAATTTCAGGTGTTGTGAAGAACCGTAAATGTCCATGATCCTCTGAGTTTTTAGGGGAAAAGACAATATGGCTGAGCAGGATGTTTAGCATATGTTACATTTTCCTTTGATCTTAACACTTACTACATTTTATTATTCTTGCACGTTTCTGCCCTGATAAATTAATGTCTAGATCAATAATTATTCTTGCTGATGCTGGTAGTTTGTAAGAGTCCCATGAATCTAACCACCATAGTGCCTAATTGCATCCAAGTTAGTGAAAGATCATTAGTTTGGGTTTTTTCTTCTGACAGCAAAAGTATGTAGTTCTTGTTGAAATACATTGTTTTGGCTGAATAGATACATGTTTCAAATCTGAGTAAACTCTAGAAAATCATCGTTAGTATGAGAGATGTATTTTGATATGGAACCCTTCATACTTACTGGGAAAAAAACAAAACAAAACAAAACCCTACAAACCCAAAGAAACAGGACAGAACTTTGACTGTGACAAATACAGAGATTTAGATTCTATTTCTAATAAGAAATTCTTCCTTGCAAGCATACAAAGTGGTAAAAACAAAGCATTTTTGTTTTCTTCTGAGTTTAAAGGAATACAGAATCAAGTAGACTGGAAAAACCTCAGTGATCATCCAAACTATGATCGAACACTGCCTTGTCAAACAGACCATGACACTGCGTGCCACATCCAGTCTTTCCTTAAACACCTCCAGGGACAGTGACTCCACCAGCACTCTGGGCAGCCCATCCCAATGCCCAGCAACCCTTTTCTGGGAAGAACATTTTCCTAACACTGAAGCTAAACCTGCCCTAGTGCAGTTTGTGTCCTCTTGTCCTGTCAGTGGTTGCCTGGGAAAAGAGATTGACCCCCACCTGGCTTCCCGCTCCTTTCAGGGAGTTGTAGAGAGTGATAAGGACCCCCCAAACCTCTTTTTTTTTTTCCTGGCTAAACAACTCCAGCTCTCTCAGCTGTTCCTTAAAGGACTTGTGCTCCAGACTGTTCACCAGCCTTGTTGTCCTTCTCTGGACATGCTCCAGCATCTCAAGGTCCTTCCTAAACTGAGGGGACAGAACTGGACACAGCACTCAAGGTGTGGCCTCACCAGTGAAGTACATGGGAACAATGACCTCCCTGCTTCTGCTGGCCACACTATTCCTGATCCAAGCCAGGATGCCATTGGCCTTCTTGGCCACCAGGACACACTGCTGGGTCATGTTCAGTCAGCAGCCACCAACACCCCCAGGTCCCTTCCTGCCTGGGCACTGTCCAGCCACTCTGTCCCCAGCCTGTAAGGCTGCAGGGGGTTGTTGCAGCCAAAATGCAGGACTTGGCACTTGGACTTGTTAAACTTCATCCCACTTGACTCTGCCCATCCATCCAACCATTCCAGCCTGGTCAGGTCTCTCTGCAGAGCCCTCCTACCCTCTGGCAGATTGACACATGCTCCCAGCTTGGTGTCATCTGCAAAGTTTGGTAATGGTAGAGTAGGTTTCTTATGATGCAGCAAAGTAGCTTAGCCACCATGGGTTATACTTTCCATCGCATTCTTCTGCATCTGTCCTAGTTTCCATGGAATTTATTTTTTATTTAGTAGAACTGAAATCCTTGTGTTATAGTTTTCTAGGCATTATTGCAATATTAAAAAATTTTGGATTTAGTTGATTTTGGTATGGGGTTAGTGTGGGTGTTTGGTGGTTTTGGTTTTTTGTTGGTTTTTTGCTTGTTTGGGTTTTTGTTTGGTGTCTTGTTTGTATAGAATATACATACCCGGTAAACTTATGAAGAATGTCATGTGAAATTTCTTTGGTCAACTCAGCCAAATTCAATGCTGAATTGTACAAGGCAGATACAGGGCATGTTTAGTACAGGATACTTGAAACAGCCAATATTTGATTTGACTGCAACACAACAGTCTGAGAACTTGCCTTTTGCTATGTTATTTCACTTATTGTATGCTGTGCATGAACTGTTATACATAATAAGTCAGTGCATTATATAAATTAGAATGTTTAAACTTTTGATTACATCTCTTCCCTGAAGTTGATGAGAATCTTCTACTTTACAAGGCAGTTGCACTTTTAAACCCATTCCATTTTGGCAGTTGTTTTGATTACATAGCCTTGAATTAAAAAACCCCAAATTTTGGATTCAATAGATATTTCTTGCTAACTTGATAGGCTGTGGTGTTGCTGGAATGAAATTCGTGTAATGTTTCTAAAAGCTACTGTTTGTGTTTTCCCTGGCTGTGCACCATTGGTCATGTTTCTGCAATATACATTTCTTCATTAAAGGGAGAGGCTAAAATCATCTTTTTATTAGCTGAAATGGGTAAGACTAATATCCTAATTTCATTTAAGAAATGAATCTATAGATATATTTCCTAATGTCTTGGCTGCATCAGAAAATAAATTATGGTTATTAATGGTGAATACAGTTACATGAAATGCAGAAGAATGAGAGAGTGGAAATGATTTAATACAAATGGACATATTTTGAATACTGATAGAATAATTCAAGTTCTTTGAACCATGCACCTAAGTAATCCTTAACCTATCAATATAGCATAAAAAATACCTTGCAATCTAATTAAATATAATATAAAATATGTCATTAAAATAAGACTATTCAAATATGTAAATATAAGATTTTCTTGGGTATTGTGAAAACAAAAAGCTGGTATGGTTTGACACTCTCAGTTTTTTTTAAACCTCATAATTGGTTTATCCAGTATATTGCTATGCTGGTAAAAATGTTCAGTCCCTGTACAGTGCTATGTCATACCTCTCCTTGTTATGAGAAGTGCATCAGAAAAAAAAAAAAGTTTCACTTCTTTCTCATATTTATCCCCTAGGGCTGTAGTTTAATTGGCCTATGAACAACCTCACACTCCAGAATGTCTGACAAATCTTGCAGCTACACAGTGGTGAACTCCAAACCAGATGCTCCAAGATCCTTTCTTGCCATCAACAGTACTAGAGCTACATCCCTTGATGTTCTCGATTTTTCACATGAACATCACCTTAGCTGGCCTTTAGCACTTAATGATGGTACTGTGCTTATATATGCTTCTAGTTAATGAGCTATCATGGAGTGTTGTTAATTAGTATAATTTTAACCACAAGTGAAAGCCATACAGACTCTGCTTTAATATAAATTCGTGATGAAATTAGTTTTCTAAGAGACTGTCTCTCCTTTACTGACCTGTGCAGTAGCAAAAAGAAATTAACTACCTCAGAAACAATTATGCATGCATAATCTTAATACAATACTGGTAGGAGCACCTTTTATAATTTTCCCAAGAGAGGGACTGCAGCAGAAATCTAAACTTGAAATATTGGTATGCCCTGCACAGAAAATGTGTATACAAATGACACCTGAGTAGATTGAAACAGAAGTCGTAGGTGGAATGAAATCTTCTTCTGGAATGATTAGGTTATACTCCCCAGTATGTAGGGCTTACAGATAGCTGCCAAAGTAAATCCATGTAGAGAGGAAGGAGGAAATTGCTGTTTCTGAATGGCAGCCTCTGGCTGTGCTCCCCAGAGAAGATGTCAGGACCAGAGATGATGAGTTTCAGGGTCTGACAAGGATAATAAATTGATCTAAAATAACCCAAACCTGGTGAACCCTTGGGTGTTCTGCATGATGTGTAAGTCTGACAGGATTTCTGTGCATACCTCTTGCATCCAGGGAGGGAGACAAAGGACTGTCCAGCTGGCTGAGCCTGTTGCAGTGTTACAACAGGTTATGGTGTCATGGCTAATTATTTTGACTTTAATCTGGCTTCTTTGGATTAGATTGGAGACCAGAGAGAGCAAGAAATTTACTGATATTGCTAGACATGATTTTTTTTAAAATTGGCCAGTAATACTATAGGCAGACGTAAAACTTCCATGATCTGTGTGAGATCTCTCATAATTTTATCACTGCAAATGTGATGACAACATACCAGTCTTAATATAATTCTTAGTGGTAACTGATTCTATCAGGAAAATGGAAGCATTATACATATAGTGGAAATGCATGCTGCATGCATGTGATATGCATACAGCCTTGCTATACAATTTACTGCAAAGGGGAATAAAGTTACTCAGACATAGTCCCAAAGTCAACCTTTTCATTCCAGAAATTTTCACCAAAAAAAAAAAAAATTGTTCCTTCTATGGACGGACAGGACTAGATACTCATGTTTCTTGCAAATCAGTTTGCAGCCAGATGGATCAATTTACTACTCCACAGATAAATGATTTTCAGGTGGCATGTTACAGTTCTGTTCAGAGATTGCTGCTTTCTTCTTCACAGTATTTGGCTTCACCAGAGTACTGCAAATTTGTAATGAAATTCATAGACTCTTCTAGAGTTTCTCATGATGGTCTCTAGAGCATCAGTATTCAACTAGACAGTGAAAAGAAGGCAGACATAATTTTCTTCTATTATGTAAGTCCATACCCTGCAGAATTAATTCAGAAAGTCAGACTTATTTTGTGTTTACCTGTCTTTTCTTATTCCTGCAAATTTGAACTGTTTACTTTCTGTGCAATATAAAACACTCCCTAATTTCCTCTTGTTCTGCATTAATCTCTGTTCCAAAGTCACAGATGAGTTGTTAATAATATTGTTTTGTTATTTGTACATTTTGTTTTGGGATAGCAAGTGGTAAAAATTATCACACCATCTGAAGTTTCTGCATAAACACAATTTAACATGAAATCCTTAGAATATTGTAACAATCTGTATGTATCTCAGTGCTGGAGAGAAGTATTTTTTCCCATATTTGCAGTAAATTTAAAGACATTTATTCTCTATGGCCTTAAACCAAATATATTGTTCAGTTTAATGTCCTTCTTTCTACATCTGCAAAATGATCACTTGACTAATACACATGGCTTGGGATGCTCTGTCTGGCTGCTATGACTTAAGTACCAACATAATTATTTGTCACTATAAGGGATAAAAATGTCTTTGTTTTGCACATATTCAAAGCTTAACTGGCAATTTCACTGTCAGACTGTCATTTGGCAAATAGAGTGAATTCAGGTATGGAGCCCTTGATTCCTGTTTCAATTTAATTCCCTACAAAACCTTTTATTTTAATCTTGGATTCCTTTCTTCAGTTTTCACTAAACTTTTTAATTATAGTCTGCAGTTGTTTCCTTAAGCCTGATAGATATTTGCAGCAGCAACATGCTGAAATTATAATTGAAATGAAGGGCTGTGATCATCCTTATCATCTGCATATGTCCCCACATTGTGATCATTAATTTATTCTGGTTTGCTATCTTAGTAAATTAAAACTGATTCATACTTTGTAAATATAATCAAAGACAACAGCTGCCCTCTTTAATAAAACGGAATCTTCTCAGCAATCTTTTTGTCTGGAAAAATTACTATTTTATTTCAAGACTAAATCTCTCTTTTTTTGTGTCAGTTTGATGAGTGGCATACAGCATTTGAGTCTAGTTCCAAAATGCTGCTTATTATAGAGGCATCATTAGGGGCTCCACAGTATAAACTTGCATTTTGATTTCCAATAAAAGCAGGACTAAAATCTCCATTTGATACTTTAATGGTTGAATTGAATCTCTAAATTCAGCACAACAGCTTTTCAAGGGACAGTTGGAATTTCTATTCTTCCAATAAAATATTTATAAGAGTCTTCAGTAGAAATATTTCAAAAGGATCTTAGAAGTGCTATTTTGATTTTTATCTGTCTTGGCTTTCCATAGTTAAGTAAATAGTAGTTCTCACAAATTTTTAGCTGATGATGTTCTGAAGGTTTTTGGGCATAGATATTTTCTGAAATGTTTAATGCCCCTATTTTGGAATAGCCTAACTTGGTTAAGATTAAGCAGTAAAATTTTGTCCATATTCTTGAGGCACAGTGTACTAAGGCAAGAGAATCACAGGAAATATCATGTTTACCCATCTTTCAGTACAGAATTTCATTAATTTTACGACATTATGCATAGTAAAGGGACTCTACTCTGTAAAGAGTTCATTTTAGCTGTAAAATGAACTCAAATATGCAGGTTGAGGTTGGCAGATTGAATAAAGGACACAAGGCTTCCTTTCATTTCTATTTTCTATTTCCTTAAGCCCTTTCCATTCTGTAAGTTTTATTGTCTCTCTCTGGTTACTGCACTGCATCAAATGTTAGAAAGGTCAATAAAATCTCTTATCTACTGAAGCCAATAGTAAATAGAATTAGTAGGACGCATATCTTGCCTCTCATTTCATGGAATACCTGCCCTGTAGTTATTGTTTTAAATTATTGTTGCGTTTCTCTTAGTTTAGAAATTTGGGCCAGTCAGTCCTGGCTGTTGTTTATAATATGAAGATTGAAATCCTGATTTCTATAGGAGTCAGACTTGTCTCTGAGCAAGAAAACAAACATTTATTAATGTATATTTAACATTTTCAAAACAACATGATATACTGTTAGATTCCTAAGATGGAAAGGCATTATAAAAATTACAGACTTCTACAAAAGCTGTAAAATAGTCTCCCATCCAAATTATTTGTCAATGCCTCAGAAAAGAGGATCTGTGCTTTTAACTGCAATGAGTGGTTTTTCATCTCAGAGATGTGAAGAACAGTATTTGGTGCAGAAACATTGACCACCCATCTAGAACATCCATTTTGGGATGGCTTCTATGGTACCTTTCCCCCATCCCTACAACATGCCCTTCGTTATTATCAGCAGGCAAACAATGCTGGCTCTATTTTTCCTGGTATGTACTACTCTAATTGCAAGGAAGGAAGAGTGATGTTCTCTGAGTTAAGCATAATCCAAGACCTGTGAAAAGCTGGATCTTGCAAAGTCCTTGCTCTATGCAAAGTTTATGAGAGGAAGCAACTGGCTCCTGCTCAGTGGGAAACAGTGGTAATTAGGAGTCAGGCACTGCTGTCTCTGAAATCAGTGCTGAGTGCTTTTCCTTACAGAAGGAAATATGCAAGACTTTGTTTCTGTCAGGTCTTTGCAGCCTGTGTGCTGTTAAATCCTAGTGGGGGATTTTCTAGCACATTAACTAGTGGCTGCATGTTGAAAGCTCCCATGTGACTGCAGGAAATGTGCTGTATGGTATTCCTTTCACTTGATAGGCGATGATGGAGAGCAAATGTGATGGGGAACAGGAGCACAGGGGTGGGAAACTTCAATGGGAAAGGCAAAGAGCAAATTTCTTCCACATCATTTGTGCAGGGAAATATTTAAGAGCTTGTCTGCTGGCTGGCTCTGAGATTTCTGAAAGTCAAGCTGAGTTGTCCCCTTCTTGTTTCCCACTGACTCTTGTGGTAGCTAGTCCAGGCTTGGTAGAAAGGTGAGCTGAGCACTGGGCAGGTGAATGAATGAATGAATAAAAAAAAAGTTTTATCCATTAGATTTTGAAACAATATTTTTAACCATATGGTTTAAAAGGTATTTAGGATGCTTTCTACTACCAACAAATGAAAAAACCCAAAAATTGGTGGAGCTGGAGGTTTGAGACTGTATTACTCTTTAAGCAGTCACTAAATAATGTATAAAACCATATTAACACAATTTAAAACCCTTTAAAATAAAAAATATCCTCTCTTGCATGCCCCAAAGTGCTGCTTCAGGTTTTTTATTGTTTTGTGAACTCCTAAAGTTTTACTTGGCAGAAGTTCTCTGATTGTTTTCCGGTGATAATCCTACTGTTGCCATGAGATCTAAATGATGTGAATGCACAGCTCTGCCATTTAAGCAAGTGTTGTACTTCTCTGGTTATTTGTAGTTGTGTGAGCTCTTCAGCAGGTGTTTCCAAGCAGGTAATGTCCACATAGCTCTTGGTGGCAAGGTTTGCAATGGGACTTACCAAACTGTAACTCGGTCACCCTTCTCTGCTGGCTCAGTCAAAAGAAAAGTTTCATGGAAACTAGGAAGAATTTTCTATGCAAAAAATGCTCTGGTTGACACAGAGAATGAGTAGTTAGGAAGGAAGAATGGAGTCCTCCTTCAGACTGTGGTTAGTGAGGAACTTCAAGAACCTTTGCTGGGTCAATGAATTGAATATTACTCTATGATATCTGCAATACCAGATGTCTCTCTCCCACATTTCTAAAGTGGCAGCTCTCTACTGTCAAAACCTAATAAGAGCAGCCTCTCAGTGGAGTCCAGACTGCCTTTTCTCTTTCTTCCCTTTTGAATAAATGAATAAATATGCTGCAAAATTTGAATGACTTTGCAGGCACAGCAGTATACAAACAAATGGATGATTTTAGGTTTAACATACTGTTGGTGTAGTTCTTGTCCACAGGTTCAAAAATATTATACCTACCTCCATTCACAAATCTACAACATGCTTTAGCAAGAAGCCTGTTCTGATTTGGAAATTAGTTGTCGGTTGTTAAAGATTTCACCTTTTTATGACTAAGAAAAATAGCAGTAAAGGCATAGAACTAAAAGCTCAAAAAGAAATGAAAAATTAATGGCTAAGGCTAATAGCATCAGTGAAGCATCTGTCTGACCAACCTAATGATCACTTAGATAACCAAGATGTTTGAATGAAAATGGTAGCTATAGTTTGCTGACCTGAACTCAGAGGGCAAACCTGGGAAAGAAATTAAATATTGCTGTGCATTAGAAAGTAGAATATTCCTCAAGACCCAGTGTATAATGGTATACATTGGTCTGTAAAACGGCATCACTTTTATAGGAGATTGTCCTGGTTGTGGCCAGGACAGGGTTAATTTTTGGAGTAGGCAGGAGAGGGGCATGGTCAGAGAGCAGGACTTCAGTGGCATCCTAAATTTTATCAGTCACAGAAAGGTACTTTCCACACATTTATGGGGATGCTTGGAAAAGGACTGTCTGGTGTCAGCAAACCAGGGAGTGAATTTCTGCTGTAAATGTTTTCTCTCAAGCTCTCCTAAACTTTGCAATTGCTTTTAGTGCTGTGACTACCCTTTACTGAGAGGAAAACAAAATTATATGTGTATGCACCCAAAACAGACTTGAAAGCAGACCCTGAAACTGTGATTTAGGCCTCTCTTTACAAGGAAGAAAAGCTATTTCTGCAGCCAACCTGCTCCATTCTTTTGCTGAGAAAGTTTAGACCAGATGATTTTGCTTGTTCCTTTCAACCTGGTTTTCTATGACTCATTTGGGGTCTTTATCCATACCAAGATAGAAACTAGGGCTATATGCCAATAACCAAACTCTGGTTTTTAAGCCTTTCTGGAGCTTTGGTATAATTTTCTCCTCCCAGCTCCAGCAGCATTGCTGGATATACCTTTTGGAAGCTTGCACATAAAACTGAGGAAGGGAGCTCTGAATAACAATCAAGATAACTCAGGCTTTTGTTCAGTACCTATGTAGCTAATCTTTGGAAAATCACTTGGCTGAAGTGTGGTTCATCTATAGTTTTTACTGTTCTTTTTAGCTCTACCTGAAGAAAGAGGATTTCATCTGACAGACCAATATTTCTTTTTAATGACATGAAATACAGGCAGAAGTGGAATTACTGCTTCCATAAATCATGGCTGATGATTCCAAAGCTCTTTTTAAAGTCTGGGCCTTCAAAGGTACGTTATCAGAAAACTGCAATGCTAAGCTCTCAGATGCATGGTATTATCTGACATCTAGCATTCTATAAATTCCGTGAATTTTGATTTAAAAGGATGCAGACAGGTGATTTTTCAGTTTTAAAACTTTTATATTTTCAGATTTTTAGTGCCTTGAAAATGTACTTTTTCCCCCTATTGATCTCATCTTTTCCATTCAACAACATTGATCTGTTTTCCTGTCTCTTAAATGTAACAGAATCCAAGCAAGACTGTTTTTATTTAACAACTTCCATTTAAATAGTACTTTAATATCTTCCTGCAGCAGTATCTTCAAATGATGCTCTGAGGATGTTATTCAGCAGTGTGCTGTTGAAGTCAAAAGAGGACACAATATATTATTTTTGTGCAAACCACTTAAAAAAAATTTCTTATTATCTCGATCCTGTTTTCAATAGATTTTTTGATGGGAAGTTTTGAAGTATCTTTGAAAATAAATGACAGCTTGAACTAGTTTAAGCTGGGGGTGTTTAGCCTGGAGAAAAGGAGGGTCAGGGGTGACCTTATCACTCTCTACAAGTCCTTGAAAGAAGGTGCAGTCAGGTGGGAACTGACCACTTTTCCCAGGCAGCTGGCAACAGGACAAGAGGAGAGGACCTCAAGCTGCATCAGGGCAGGTTTCTTCTTCATGTTGAACATGAAGAAGAAATTCTTCACATGAAGAAGAAATTCTTCACAGAAGGGGTTGCTAAGCATTGGAATGGGCTGCCCAGGGAGATGGTGGAGTCACCATCCCTGGAGATGCTCAGGAAATGACTGGACGTGGCACTTGATGTCATGATCCAGTTGACATGATGGTGATCAGGTTGGACTCGATGCTCTCAGAGGTCTTTGCCAGCCTAAATGATTCTGCGGTTCTGTAAACTAAAGTTATTGCAATTAGGAAAATTGTGATTAGTTTTGTAAACCAATACTGAGGGATTATGACTTCTACCGATAGCTAATTTTAAACTTAGTTCCATGTCCATTTCTAGATGCCCACAAAAAATATTATGTACATTTGTGTATATTTCTAAGTCTTTAGGCTTTGTTCAGCTTAGCTGATGTAACCCAAAGCTACGAGAGAGTGCTACTCTCTGCAGCTTGACATTTGTGCCTTTGGTGACTCGGAAAATGTATGCAGAAAACTGCAACAAAGACTGATGAAGTTCTGATAGCTCAGATTTGCTTGCCACCTACAACTCACAAGTCATTATGGGCACAGAAAGTCCAGTTTAGGTGCTGTGTTAGGCAGTACAAGTATCCCCCCTCAATATCCATAGTGAATTTCTTTCCCCCTGCAACTGCAAGTGCATATGGGGAAAGTTTTTCTTGTGAAAATGAAATCCAGGATAGCATGAACCCTGTGCAAGGTATCACTTAAAATGGTTCAAATTACACTGAAGGTACATGGTACTGCCATGGACGTACTGAAATATTTCTGACCATATGTGTCTTAAATTCTTCTTATTTCTTTTGAGCTAGTGAAGATAAGTTTCTTTCTTTTCAGATCTGCAAAAGACTTAATTTCTTCTTTTAAAACCAATCCTCAAGGTCATCTCTCATTATGCGGTTGTTAATATTTTTTTAGAGCACTTACATAGGAGGTCAGGACATGAATTCAGTTTCTTCCTCCTGAGATAGTTCTGTAACTCTGGGAAAGAATAATGTATAGTTAGTCTTTGATCATTCTCAGGAAAACGTGGGATCAAAAGAGAGGACCAGAAAAATGTGACTCATTGGCCAGTGGTTAGGGCATTTAAATGGTCAGGGAGCTCAGTAGGGAAGAGGAGTGGGCTTCAGTTTCTCTGCTTGGTATTGTACCTGGTACAGTTCACAGAATCACTTCGCAAGCCCACTCATGCAAAGCAGAATGGAGTCTTGAGAGTGATACTGAAGTGCATTTTTTTTTTTTTTATGAATAGAGTCATGTTATGCCCTGAGAAAGTCTGCAAATCATTGAGAAATTTAGGTAGAGGATTTTCTCTTGCGTTTTCAGATTTGTTGACCAGAGAAACTGTGGATGACTGTCTGTGTTCAAGGACAGATCGGATTGAGCACCTTGGCCTATGAGGATGTGCTCCTGCTCATGGAACTAGATGCTCTTTAAGGTCCTTTCAATCCAAACCATTCTATGATCCTATGAATTCAAATTCCAGAAGAGATACAGAACTCCTCCACACCATGCCCAAGATGAGATGGGGACTGAATGGGAGTTCTCAAAATCACAGTTTTGGACTTTGATACTCAAAATTGGTTGAGTTTTCTGGTCTCTCATGCTCTTACCCTCTCTCTTTTGATTTTCTAGATTTGCTCTCCAGTATTGTATTGAAAGGAGAGCTGAGAATCAAGAAATAAAAGAATCAGTAAATCCAACAAATTTCTGTAAGACCAGGATCTGATTATGCCTCTCTGGTTCAGCTGTACTTCAGGAGTAATGAAGAATGTTACATATTCACTTCCTTACCCCTAAAAGTGCTCCTTCATGTACATGCCCCAATACTTTTACCTGTACCAAGGGTATTATAAGAGGTGATGGTGCAGTGAGAATTATTATGAAATGAAAAACTTCTGTGGAGCCACAACCTCTCTGGGTAGCACAAATTTCAAAACGACCCTTAGGTAGCAGCTTTATGAATGCTTTATGCTGGCACACCATCAAAAGAACTAATCCATCTTTTTTTCTCTGTTCCTTCCCACTCTCTTTTTTGTGTCAGTACAGTCATCTTGGGAAGCAGTTTGGAGCTGAAATGAATGCGGGAAGCTCATCGGTGTGCTTTCAGCCCCAGGGGATTTTCTGATCCTATTCATTGTACATCCAACACTTTTAATAGCACAAAGGCAGAACTTTAGTTGTAGGTGAGTGCCTGGTAAAAAGGATATAAATCTTATAAATCTTTGCCTTTAAGTGAAATTCCTACTTTTTACTTCTGAAACTGTTTCTTTGGATCAGCAACTACCCGGTGGATAAACCATGAGAAGATGATTGGGAAACAAGGCCATTACAATCAAGCACAGAATTTCAGCCTTTGTCTTAAAATAAAAATCAAAATGTGTCAGACTGGGATTTATGACCAGGTAGCAAATGCATCATCCCTGCCCTAGAAATCATTCTGGAGAACATAGACCAGACTGCAAAAGAGTGTCTCTAGTAGACATTTTGCCATATGGAGTCAATTACAGTTCTATTTCAGCCAGGAATTTCCAATGATTTAGCTTCCCTTGGAAGGAATGTCAATCAAATAACAATATTGCTCCTAGTTAAGAAAAAGTTCCAGTTCTGCTTGTGGTAGCTTGCAAAGAAATAAACTTATAAGTGTATATAATATTAGTCCTTCATGGCAGTGGTAAGGCTGGCAGGCAGCCCACTCTATACAATGTACACATGCCAACACCACATTGCAATGGAAAATCAATTCTCAGCCAACTGTACTTGGATTGCAAGGAATTTGAGCACAGTTAGTGTTGTGAGTCCTAAACTGCCACCATGATGTCTTTGCTCAAAGATAAATCTTATGAAGGTATTGGAGTAGGACTTGTTAAGACTGCATCTGGGAATAATATTTTTATTAAGAGTAGTGTTAATGACATTTCATTTGAAAATAATGAGACTGGGTGAGTAAGAAAGAGACAGATCTCACAAAAATTAGAAATCTAATTAGTGAGATGCACACTAGTGGTGTATGGAAACAAAGGTGAGATTAAGGAAGAGCATGGCGATGCTTTCATAAAATTAAAATAATGAACACACAGCAAAGAAAATATCTAGGAGCAATAACAGTACAGTTTATTAATAATAATAATAATAATTCAGCATTCCTTATTGCATGTTGTTATGAAGTGGTTTAAAANNNAAGGAAGGAAGGAAGGAAGGAAGGAAGGAAGGTCATAAATTAAAGTCATAAATTAAAACATTTCAGTCTCCGACACATGTTCCCTGGTCTGTCTCTACGGTGAAATAATCTTATTAAAGTGCTTTTAGAATTTGGTCTCAGGTTGGTTTGATTACATGTGGCTGCTTAACAATGAATTTTATGCCTCATAGTTTGCTAAAAATGCTGATGAAAATAACATGAATGTTATTGGGATTAACCATCTCTTGTCTTGTAATACTGCAATTGATGTATTTTATTTTTCCGTGTTTGGGAAGAAATCCCTTTCCTTTTCTAGCCATACTTGATTTGACAAGTGACAGTGTAGCTCCTCTTTTTCATGCCATACTAAGTAGTTGCCATGATGTCACCAAAACTGCAGGAAAAACAAAAAACTGTCCAAAAACATTTTTATTGCTAGTGAATCAAGGCATTACTTTTGCTGGCCAGGATGTTGTTCTGGCCAGGATGTGCAACAGAAGTAATTTCATCCACACATTGCCCGGGTTGTGCAGACAAAATAATTCCATTACACACTATGGAATTTTACTAGATTTTTCACGTTTTATACAGTCAAACCCCATAGAAATTCATTAGTTCAATGTTCGCTGGTTCCAAGTTGTGCAGTTCTTAGAATTTGATTTCCTGTTGGATACAGATCTCTTCGCCTCCAGTGCTGATTAGATTCTCATTCTTATCTCTCTCTTTTCCCAGGCCAGGTGTCTCCGACCATGCCAGGGATGATGTTCAGAGTTATGGTTGTTAATGGTTGTTATCTTTTGTGTATCTTCTGTACTACTCCCAGTCTGTTGAGATGTTAAGCTCATCAGACCTCACCTGGTGGAACAGACCCCTGGAAAGAAACTTCAATTCCCTTCCCGAGGAGAAAAGGCGAACAAAACTGACTAAAGTTACATAAAAAATTAAACTTTGCATAATTTCTAACAATAGGAATCTCAGTCCATTTTAAAGTTTGTTTAAAGTCCTGTTTATGTTTGGAGAGCCTTGATTTAAATAGCTGGTGTGCAAAAGCTAGATGGTGTCTATTAGCGTGAAATTGCGTTTTAGTGTAGTGGATTTCTTGCAAACTTCTTTCCTATATACAAAGCAATCCTACAAAAAAAAAAAAGGAAAAAATCCCATAAAATAATGGCCACTGTTTTTCACAGATGAACATTTGATTTCACATTAGAGCTGAACCTAAACCACTCAGCAAAAAAAAAGTACCTATAATTGAATGAGTAAATAGAATTAATTTACGATGGTGATAGTTGAAACACTAGTGGCAAAAACAAACAACTGGTGGTTTTGTCTTAAAAGAAAGACTGCCTGTAAGGACTGGCTTTAGAATACTGAGTGGTGGGTATACTTTCTGCCTCTAGTTAAAACACTGCTTGTGACACTTTTCTTTGGCCTATTAATGCTGTGCCTAAATCAAGTGTTTGATGAAGTCATCTGATGCATATTGCCTCCTGAAAAATTCCCTTCTACTTTCTTTGTCTCATATATTTTTATGATTTGGGCAAAAGCCCCCAAATCAGGCCTTTCTTGAGTTCTCCTTTAATGGAATTTGAGCAGTGAAACAGTTCCATATTTTGACTAGTGTGTAGAAAAGGCCATTTTCCTGCAGATACTTAATGAATGAAAGAAAATCTTTTATAACCTTGAATGCCTGCAAATGAAAACTTAATGATTTTTCTCAGTAATCAATAAGCAGAACAACACCAACTGAAAAATAGCTGTTTCCTAAATGAAATAAATGGTTTTGAAACATGTTTAGAAGAGACTTTTAATGTCAGCATAGATATGATGTTCTCACAGTGAGTCTCTGTGACTAATCCACTGGAAAGATTTACTGTTAGGGAACTCAAGGTCTGCTTTTCAAAGGAAATATTGGTAAGGATTATTATTCCCTTGTCCCCAGCAGTTCTCATAATCCCCTTACACTCGGAGTAGGATTTACAAATACAAAATAAATGACAAAACTGGAATGCTCTGAGGGCCTCTGTTCACAGAGCTAAAAACGAAGCCTAGATGATTTGAATCTTATTTTGAGTTAAATATTAGGCACCTATGTATTTTTCCCCTGCTAGGCAATGTGGGTAAAAAAATAGAGAAATATAAGCCACTAACAAGTGGCAGAAAAAAAAAAATCTACATTAAAAAGACCTTAATAACATACTAATAACATATTAACAATACAGAAGAAATTTTAATTTTAAGAAATTTGATTACAACTTTGGGATTTAGGATGTTTTAGCCAGTGCCAAAGATTTTCACTAAAGAAGACAAAGCAAGGTTAGATAAATAAAGACACATGAAAAGATCAGTCAGCCTAGGTGATAGTCAGGTAGCTCAACAGTGTGAGATTCTTTAATGTGCATCTTCAGAATGACACTTTTGCAATGAAAATGCAAAATCTACAATAATAATGTTCCTGTTAACTATTTCAGAGGAAAACATGGACATGCGTTCAGAGAATTATTATATATATTCAGGGAAAGTTCCCCTCAGGAGCTGAAATGTAAATGAAATCTTTCATATCTGATGATCATTTACACGGTATTTTCAAAAGGTACTTTGCTACCACAGCGTGAATAAGAACTTAATGGGTAGATGAGCTTTCATATCCTATTCCTATTAGTCCCAGACTACCTTAAGGGAATACTTGACATCAGGTAAGTTCATTTTTATATCTTCTGCTGAGAATGCTAATGATCGATTGTGTTTCATTTTCTTAAATACAAAGTCTGGTAGGGACTGTTCTTCTTGAACAGCATATGTTGCTTTAATCCACAGAAAATATCTGTGGTCTACTGTTTCCCTTATAATTTCTCACACAAATGAAATAATGCTAGAGCGCGTGTGAGAAAAACTTTCTTGTGGTATTTCTTCCCTTTCCTGCGACTTTTGACCATTCCTTCTGATATTGCCTTCTGAATTCTGAATTATAATAGGTTGCCTGGATTCCGTCCAAGCCTTTCTTTGATTTGGGTTTGTTTTTAGGGAAGTAGTCTTGGGGGCCTTTCAGGTGGAATTAAGACTCACTTAAAGTTAAATCCCATGGCAGAACTTTATGAAATATTCAAACTAAGCCATATGTTGTTTGGACCATCAGTAATTAATGTAAGATGTACCTATAGCTGTGAACATTGTGTAATCTAATGGAGAGGATGAAGAGATATTTTCTTTCAGAAAGAAATTATAATTTTTTAACAGGTCACATATTTTCCATTCAATCAGACCCCACTGAATTAAGTCCCTACATTGGATTATTTTGTGTCATAAAAAGTATGTCAGTTGAGGGCTCAAACATTTTAATATGAACTGAAAATGGTCTCAAAGCATCCATTATATCTGTGGAGATAAATTTGCACTTCCAAACCTCAATTTTCTGTACTTGCCTGGCTATTAAAGAGAGGGCTCAAGGTCCTGATCCATCTGAAAAAAATCCTAATGCCAGGAAGCCCTCTATGTAAAACATTTTGTGCACTTAGTTGAGCATTTCACAGGATAAAAGTGAAGTTAAGAATATTGCTTCTTGGTGGTCTAAAGATCAAGCTCAGTCTCAAGAATCACATGGAAGTGAGAGCACAGATGAGCATTATTTTGTGACTGTTTAAAGATGTGGTATGCCTCTAGTTCTAATTACCCCATTTTAAAATGACTGCTAAAATTTGACTGAGAGAAAAAATGCACAAGAGATAGAGTATGAGAAACACCAGTCCAGTCTGATGACCATGTGGCACATTTTAAGCACTTAGATAAATGTTTAAGCATGTAAATAAATGTTCATATGACAGTTAGTGGAATAACTTAACTGTCAGTGAGAAATTGGAAAAAATCAGACAAGAAGCAGAGCAGAAAATGATCAGTAGAGATTTTTTAAGAGAAATTTCAGAGCTGATAGGAAAAAATGCTGTTGTGAAAATCAGCTTCTGTAAGTCATAGAAAGAAGAAACTATGATAAAATGATCAGTCTCTTCTCAGCCTCAGCAGGTTCTATAACCACTCAGGTAGAATGAGTAAGAATGGAGTTTTCTTACAGCTTTGACACATTTGTGCACTTGGGCTTCTTGTAATCTGTATAACTGCACTTATGCCAGCTGCTGTCTCTCCTTGGGTGAATAACTCTGTGTGTGTTAACATTGAACATCTGCCAATATATTATATATGACTTAGAGGCTCCCTGTACTTTGTTCTTGGTATGATGATGTTTCTTACCCAGCAAGTTTCTCATCTTCTTTCTAAAATACAAAATATCCCTGCATTCTGGAGACTGTTTAAGGCTTTGCTTCAGACTTCTCCACCCATGGTAGGGAAATGCATGCAGGAAAAAACAAGAAGAGGGACTTAGTGGAGAGAAGCCAGATTGTCACTGAAGCCTCTGAAGAGGCATGCAACACTTCTTGAATCTTATTAGGCACAGTTTATTTGGCCCACAGCTTGTTTGTGTCAGAATTTTTAATCTTTAAAATGGGTGTCGCTATATCCATTGTCTACCAGACAGGGCTCTGTGGGGATCTGTGTATTAAAAATAGAGATAGACAGTTCATGTGAATCTCAGGCTATTTAAGTATGAAAGAGAGAGGCTGATATTTTACATAAGCTGTTGATGCACTGCTGCCTGCACAGGCTAAAATGATTTTAGTGGATTATGCTCATTTTAGTAGGTTAGAATTTTGCCCATCAATGGACAATGAGAACAGGTTGTTTAAAGCAAACATATATTGTGTTTGGCAATTTACTAGGATTTAGAGTGCAAAGAAAAACAGAGCTGTGACACAATTCACCGTGAAATTAAATAGCAGCTTACCCCAGCAGCAAGCAGAAATCAGCCCTCTGCCAGAAATCAAAGCAGTGCTCTCACACACAGAGGTAATACCTATCTTCTACCACACTCTGCTCAAATTCAGACTCCTTGCAGTGTCCTCTGGCAGTCAATACGCTTGGGCTATTTCAGATTAGAAGGGAACTTGTTCCAGGCAGAATACAACCATGGAAAACAGCCTATTACAAGGTATCTCTGCCTTCATGGTTTCACTGCATGTGGTGCAGAACTTTTTGGTTATCCTGGCATGGATTAAAAAAAAAAAAGAAAAAAGAAAAAAAAAGTTTACTTTCTTTAATACTCCCATGTGTGGATGCAGTTACTTTGTGGTTTATATCTTAGAAGAACTAAAAAATACTCTTCCCCACATCCCCAGACATGCTAGATTCCATTGAGCTAGAAAATAAAATTGAACAGTAACATTAATTAACAAATTTAAAAAAAAAAGAAGAAAAAAGCTGTGATGTGTGCATAAATGCTAAATTTCTCATCTCCTAGATGCCTAGAAGAAACCTGGGAAATGAAGATCAGCAATATATTTGTGAATAGACTTTGTAAGTGAAATGTTAGACAGCCCACTCCCTCAATCCCAGGTTCTCTAAACCCTTAAACCTCAAAACCTCTACCAGAAGGAAGGCTGGAGCCTGCATTGGAGCAGAAGCCTCACTTTCTTTCCACTCTCTGGCCCATTCTAGGTTTAAACTGCTTACAGACTGCTGTAGGTGGGGAATCTGGAACTACAGTTTCAAGGAAGACATTCAGAATACAAGCTGAATGTCTTGTATTCTGAATGTCTTCCTTGAAACTGTAGTTCCAGATTCCTTTAATCTGGAAAAGTCTATGATATATGTCTTTCTTATAGTGACAAAATACTTTATTTTGTCAGTATAAGAAAGACATATATCATAGACTTGTATTCACGTTTAGGCTTCTTTCTGTCTCTTGGGGTACACTGTCATGTCTCCACTAAGCCCCCTCCTATTTAGCTCAATGCCTGAAATGGGGATCTTGTGCAAACATTCCCCCCTTCCCTCCCCCAGTTATTATAGAGTTGTTTCATTTTTTGCAGGAGAAAATGATGAGATGAGGAAAGGCTGGGCAGGGCTGGGGCACCTTAGTGCTTAGTGACAGCTCATACAAAATTGTAATGGTCTGTTATTTTCCTTCATGTGATAAAACCACACAAAGTTTTAATGATATCTCTCTATAGATACACACACACACACATATACACATACACAGGCAGCCAGTGTGGAGAAATTAGTCAGCTGAAACTACTGACAGACAGAAAATGAGACCTTTATCTCATTTGGAGGGCCATTATTAAGCCCTTTTTTTATCAATTTCATCTTGAAAAAACCTGAAGAGCTAATATGGCGCTTCCTGGGAAGCTGAAGGATAAACTATATATTTCAAATATTCATGAGGACAGAGCTGCAAGCTGAGAAGTGGGCCATTTATTAAAAACTTAGTAATAAAAATCTATTCAAGTTAGTATGAAATCTGCTGTAGGATCCCCACTTCAAATACATTTACTGATGCATGAAAACCATTAGTCTGAAGTTGGCACAGTATCAGCAAGTAATTGCATCAGAGGGAAATGTAGGCTTGGTTTGCCAGTCTTAGTTCTGGGCAGCAAACAAAATAAATGATGGGCTTGTTACAAGAAAATTTATGCACTTGTAGTTCTGAGGCTTTGACCATGAGTTATTTTAGAACATATGTGATGTCAGTATGGCTGTTGTCAGGTTTAGTATAATTTTGGTCCCATGTGAGTTGACATGAGCATTCTGTAGTACTGGCAGTTTGCAAAGTGGTATATCCATTGAAGGCAAGTGCTCTGGTAATTACTATAAATGCAGTCTTCTGGGCTTTGAAAGCATTTGGGCAGCTCAGGACAGATTCCTATCTATATACACGTGTCATCACAATGCTAGAAGAGATGTTACTTGGCTTAGAAAGGAGAATGAAACTGGCATGTGTGAAGGTCAACTCAAAAGCAGTTAGAAAAGACATTTGCATCATCTTTAAATGTAGCCATGTCCTTTTCTCATCCTTCTTTTAATGTCTGAAGTCTCTCTTTTTCTTGGAAAGAACAGTCTCTTGGTTGCTAATGGAATAGTGTGCAACATTACGAATCTCACCAATGGAAAAAATAATCCATGTTCTTTCATGGCATTAGATGACAAAACTGGAATCAGGAAGAACTGTAAAGTTTTCACAGGTTGTACTGGTTAATTTCACAGGTACTTCAGCAAACCCAGCTGAAATAATCTTCAACATTTATTATCCTTTATAATGAAAATTTATAAACACCTGGGCTTAGTTCTCAGTTACAGTATGCTCAGGTAAGAGTTTTAGATTGGAAGGAGAGAGAAGGCAAAAGATTTCTTAATCTGGATAAGGCAAAGGTACCTTAGACTCTCCTAAAGCAGAGGGGTCAGCTTGAGCTCTGGGAAGCCTTTCAGCCAACACAGCCTGAATTTCAGTTTTGTAACTAAAATAGTAATGTCAGACTCCATAGGGCATGAGAAAATTTTAGTTTGGCTTCTGTCTCTCTCTAACGTATCAGTATAATGTGCTTTCATGATGCAAGGACATGCTTCTGCTAGCCACTTTAGATAACAAGTAGCATTTGTCAATAACTCCTTGTAGGATCATTTCTAAGTTCTGTAAAAAAATGAGGAGGAAGATTCAGTAAGAAAAGACAGAAAGTACCATCTTTGAAAATACTGTGCTCAAACACCTCCTAATGAGAATGCATTCTAATGCTATTAACAACTATTGGCAAAATTACTAAAAACATCTCTGAAGTAGTTCTTTTCAATCCACTTGACCTTGTATCGTCTGCTGTTTCTGTGTATGGGACAAGTACTTTTATAGTGCATCCCCTGTCTGACCCAAAATGTCGTATCTGTTCTCAGATATAATACCAGGCTCTTTAGTCTCTCGCCTGATACTGAGTATACCAAACAGTAACGGTGGGACATGCTCAGCATTTTCTTGTTCCCATGGGAATTTGTCCACACACACTGAGCATGCAGAAACCAGTTACCTTATGCAGTGTGTGTCATTTCACAGTCATTACCCTTGGCCCACTCCAGGTACAGGTTGTTGTCTTCATATC
This sequence comes from Rhabdornis inornatus, assembly GCA_013397075.1. NCBI lineage: Eukaryota > Metazoa > Chordata > Aves > Passeriformes > Rhabdornithidae > Rhabdornis > Rhabdornis inornatus. The sequence goes on along the minus strand of VWZS01006027.1, from coordinate 294,345 downwards.
TGTGTGCAGAAATTTTTGGGTTGATTTTCCTCCTCCTACATGCCTCAGACATCAGCCATCATCTGTGCCACTGAAACATCTCTGAATCATGCCGAGGAATGCACCCTGAAGTTGCCTGCCAGCTCTGTTTGACTAGCACTGTACCTCCCAGAAATAGGCATGCATTGTCGTCTGCCACACATGAATCTCCCTCACCCCTCCTCTTCCACTTTGGCTAATTGACTGCTCCTGGCAGTCAATCACAAGCTGCTTTTGGCAGCAATTTTCCGTTTGTACACCTCTGCTCTAAGGGCCAGGCCACGCTGGTGTCACATGTTCAGCCAGTCCTATCTAATCCATCAATTTATCTTTCTTATGCCTGTTAAGTTACATTACTGTAATTTTTGTGCTATGTTTCTCTAACCTTGCAGTGAATTATTTCTCTCTGTTTTTTTCTTGTTGTGCCTTGGGGTTGTTATAGTATGTACATTATTTTTTGTTTTCACTCCAGGCTGAGAGCAGCAAACTTTCATCTGGGCAAAAAGGTTTTAGGAAAAAAATCTTCTGTACCTTGACATTTTCTTCAAGGTCCGTGAGCAACTTTTTGCTCACAGCCTTGAAAATTAGGCAGCAACAACAATTTTGCTTCATATCCCTTTAAATACATGACCTTTTCTAGGATCTAAGAGTGAGGCTTCCTAAAAGAGGGCTCTGACTGAAAGCTTGGGTGGGTTTAACTGCTGCATTTTGAGGTCTTGCCTTTCCCTTCTGCAGGGATTTAGAGACCCTGCTGCCTGGGGAATGAGATGCAGTTTTTCAGAATCATCTTCACCTGGTTTCCATCCCAGAGCTACCTGTCATGTACTGAAACAGATGAAATACCCATGGTGAGTGAATATGCCTTACAGCTTCCAGGGAGATCTTTCCTCAAACATCTGCGCAGACATCACAGAATAATAAACATCTAAAAAGCGTGAGTTCAAAAACTTGCTGTACAGAAGTAGCCTCTATTAAAAATAACAGAAGAAATAATAGCAGAAAGTAGCTTTTCAAAAACTATAGGTAATTCAGAAGCCAGATTTGAAGGATTAAATGCCTATGAAGCCTAGGCATACCTTTCAGACACTTTGAAATACTTTCAGGAAGGAATATCAGCTGATGGATCATTGAGAGACAGAAAAATGTTAGCTGGCAGCAGTCTGATGAGCCTCACTATTAAAAAAAAAAAAAAAAAAGAAAGAGAAAAGCAGTAAAACAGTTCAGGAAGATGAAATCCCTGCTGGAAGATCCTGAAAGTGTGCAAACTGGAACTTAAGATTGGACATACCAGGGCAGACCAAAGCTTAGTGTTACATCTGCTGCAGTGCCACTGATGTAGGCAGAGGAATGATACAGCCAAGCTGAACTTGCAGCAACATTTCCCCGCAATGTTCCTCAGTCCTTCATGAACAAGGATCTCACCTGTCATACTTCACAGGTGGTATCTCCATAACAGACTCCACCACCTTTTAGGATTGCAGCTTGGCATTAGCTCCTAGGACAGTGCACTATATGGCTACAAAATACTGCTTCCCCTCATCTTTTTACAATTCATAGCAAGAAAGAACTATTGTTTCATTCTTTTGTCCTTTCTTTTCATTTAATGGATGGATTTAATTAAACACATTTTTTTTCGGTCTGCTAGAGTTCCGTGGAGAGGTTTCCTGCTGTTGAGGGGCCTTCCTGTCTTCGGGACTGGCTTGGTAAAATGACATTATTTTCATAGAATCATAGAATGGTCTGAATTGGAAGTGAACTTCAAGAGGTTCTTGTTCCAAGCCCCCTGCCATGGGCAGGGACACTTTTCACTGGACCAGGTTATTCAGGGCTCTGGCCAACCTGGACTTAATTCAATTTAGAAAATAATATACATGCCACATTGTCATCAGACCTACTATTTGATTGCAGTGTTTGGGACAACCTCCTGGTCACTGAGGGTATCATCTGCCAGCTCACATTCTGTGAACACAAATCTAAAAGAATCAATGTGTACTCTGCAAAATCATGCTGATCACAGTGTTCAAACAATAATAATAAATCTTCTCATTATGAATAATGGTGTGAAAGGTGGAATGAATGTCTTGGCAAGATGGCAAATGACTTACAAAAGAGCAAGCTGGGCAGACTGCAAGAGTGTTCTCATACATTGTGTCAGCCTCATGTTCTTCCAAGTGTTTTAAATAAGTGTTCTGTGACGGAGTGTGGTATTTCTGAGGGGGCTGCAATTCCCAGAGAGGGTTTCCAGGATGTTCTTGGTGGGAAACAATTTAGACTTCCTGCTTTTGATGTCAAGCAAAACAAATATTTAAGAAAGCATCTTTTCACAGTGTGCAGCTTTATAAAGCAAAATATTTTTTTTTATTGATAATAGCATAAGAAATAACATACAATGCCAGGTTTTCAATACTAATAAATAGGTAATTTAATGATAATTAATATATTAATAATAGTTTCATTACACCTTTAATAAGTTTATTGCAAAGTAATATTTTTCTGTTGTCGCAAATCAGAGCAGCTTTTGACTTTATGTCGACAGTTAAAGTACCTGCAATACAATAGGATTTTCATGGCAGCATCTAAGTTTGGGCTGTCAGGGCATTTGGACTGCTCTTCAGTAACTCAACGAGGACTCTAGACACCTGGAAAATAACCAAAAATCCACAAACCCCAAGTTCAATAACTTCATCAACGTACAGGTCTCTCCAGCTGGCATTTTGGTCTCCTTTTCCAAGTACTGAAAAAGTATTGGAAGAGACAAGAATGGTGTGTATAATCTTTTCTCTTCAGATCTAAAGCTGTTTTGAGACCTTCAGAAGGCAGGCCCCCATCTCTGAGAACCTGTAGACTTGTGTGCTCAGGTCATGGGAAAGCATTAAATCTGTCACTTTTAGAGACACCAGTGACAAACCAGAGTTAATGCTAATCTCTAGTTCCCTTTTCACTGCCAGAAGCACCAGAACTATACCTTGAATGGAAAGTACCTCTCAAGTATTCTCTTTGAATACCATATTTAGAAAAATAACTGTCTGTTCAAGATCATATTACCTGTTTGAGTGCAGAAATGTGGCTGCCAGCTTCACAGAAAGTCCATGTTTTCAAAGTTTTATTATATCTAGAGCAGATGGAGTTTCAAACTGTGTGAGTGTTAGCAGGGATTGGGCAAGGTGACTTCCATTCTACTTTGGGAAATGAGGTTTTCTGGAGAAATGGTGTTATTTTGATTATCTATGTTAGTCTTACTCCAGTATGAGAAAAGTGTTGCTTGAGGCTAAATTCTGAAATTAGAAATTGACATCAGGACAGAACCCAGATGTTGGCTTAATAAACATCATGCTATGCTGCTTGATCCCTGCTTCCCCACCAGCCCTTTGTGCTCCTGGGACAGCCAGGAGTTGTGGTTTGAAATGACAAAACCTCTAGTGCTTTTCAGCAATTTTATGCATTAGGTGTTGCACTGAATGAGTGCTCTGTGGTACTCCCCGTGGTTGTGATATCAAGCCCCTCAAGGTTTGAGCCCTCAAGACTTGAATGAAAATTGGCAATTTATTTTTTTTAGTTGTTAATCAGTAGTTATAGCTAGGCAGAGCTCATTAAGCAATTGCTTGGCTAATTCTTTGTTTTATGGAATAGGGAAGTGAATTCCAAGATGAATGGGCTGTCTGGATGAGAGCCAGCAGGAATGAGGTGAGCAGAACTGAGCAGTAACTGAGAAACAGATAATTATGGCAGTGGGAGATTGTGGCAAATGGTTTACCACCTACTAAAAATGGGCCCCTGATTCAAGTGGAGGAAAGAATTGCATTTGAGTAATAATTAACATTAGAAGCAAGAGATACAATAAGCAAGCAGGGGTTTGAGTGTTAACTTATGAAAAAGTTATATAATCTGTCACCAATGGATGCTGATGCCTCTGTTTGTTGAGATGTATAAATAGTGCAAAGTTTTGAGGAGTTAGTGTAAAGTTTTGCGGGTTTTACCAACTGCCTCCCTCCTTTGTGCAAACTAGAATAAGAAGTAGCAATACCTTGGTGTGTATTGATGCTTAGCACTGTGTAATGACCCTGTATTCAGGCCAGTTAGATCAGTAAGGAACTCTTGGTAGAGTTTGTCAGAAATCCCTATCCTCTCTTCTGCTGGGTTCCTACCCAATGGCATTTGGTAATTCTCAAGAAAATAGGAATTATCACCACTTTTCCAGTGTTTCTGAAAAGTGGATGTACAAATATTCTTGATTCAAAGTGCTTAAGTGCCATGGATTGTAGGAAACAAGAAAAGTTTTATAGAATAAAGAGAAAATTTGCTCGCTTTGGTTCACTTCTGTTCACAAAAACACTTTGGGAAATGTACAGAAATTGTACCTTGAAAAAGGAAAAAAAGTGCCATTTGATGAGATTTAGAGGTTGACTCAGATTCATTGCTGGGGGCTCTAAAGAACCTGGTCTAGATGTTCCTGCTCATGGTTGGGAGGTTGGGCTAGATAGCCTTTAAAAGTACTTTTGATACAAACTATTCTGTGATTCTTTGATTAACGCGTCTGTCCACCTCTACAGGAGATCAGGTTTGAGTCTGCTGGGTTCCTGGCACTGGAACGGAATTGTCTGTTTTAGACATGTTACTTGGTTAAATCACTCTGCACAGGACTCATAAATATAAAGTAAAGGGAAGCTCCTGAAGCACATGATAGAATGATAATAAAAATGATGATAGAATAGAGCACACTTTCTCGTCTCTTTATGCTCTTCAAATGTTTTGCATTCTTGTCATGTGCTTGTTGACATTGTGAAGCTGTAATGACTCTTATTGGCATTTTGACCAGAGAGCTAATGTTCCTACAGCAAGTTAATTTTCTGCAATTTTAGAGGCAAATCTGAAAGAACCAGGAAATCTGAGTAAACTCAGATTTGGGTTTGTGTTCCCACTTTTGCACAGTTAAGTCATTTTTCTCAGAGAAATCCTAGGTCTGAAAAAATTCTGTGTCTAAAATCTGCCCCAAATTAAGGAAAAATGTGTGTCTTGATCTGTCTGTGTTTCATTTCTCTGAATTACAGTAGAGCAAAATCCATTAAAGAGCTGTGAGTCAAGAAGACCTCAGGGACACTGTGAAGTTTAGTTAATTGTAAAGAAAAAAACCTCTCTTACTTATGTGCTAAAGCCACACCACTGTTCAGGAAATCACATTAAAATGAACTTAAATTTAAGCTTATGCATAAATCTCATTAAACATGTGCTAAACAGCCTTCCTGGAGACAAAGACTTTTTTAAACAGAAGCTATAATTAACATGTTGCAATTCTGGAATAAAAACTGCTACAGAAACAAAAATCAGTTGTGATCATAATATCACACTCAATACATTCAAATAATCCTGTTTTCTATTATTTTAACTTCAATATTCAGTTTTTAAACAAAAAATTGCAAATGGTCAAATTTAAATATGAATCAGCTTTTTAATTGTAATTGTATTTCCTGAAACATGAGTTCTAAATAAAATAAAATAATTGCAAATATGTTGCCAGACTACATGGGAATTCAAATAACTTCCAAAGAATGTCCTTAAAGCTACACAAGTAATTTTGCATATACATTTTAATAGTTGTAAGAACAAAACTGCAATCTCAAATGCCATACTGTTTTCAAATTTTTTACAGTAATCAAAGAAAAAAATATCTTGTATATATATTTCAATGACCATTTAAATCCTAATTCTAGTTTGACTCTGTAAATTAATAGCTCCTATATAATTCATTTTACATATGTCATATATTTTTTCCTTTTGAGCTTTTAATTGCCCCTTCTTTGTATGGACCTAAATTCCTCAGTTAGGTAAACAAGTGAGTATTAAGAATGTTTGTGATTTGCATGCACAAACAATATCTAAAGGTTTTGGTGATGCTTTTTCTGGATTTACATCAGTGAGTAAGGCCTGACCTTATCCCTGTGAATATAAAAAGCCTTGATGTAGTAAGTTTATGGTAAAGTAGTAGTTAAAACATCAGTTCAGAACTTTGCTGGCAGGATCTCAGTGTGTTTTGAGAAAAGAGTATGGAAAACATATGCTCACCTCATTAAGCTTGGCTGAATGTGCTGCAAGAATTTTTTGTGTCTGTTTCCTCCTTCAAAAGAAAGAATTTTCCCATTCGCTACAAATCCTGATGATTATAATTCAGTTACTTTCCTCTTATGGAATTTCCTGCTTACTTGTTGAACAGTGCCCTGTATCTTCCTTGGACAAGTCAGACAGTACTGAAACACAGTGTATCTAGTACCAGTGAAATGAACATGTCCAGGAACATATTTGGGTACAAACCTTCAGCTGTCTCTGGTTTTCAGAAGGTTTTTGTCATTGTTTTGGATCAGGACAGCTACTACACTCCTGGTTTGGTTTAATGGTTCACTTGTGGTAAGGACCTTTTCTTGTAGGTACTCTTGGGAGCAGTCTTGGGAGCCAAAATTCCTGTTAGAGGAATGGGACCTGACAAAGCAGATAAATGAACATCTGGAGGGTCATTCAAAATTGGTTGAAATACTAAAGAAAGGTTGGACAGTTAGAAAAGTCAGTAGGTGTGGGTAGCACAGCCATCTATTTGTGTGGTTTATCCTCTGGTTGTCAAAGACTGCAGAAATCTGGAAGTTCATAGGAGGTTTGTTGGAAGCTAAAGTCTTTCTGAAGAAGTTTCTTGGATTCACATTCTAATGTTATTTTCTAGGTGTGTTTCTCTGTCTCTTTAGTATTAAGGACAATGTTTTCTGTCTGAAAAGGAATTTTTTCTCCTTCATGGATCCTTTGCACCTGCAGGTGGTGCAGATGAGATCCAGTGAGAACTGTGTCTGGGAATAGGGAATGTACATCTGTAACTCATTTTTAGTAGAAAATTTTTAATATGATGTGGTAAGTAATAGTGTGGTAGTGAAACACTTTTGCTTTACAGCCACTGAATAGTCATTAATGTTGGACTGTAGTGTTCTTACTCTGAGGAGAGGCTCTATTCTTTTCCTGTTCAGCAGTTAGAAATTGCCATGCTGATCTGCATACTTGGCTTTCATGACTAGCTTAACAAAAATTTCCTGTGCCTCTGTGTAATTGCAATATTTCCTTGCTTCTTCTTCTGCCATTTTGTTCCCTTCATTGTTTGACAATATTAACTAGGGTCGGAAAATTCTTCTGCAAAATTTGTGGAGATCCTGGCACAATACCAGCTGTTTCTGGGGTCATATATGATACCACCATCATAGCAAATTTTAATTTTTAATAATTATCTTCCCTTATCTCTTCAAGCTCACAAGTGTCTTTCCAAGGATATAATCTTGCTAAGATAATCAAGACTATGAACAGGCAGTACCAGGCAGATTCCCTGTGATTATATTATTTGCAATTTTGCAAGGCCCACTTTTAAAATTTTTGAAAATCATTCCTCCTTTCCATTATTTGAACTGCTTATTCTTTGCTGATTGAGCTACATTTTAGCCCATCTGAAAATAATTTGCAGAATTTATGTTTCAGGAGGATGAATACTTACTGCAAGGTAATCTTTCAGGAAAGCACTTATATCTCAATATATGACTCAGAATAGGACTCAAGCAAATTCTCATTAACAAGATTTATTTTACTGTTTAGCTGTAATAAAGTTGTGCCTTGAATTGTACTGTCTTTAGGTCATACACAAAGAAAAGGAATAGAAATTAATACTCAATATTAAACCCTGTATTTATTCAGTGATTACAAGAGATTTCTTACTTATTTTTAAAATGCTGCAATTTCACAATAGATTTGGTATTGCTAGAAAAGGGAAATGTGCACCATATTTAATGCATTTTTCCTAAATTTTATGAAAACTCCATGTGTTAGGGAAAGAAGAGCTTCCACTACCTGTATTCTCTAAACCTGTGTCATTTACACAGTTGAACAGCATTGAAGAATCTGTGAAGTGAGTTATTTTGGTCTTGTGTATGCAATGGTAAAAATGATGTTTTAACTTTGTTGAAATACTTGAACTTATACAATACTGTGTGAGCAAATTCATAAAAACAAATGTTTCCACAGGAGAGCATGAACTCACATTCTTTCTCTTTCACAACTGTTTCATCTTTTGAAATGCAATTTTCAGCAATTTTAGCAATTCCTCTTTTGTGTAAACTCGATTTTGATCTTATCATGCATTTGTGGTCTCCTGGGTATCCTGTACTGCCCAAGATTTAATTAAGATATTTTTCAAAAGTTATACCACAATATTTGGCTTCTTCTTTGGGAAGGAAAACAGCTAAGGCCTCTTAGAAGCTGGGCTATATCATGTAGTTATATCATGCAGAGACTGGATAATGATCTCTGTGTTCCAATTACTGCATAAATACTCTGGAGCTGAGCTTCTCTAGAATCAAGGGTGAGACCAATTCAGACAGCCAAATTCTTCTGTGAAATTACCTGCCGGGGAAAGAGGAATTGTGGTGAATGTGTTTAAGTAAATCTCTTTAAAAGCAACACCTTTCAAATCCAGACAAACTTGGGACATTTTCCTGCTTTGGAGAATGAGTTTGCTTACCTATGCAGGAGATGAATTACAAGAATTGGTTATACATAGCAAAAGGCCTCTAAAATTTATATGAAACCCAAAGAAAGAATAATAAATCCTTTCTTTGATGCTTATATGATAGCAGTACTGGATTAAAGCTAGTTCTCTAAGTGGTGAATGATGGTCACCTTGCACCACTTCTGTATCCAAATGCTAAGCATAAGGTGCTCCTTGGAATACTCTCATATGCCCTACTTTGCATATGAAAGATATGTACAAAGGATGTATAAAGTCCTTCCTATTGTCTCTCCAGTTTTTCAAGCTGAACAATGCTTCAGCGATCTGCAAGATATTCAATAACCTTTTTCCTTCAGGTACAAAATGCAGATATTTAGTGCTGCACTCACACTTCAGTACAGCTTTAATGCGTTTGTTCCATGCCCATTGACAATACCTATTGTAAATAGAAAAGTCCTCCATACCCATGCATAAACAGCTCATTAACACATCTAAAAGTAAATATTGTTTCCCTCCTAGGCAAAGCTGCTTACAAGGTGAAGATTTTAATTTAAGATTTTAATAATAAGTCAAAACCTTTGGAATCTTCACCACGGGAAGTATTTCCTCACCAGACCTTGTGCTTCTACTCTTTAAAATGCAGTTAAAGCCTAAATAAGGACCCTGAGATTGTTACCTTTATATCACTGCCTTTAGTGTAGTTATATAGCCTGAAAGCCAAGGCTGTAAAGGAGAACTGGGAAAAAGAGGCAGCCAGGCAGCTTTTTAGTTTAGAACTAATGTTTTTCAAGCATGAAATTTTCTCTAAAAAATGGATATTTTGCAAACAAAGACTGCACCAAATTTGAGAAAGGGAGGAATTATTTTCACAAAAAACGTTCAGTAAGTGATGCAATGGAGTCTGTGGAAAACTGAGAAACCCTTTTTCCTTCATAATTATAAATGCTCCCTTCAGCTACAAAAGAAGTATCTGTCTTCAAGATTTGTTTGTGAACTGTTGTTACCACAGCAGGTTTGTTTTCTTGGGTGTGTTTGTGTGTGTTGGTTTGTTGGATTTTTGGGCAGTTCATGTCTTGATTTACAGGTTTAGGTCAATGACAGTGTGATCATAAATGACTGTGAGATCATTCCTTGCTAAGAAATGGCTGAAATTGGAATCTTTCTCTCTAGCTCTTGCTCAGTCATATAAATGTGTGCAAACAATTATAGGTACAGTGATCCTGCAGTATGCAAGTAAAGGAAAGTAACTGAAATGTGAGATTGCTGTTAAAGTTTACTCATTTGGAGTGTTTCTTCACTCTGTCGGGTTGCTGTGCAAATACTCTTTAGGCCTGCTCGCAATTTTTCTGTTGTTTTCTTTTGATGATCAGAGGACTGGAACAGGTCCCCTATGGAAACAGGTTCTGAGGAGACCTGATAACGCCTAAAGGGACTTCAAGACGTCAGGAGAGGGACTTTTCACAAGGGCATGTAGTGATAGGACAAGGGGGAATGGCTTCACACTGAAGAGGGCAGGTTTAGATCGGATACTAGGAAGAAATTCTTCCCTGTGAGGGGGGTGAGGCACTGGCACAGGTTGCCTAGAAAAAAGCTGTGGATGCTCCATCCCTGTAAGTGTTCAAGGCCAGGCTGGATGGAGCTCTGAGCATCCTGGGATAGTGGAAGGTGTCCCTGCCCATGGCAGGGGGGTTAGAATCACATGATCTTTGAGGTCTCTTCCAACCCAAACCACTCTGTGATTCTACTGTTGAAGCAAGTGCTGAGAGCAACCTAACTTCAATCCCAAACTGTAGCACCTTATTTAAACAACAGTGTAATCTACTATATGCTCATAAAATCCATGATTTTTTATTTAGGTATGCGATGAAGGTGCCTGTGGAATGAGACATGAATTCATGTGGGTAAAAATGCCAGAGTCTTTAATTTCCATTGCAATAGTACTTTGAAACAGAATATCCTTTGTTGACAGGGTTTCCTTTTACAGTGGTACTCCACGCTTCTTGGACTTGAACTGATTTTTTGTTCTGACCACTGTGAGATTTGGAAATCCAGTGGTGTCTCAAAGCAAGAAAATGTTTTGGTTTTATTCAAGAAAGCCTTTCAACAATGAAGCATCAACAGAGATGTTTATTCTTTTAATGATAGATTTCTCCTTTGCTTTGGTATCTCTGCTCATTGAGTTTAAAATGTAAAGCTGCTTATTATGCAAGTCATGGGATTCTTTAGAATTTAAAAGAAGGGAAACATATCAAATAGCAAAGCAACACTTCCCGAGTGCTTATCTGGCAGACTAGAGAACCATGATATTCCACTTGAATCAACTGTTTAAATGAGCAGTTTAATGACAGCCATTGTGTAAGATTTGCTCATGTAGCAACTTGAGTACTTACACAAAGAATAGAAGCTTGATGAAACAGAGTTAAGAAATGCATGCCAAACCATCTTGTTTCCACATTTTTTTACATTAGAAGATGTACTCTTTTTCCATAAATGGAGAAGTTTCTATCACTTAATAAGAAAGAAGTTAAAAAGTGTTCCTTGGAATTCTAATTAAGTTTATTTATCTCTAAGAAAAATCTGAAGCCTTCTTCCTGTCGAACATGTTACAAAAATGTATTTTTCTCTGACATGCAAGTTTCTATTTGTGGGCAAGCAGAATCTACAAAATGATCCATGAAATGTGTTTCTACTTGCTGAAGGGTACTTAGTAGCAGGGCTTTCACCATCACAAGTTTCATTATTAATATGGGATAGGATTCATATTATCTACAATATCTGCAATTTATGTGCTTACATCTAATGGACATAAATCATCTGACTTGCTTTGTGTGCATCTCACTTTAGGGTGAGATGCAATTGTAATGTTGCAGCCTAAAATCAAAAGAGAAATCTTTCAGCAATGTTAAAGTGATAAAATAAAAAGCAACTCTTCAATGAAAGCTTTCAGATGCACAAATTTGGCTCTGTGCACATGTGATAAAGGATTTCTACAATTTTTATAAGGTTAATTAATTACTATATCTAGCAGGTACATCCAATAGAAGACCAGTTGCCCTGGTAACCCACCCTTGGGCCAGCCCCTTGGAGTTGGTCCTAGGGCTTTTTTGCCCCATTTCTTGTTATGTCTCTTAAGTTCTGGTGGGAAACAAGATGTCCTTGTCAGCAAGTCTCTTCTTAAGAATAAGACAAAACAGGATTTTAAGAATATGTTAGTAAGGGTTAGCTTATTGTGAGAAAGGGCAGGAAAAGTCCTAGAAATCATACAACTATATGTAAAAAATCTACAAGTCTACAATATGTGAAAATATATAAAAACATATAAAAACCAAAAAATCTTCAGCCATCAATGCCACTCATCTCCATGGAGTATGATGAGATTCTAGTGAAAGCATCTCAGACCTAGACTTTTGCAGTGTAGATGTCTATTTTTTGTTTTGGCAAATCCTCCCATGTGGGCTCTTTTAATTGGGAAAAACATTCTATGAGTGTCATGCACTTTTAGTCTAAAAGTTTTCTATGGACATAATTTTCAGCGCTGCATTTACATATCTTGTGTGTGTGTAGAATGTGGTCCTTGTTAAGGGCATAATTTTTTCCAGCTCATGTGTTTTTTGAAATCATTATGACTTGAGGACAGAAGGAAAGATTAGAAACCAAGTGACTCCTGTAAAAACTCTTGCCCCTCTGTTTTATCCCAAAGAATGATTCTGGACCACTCAATTTGTGGAATCATATGCTTTTATCTAAATGGGTGGAGTCTTTCTACTCTCATTAAGGGTGACAGTCTGTGAGTACCCTTACATTCACTTTATGTATGTGTTCTGATACATTTGCCAAGAAAAATGCTTGGATAATTGCTGAACTGCTTATGTAAAATAGGAGACAGAATTTATGGCATGTGATCTGCACATAATTTTAGACTGTAGAATCTGAGTTCTGTGCAATGAAGTGCTTAGAAATGTATTACAAACCAAGAATTATATACTTACATTTTTTCAGCAATAATTTTTAATATGAAATAAATTTAATGATGAGTATGGCACATTCATTGGCAACTGAAAAATTAAATTGAACAAATTGCTTTCCATAAAGTGTTTCCCTACTCCAGCTATAAACAACACAAATATTGAAATATCTTTTTCAGAATAAAAATAGGCATTTACATTAAAATTAACAATGTAATCAGAAAGCGAGTGGAGGTCATACGGTAAATTATTCTTAATATTAAACTTCTATGTTTGTGCAAGTCTTGGCTTTTATAGGCAGCACCATTTGAGCACAGAATATTTAATTTCTGGGGAGCATATTATAGGTAGATGCACATGTGGGTGGGATGGGACTCTGAACAACCTGCTCTGGTGGAGGGTTCCCTGATCACGGCAGGGTGTTGGAACAGGATGGTCTTCAAGGTCCCTTCCATTCCAAGACTTTCTATGATTCTATAGTATTTGGTTGTAGTTCACTGCAACAAAATTGATCATTAGCTATATACACAGCATGAAACATAGCCACTCCACTACTGGCATTTGTAGTATAGCCCACATATCACATTGCAGTTCTGTCTGCTGAAGACTTTTTTTGCCTTATTTACTTCTCTTCCCAGACCCCCCCCCCCCCCGCCCTTCCCCCTCACTGTCTTGGGGATGTTTTGTATCCCATAACCATTTTGGTTTTGTCCCTAGTAGTGTCACTGCTACCCATTTCCAGCTCAGGAATATTGTGATGGGTGAAGGGTGGCCCAGGATCCTACAGAGGCTGGGAGCCAGGGGATGCTCTTCCTTCTGCTGGAGTGATGGACACAGCTGCCATACAGCAATTGTAGAATACTACAATCCCCTTGCACTGTGATTTTTGTCATTTTTTTCCCCCGTCTTGTTTTTTTTTTTTTTTTTTTTTTTTAGGCCCAGTGCACTTTTTCGTCTTTAGGCACAGCTTTCTGAGAGCTGCTCTGCTGTTGGAAATTATGGCATAAAGAAGTGAACAAATGCCCATTTACACATTCAAAGCTTTATGATGACTATTCACAATTTAATTTTAAAGTATTCCTAGTACGACCTACCAATACTTGTTTTAGGTTTGTTTTCTACAACAAGCAACACATGAGTTTGCAGCAGGATGGATCTGCCACAAACATGCCTGTGACGTTCTCCACAATCCTTTGCTACAAATTACGGTTTGGTTGAAAATCAAATCAGGCAATGAATTTGCACGGAATCCGATCCCCCTGGTTTGTAAGCCTACAAAGAAAATAGATCAGTGGCATTCCAGTTTAGTCTCACAGCCAGATCAATTACGGAAATGTGCTGTGTCAGTGAGGCTGCTTTGACTCAAGGCCACATTCTTATCCTCCCACTCCAGAAAATCTGATATGAACCATGAACACAAATAAAGGATCTCTAGCTTCCAGGAGGTGTTGTGCTCAAAGGTTGTTCGTCTTCAAATTCTGTCTCAGACATCAAAGAGTCTGGACATCAGGTTATTTTGAGATTGTTTTTGTGTAAGAGCTAGCACCTATGATTTTCCCTAAAATATATCCAGATTTTGGGAAAAGAGCTCTCCTGGTATGTAGTTCTAAAGAAATCTACATGCAAGGATTGAATTTAGGCACATTTTTGCAGACTTTCATAACCATGAGGTGCAATTTGCCATATCTCTGAAACTATGTTTCCATCTAAGGAAAATTTATATTTTTAAGGTATAAATGTCCAGTAAAAGGAAGAAGAATTTATCCAGCTTGATTTGAGACATCAGCAGTACCAGGTAACTCTGCTAGCTTTTTGTTTCTCCTCTTCCTTTAGTATGACAAACAACATACAGTTTTACTGACTGGGGTTTTTTCCTTAGATAAAAGTGAAATATGGCTTCTTCAGATGTGGATTGCTCTTATATTATTGAATTGAATTGGGTGATTGGGATATAGGGAAGCCACCATGTGACTTACATTATGATATTTTGTGGTATCCTCTGCTGAGGTTTGAACAGCAGCCTAATAAATCACAGTAACATCTGGACAGAACAAAGTAGCCTCAAAAGACAATTCAATAGATAAAAATAAAAAAAAATAAATATAAATATGCTGGCTTAAGCTAAAGCTGATTTAAGTCTTTTTACTGAAATTCAAGACATTTCTACTAGTAAAAACAAAATATGAAAAATGAAGTGCAGGGAACAGAACAGTGCATTCTAAAAGTAATTGTGTTGTCTGTCTGACAAAAATATGTTTAAATCCTTTTGAAATATTAAAGGACCATCTAACGATATTCTCTGATGGCTTCAGTAGTGGCTGATCTCTTCAAACTCATGGTGAGTTGGGGAAATTGAGGAGCTGAATCCATGGGATTAGTTTTTCTGGAAAAGGAGCAAGAAAGATGCAACAATCGCAGTTCATTAAAGTTAAAAGATAGTTTTGTTTTCTGGAATCTGCTAGCGCTTAAAAGGAGTCTCTGAGCTTCAAAATCCTGAAGAGATTTGACAGATTGGAATGCAGTAAGCTAAATTTGTTGTAAAAAATATTTCTTTTGGCAATAACGCTGATCTATGGATATTAATGGTTCAACTTATCATGCATTAGAATTCTGTAGAAGACATCCACAAGGAACTCCATAGATGCTCTTCTTTACCTGTCCATCCATGAAACATAATTTTGTTTCAAGGGAGAAAAAACATAGCAAAGAATCCCCTTTTCCTTGTCTGTGAATCACATGACTCATGGTTGCCTTTCAGCTGTATAATGTTCCTTCTGACCTGTTGGGAGCTGAGATGCTTTTCCATGGGAGTCCCAGAGCTGACATTTATAATCAATAGGCTTGATATGTGTTGCTGTTGTGTCTTCTAGAGTGGACACAAGAGAACAAACACAAACTGCCAAATACCTGTGATCTCTATATTCATACCAAAGCAGCTCCTGCTGCTAACATATGCAAGGGCTATAATATTAACCTCTATTTTAAACTTTTAATAAAAAAAGAGCCAAGAATAAAACAAAGATTCTGGGTATGCTCCAAAACATATGATAATCTTAGTTCTTCCCAAGGACAAGCAATGAGTGGAGTGAACACAAAGCATGGGAGAGGTTCTCAAAAAGACAAGCCTGTTTGGCAGCTAATTATGAGATTGGCCAAATTGCCATTGCTGCTGGCAATGGTAGTGCAGAGCTCCCTGTGGTCAGGATCCTGGGCAGATCTGAGGACCAGCTGCTAGCTAAAAGAAACAAAATGTTTTCAACAGGTCCATATCTTTCCTCTGCTTAGGATCCCAGAACTAGATGCAGCACTACAGGTAGAGGAGCAGTGGGGCAGACTCTTATAACCATTAGTTTAAATGCTAAGAAATGGATGCATGAGTTGTGCTTACTTGTTGGTATAGGAAACGATAGTATTTATCTCACCTGGCTACACAACAGGTGTACATATATATAGATATAAAATGCTCATGGGATACACTGAAAAGAATCCTTGTTTGGACATGTTTTTTTATTGCTTGTGGCCATACATCAAAATGTGTTACTAATCTCCTGGCTAAATATCAATGTGTTTTCTGGTCTGCAATTTTTAAATTTTCATTTTATTTTGGTAAATTCATTCAGCATGAGAAGGGCTGCACAAGAAATAATCTGAATGAGAGCAAAATAGATGCATGATTGGCAATGTAGGAATGCAAACCCCCCCAACAAAATCTAATGGCACAGTGCAGATGGTCACAGCAATGTTTGTTGTAAATCACAGTAGGCTGATTATGTGTTTCAGTTTCCTATGTAGACAGGTGTCATTCCAAAGCTTTTGTCACCCTGGAATTTGCCTCTTTTTCTGATCTTAATCGATAGTCACGAGTCATATGCATTAGTCATGCAGGTGTGTGCAAATTGTGGCTATGTACAAATATGCTGTGTGAAATGCAAGGACTAATTTATGGCAAGGCAGAACTTTTATGTTGGAAGGATTCCTTTGCAAAAGGGACATTGTTACCATGTAATGAGTTACCAGCCTTTTAAAGGCTTAGGCAGTTCTAGGAACAGTCATTAACAATCTGTTTGGGCAAGGAGACAGTTTGGAGGAGGCACAGGAAATATTGGCATATCCAAAGCAAGTGATAGTGCTGGGTGGCTTGAGAAAAGGAAGGCTCCAGCCCTTCCTAACTTCATTATACTCTCCTGGAGAGAAAGTGGGAACACCAGTGTTTACACCTGAGGATTCTTGAAGGGGAATAGGGTCAATAAAAGATAAAGGGTCTGTCAGACTCTCAACCTCTCCCTGTGAAGGTTTTATGATAAAGCTGAGAATTATATGTCAGCTTGTTAGAGTTAATTGTTCTGCCAAGTATGCAGAGGTGGCTGTTTTATCTGCTCTGAAAACTCATAGGATAGAAAGGTGTTTTTATTGGAGACAGGGATTGGGACCAAGGATGAGTGGACCGAGAGACAGAAGAGAACCACACTCTAATTGCAGAGCTGGTTTAGGAACTGGTAATGAAGGAATCTGGAAGGATAAAACCAGCTTCCCCTGGTGCATGAAGTGAGATATGTAGCAGCGCACTCCAACCTCAGGAATCCAGAGAGTCTGGGGCAGCAGTGCTAGAGGGGAAAAACAATTTGAAATAAGTAAGACTTTTATATTTGGTTTCATAGTGGTTTTGCTCTGTCAGTCAGTTATAAAGTCAAGGACTAAAGAGGGTATTTGAGCTGAGAACATCCTGTTATGAAATTTAATAAGTACTGCTAGTACTATTTCATCCAGAAATGCTTCCACTTACTGTGAAGCAATTGCATTCTCTGCTCTGCCTCCCTCCCTCTCTTTGTCTTTCTCTTTCCATTTCCAATAGACATCGAAGTTGTCTGCTCATATTTTTCTTAACTTAATGTGTGAGCTACAGTTGGGACTTGCACTTTAATATGATTTTAATTTATGTTAACATAACTGAAAGAATTTAGCAACCCTCAGCACCTGAGCATCATGGGAATAAAAGGGAGGCACTATGGGATTATTCCAACACCTCTATTTTTTTAATGTTTCTTTTAATTTCGTGTTTTCTTTAGTAATATCCTAAACTCTCATAAAAGTCTGAATACATTAATTATTTGGATGTTAAGAAAAAAATATATTATCTGGCTTTTTGTCACAAGGGTATGAAGCATAATGTTTTAATTGCAGGCAAGAAAGCATAGCTGGAAACATCAGCCAGCATAGAGCTGTCAGAACTCTTTCTGTCTCTCAATTGTTGGCTTTGAGCAGAACACCAAAGATTAAAAAACTCAGGGATCATTTTAGGGAGCTTCTGATGCTGAAAGTAAGATACCAAACATCTGTTTCTGGCTCGTTAACTTACAAGCTACCTTGATGTGGGGAGAAAGATGTTTACTTGTTATATTTTTCCTACAGCTTTAGCATGAGGTTTTACTGAGTCTCTCCCTTTTTATTTTTTTTTCATGCATGGTACCTACTCATACACAAAGCTATTTTACAAATCTGATATTTTCTATTTAGGTCTGCCAACTGAAAGCATAATCTGATACCTGGGTGATGCTTTCACACTCACTCACCACCCTTCCACCAAAGAGGACACTCCTCCAATACTCCTCTTTCCTGCAAATTTACTGTCAAAGAGTGCTAGGTGAGTTTATTGCAGGACACAGGAGCTCGATATATGTCCTCCACGGTACCAGTAACATGCTAGCTGGGACAGATTGTCCTTGAGGGATGTCTCAGTGAACACACCCAGCCTCTATCAGGGCTGTGAGCCCCAAGGGTGCCTCCAGACCTCTCTGAGGGATGTCTGGGCTGCACATCAGTTTTACATGCAGAAATGTAAGGGATACGACTCTCAGGGCTTTATCCATCGTCAGGGGTCCAGCTGTGGGAGCCAAAATACCTGATAACATTTTGAATTCCTGTGTCCTTTTGGCACCAAAAAGCACCTTCTCTTTTCAGTGTACCCAAGGTATGATGAGAGTGTGCTGGTCTCATGTTTCCCCATTTTTGTTCCCCCATCCCATTTAGCTAAGTCCCATTGCCTTTCTGATTCTCCTCTACCTTCTCTCAGCATGTTTAAGGGGTGACCCTTCTCTCCTTAGAGGTCTGTCCTCCTGAAAGTCATATATGGTAGGAAAAGTTTCTTACTCAAGTATGGAGGGAGAAAGAGAGATTTGGGTGCTTTCTATTAGTCTAGCTCTCCTAAACATCCTTGCACAAATTACTGAATATCTAACACATGTCCATGTCCTTAAGCTCTAAATGTGGCTCACAGTATTAGACAAATCTCAATTTGCTTACTGGTGAAGTAGTAAACCTTTTCTGTTTTTGCTGTGATCAGAATAAAGAAAATGGTGTTCACAAAATGCAAATCTTGCTTTTTCTTTTCTTCATGGGACAACTTTACCAGGCTTATGCCCATTTGAGTGCCTGCAGCTTATTTGAAGGAACAAGGAACATCAGCACTCCATTAATAAAATGAAGTCTTATGTAAGGGTAAGTTTTTCAGCATACTTCAAAGGATATCCACTGAATTTGTGGAGGTTGCTTATTTTCTGTGGGGGACAATATTGTCCCTTAATTAGGCTTTTCAAATGTAAATTCCCAGCAATGAAATATTCTAAGGATAAAAGCATTTGTTTGTGGCATAATGCCTCAAAGTGTCGAGAAATCCGAGTCTGTAATCTCCATATGTTTTGATTACTTGCTCTCAGAAGCAGCTACTTGCAAAGCAATACTTTTTTCTCTTTTTTTCCTTCTTTTTTTTCCCTTTTAACACTCCAGCTACATTTACTCTGAACTTACACCTGGTGCCTGTCCTGTCTCTTGCTACTGACATATGACTGTTGGAGTGGGAACAAAACCACTTTGACAGATGGGCATAAATTCAGGAATGCCAAACAACCAGTTCCTGCACTAACTCTGAATGCTAACGTGCCATTCACACCCTGTAGTGTCAGAACAACAGCCTATTCACAGCCCCAGGTCATTAGGAGAGAAGGGAGAGAGCAGAACATGTGGTCACGTTAATAAACCTGAAGATTATCTTGTTAGGTTTGATCCTGTAAAAATAAATAAGAAATTAGAATAAATTGTCTAGCATCTGAATTAGAGAACCAATGCATAGAAGGAAATAATGCATTTTCAGTGCAAACAGCTCTGTGTATGTCCAGTTGCTGAGGAACTTTGAAAGAAATCCAAAAGATTCAAATCCAAAATTCTTTGTCCAGGATTTTACAAAAGGCTTGTTTAGCTGCAGCAGTGAGATTTTGTAGTTTTATGGAGTCACCTTCAAAAGCCATCCCTAATATTGGCCCACTCCTGGTGATCAGCCATTTGCATGGGCAGATCCTGGGAATTATAGAAGAGGAGACAGACTATCCAGTCCTGCTCAGTTGCTTTCCAGAGGGGCCTGTGTAGAGAACCAGGTATGCAGCAGCAGTGTTCTGTAGCTGCATTAATTCCACATCATTTTTCAAAGAAAGATTTCGAAGTGAAATAAATTACACAGAAGATAAGTTGCTACATGAAAAGAAACAGTTCAGCTGGCTCCTATCCATGTCCTCCTCACCATGCAGTTCTTCAGGGAATACACAAGAACTGTAACATGTGAATTCACTGTACCCCCTGCTCCAGTGAACTGTACATTGCTGGTGTTGGCACGCTGTACTCTGCAAGGATTTGTTTCCTTTTTTCTGCAAGGAAAGCCCAAGACCTTGAGGGATGGCAGCACCCATCCTCTTCTCTCTTAGTAATGCCTTTTCATGCAGAGAAATTGAACTTCTTGGTAGGGGCTTGGGACGGGGGAGTTTTAACTCGGAGGAAAAAAAATTTGGAAGGGAAAAGCCTTTTATCATCTAGGACTTGTTATCATGGCCAAAATTGCACACGAGTCTTTGTACTTGGTGTTTTCTCTTGGCTATCTTCAGGCTTTCAAACACATTTAGAGAAAAGGAAACACTGGGCTCAGGGGCTGAGATGGAATTTAGGACAACTGAATAGTACTCAGACTTAACAAATTAAGCTTTTATCTGAACAATGATTGTTAACTCTTTTGGAGCATCATTGTCTAGGTTTTGATTTACAGTTTTGCTACGTGGCCTGGGTTTTATTTAACTTTCATTCTGGACAATTTGTTTATAATGGAGATTTTTCCAACCCAAGTCTAGGTTTGTTACCAGAACATAAAGAGTGAATGACACTTCCTGGCCTTCCTCAGCTTTAAACTTAGAATTTTTTAATGATGACCTCCTGTTGCAGCTCCTTCATCCAAGTTTCCTGTTATATTTTTTCCATGCACATGTTTTTTCAATTTGGAAGAAGAGTATACTTCAGATTAAGAAATGGAGCAGAAAAAGAAATTCCCTTTCTGAAAGAGGGCCTTTTTGAGGTAATCCATAAATGGTGTTTTTGGCCACAGACTTGACATATGGAGGCAACGCTTGATTTAAAAGTTGCTCTGGAAAATTAAATGTCACTACTCTGTCTTAAAAGGTATTTATAATTCATTTCCAAGATAGCAGCATGGATTGTTGGACCCTTGTTTTTGAGAATGTAATGGCAGTTCTGGTCATAGTCACAACTGATTTAACTGGCTTGAGTGTATGGAGAGTTTGGCTCACTTGGAATCTGGAGAGCTCAGCTTATTTTTTGTTAAAAGAGGGACACTTTCTCAGAAATACTTCTCTACATTATAAAATAACTGACATCCAAGAAATACATACATGCAGTAATATGTAAATTCCTGTGAGAATAGATAAATCTAGCCTTTTTTTCTAGCTCTTGAGCTGATAAATACTTATTTTATGTATCTAAATACATAATACTTCCAGGAGAACAACCAGCACAGCCTAGAGGAGTCTTGTGAGCACGATGAGCCATGAACCACGCCACACATCTTTTCCTGCAAAAAAAGCTCTTTGCAGTCCTGTTCTGCTGCTGTCTCACAGGGGAAAGGCAGGAAACACAGCACCAGAGTGCTGTGCAGAGGCTGCAGTGTGAGCCCCATTCCTGCCCTGCTCCTTCTGTTGGGGCAGGAGGCAGGGTGTGTTTGTGGCCAGTGCACCTTTCAGTTGTACATAACACATATTTTGACCATGGCCTCTGAGAATTGCAGGTGGAATTTAGGGTTAGGTTGAATTAGGAATATGACCTGATCAACTGAGGACAACAGTTCCTTAATTTCTAGTCTGTCAGGTTTAAATCCACCCTTGGGGCAGATGGTAGCCACATTTGAGACAGCTGCATGATGTGCTAAGACCCAGCACTGTGGCTAGCTTGCTTTTGAGGGCATTTTTTGATATGTATGCATGTGCTTTCTAAAAGCTGTTCATTTTCAAAAATCAATATTTTGAAAGACAGAGGAAATCCTGTTAAATATTGACTTTCTCTTTAAATGCCAGATGTTGTGAGTTTTCCATCTGCTGATCACTTCCTAAACAGATGCCTGAAATAAGACTTTAGCCCTTCCTACCTCTAAAAGAGTTCTCCCACTTCTCTCCTCTTTTAGCCTCCCTTCCCATTCCTCACACCAAACTGAATTTCTGTACCCCTACAGGCATGCAGAAATATATGGTTTATTTCTACTCTTTCTATTGTTTTAGTCTTGCATTTTATTTAGTGCTTACCTGTCTTCTCAGGCATAGAGATGATATGTTTGGGGCATTAACAGAGATTTGCCACAAAAGAGTTAATAGACGTGGAAGAACCTGTGAAACTGTGGATCAGGCATTACTTTTTTACTCTGATCTATTATTTTTAGTGATTCCATTATGATCTCTGAGCTGCTGGAAATCAGCTGAAAACTGAATGTTTGTGCAGTACTGACAGCAGCTTTTCAGGAGCCTAAAAAGCCTCAGAAATGTAAGGAAGTATGAATATCAGGTATGGATATTCATCTCCACACCCTTGGCTGCTCTTGGTGCTGATCTGTCCCAGGGAGTGAAGCCCAGGGGGTTTTCCCTTATACGGTTAGGAACAAAAGGGAAAACCTTGGGATTCCAACAGAGGACCATGTTGTGATCTGCAGTCACATCAGGGCTGGTGTAGACTGAGGTGTTTTCCAAGATGTTTCAGTCTCACCTTTGTCCATCTGGTGGATCAGGAGGCAGAAGCACCCATGGGACTGAGTGAATGATTATGATTGCAATGCTCTAATGCACTTAAATCTCACTTTAGACCAACCTGGCAGATGGCTGTGGCTTGGTTTAGGTAATTTTGCTCTCCCTCAGCAGTGTGTGAAGGCAGACCTGGTTCAGAAGGCATGCAGACCTATTAATAATATCTGAGGAGGAAAGTCCCCCAAAGAGAGAGGAACAGGGAACTTGTCTGGAGTGACCCAGGTATCAGGCTACTTGTGGCCATTAGCTTGGAGTTTTCTAAACCACTCCTGTTGAAATGGTTACTCTTTTATATGAATAATTGAATATTTGGTGGATTGAGGACAGGACACTTTAAATAGCTCCAATATACTTGAAGGAGAAGGGTAATCTAAAGGATCTGATTTTCCCACCAACTGAATATGCACTTTCTCTGCAGTGCATATCAAGGTCCTTTGTGCTTTTGAGCAGTGAAGTTTAATTAATTCCTTTTTCAGCCTTTTATTAATTTTTATTAATATTTTCAGCATAATTTTGAAGATATTTTTAAATGGGTATTTTCTAGCTTAATTTTCTCTCCAATCTTAACTGCAATCTCTGGGCTCTACATAAATGTAATGTTGCCTATGTGTTGGTAGAGTTTAAAATGAGAAACATGTTTAGCTCATAATTTCTGATTGTAGATCTTGTTCTGAGTCAATCAGACCTATATTTAAAAGGCAATTAGAAGTTTTAAAGGATTTTAGGCATTTAAATACAATTTCAAACTGTGGTTTCAGCATGCAGATAGATTGGGAGGGAAATAGTATTTGCAAAACATTAAGACAGCATTCAGAAGGATGAAATAGACTGGAAAGAAAACACATACATGCTATAGGTTGAGTACTAAGTTCATATTTTTTTGCCCAAAATGTTGCAATGTCTTTAAATTTTGTGTTGGGCTTTTGTCCCATGAACAGATCGTTTCCAGCAGGTCCTGCTGGGAATGTGCTGTGGCTGGGTCTAGAGACAAGAATTCTCTGAGCTTTTAAAACAAGGGAGCAGTGTGAATGAGTTGCAGCACAGCCCACAGTGACCCAGTTAGAAAGGGGTTAATGTTTGCTGGGCCAGACCAGAGGCTGCAGAGGCTGGCCAGAGTCACAGCTCACTGTAGCTGCATACATGTAGTTCAACACTGAGCTTTGAATGAGGTCAGACAACACCAGTGATGTAACCTTGCCTGATGGCTCCATTTCAGTTGTTAATGACCAAAAATCCTGCTTAATATGGAATATGGGGGATATTTGGACTTGAAGAAGTGGCAGGTAGAGCAAGATTATTCTGTTTCATAGCAGGATAGCGTTAGATGTCACATTGCTCTGCTCCAAAATGAAGAGCACACCTCTGAAAATTCATCCTGAAAGAATATGGGCTGCACTTTGAAGCACACTGCCTGGCCAGATGCTAGAGACACACTCCAGCCTCTGACTCAGGTGCCAGGCAGGGAGCTGTAAGGAATTTTACCCCCATGAAACTTTGTTGAAATTAGAAACCACCAGCAAAACCAACCAGAAAATTGGTCAGGGATGTGGATTTTTTTTGTGACCACATGCTTTTGGAAATGAGCTACAGCCATTTCCAAAATTCATACATTTAGCTCTGTTGGTTGGATTAAGCCTACCTTTTAAAAAACTGCATAAAAATATTAAGTGCACGGTCCCTTTATATACACCTTAATAAACATAAACATAGTTCGTAGATGCCCCAGTAACTAGTGATATTCCTAACGTTTATTTAAATGCCCATTAATTCTGTTGTTGATTTTTATTTATTACTAAGTATTCCCTACAATGTGTAGAGTTTTGAAAGCTGTTCAGTGCTGTGTGGCATGCTGTGGAGATACAGGTGGATTATGCAGGGAGGGGTGCAGTGTCCATCTAGAATTCCACAGGAGTGATCTTCAGCTGCTGGGACTTTGAGAAGATGAACTAACCTGAGTTAATTTTCCACAGCCCAGGCAGGGTTTCTCCTCTGTCTCATAATCCTGACTGCTGTGAAGAAATACCCAGATCCAACCCTTGTGATCTTTCTGCTCCAAAGAAACTTAACGACAAAGCTCCAAATGTCTTATAATCTAGGAAGATTTAGTGAGGAAAGACTTCTGAGGTAGGACTGAGCTGTATGTCTTTGGCTCAGTTTTGGCAGCAGTAACATAAGGAAGGGTAAAGGCAGGTCTAGCCATTGTATCTAAAATCCCCACTCCCATAGGTCCCTGCATTGGTTCAGATGAAAATGTGAATTATTTTTCTTCAGGGCTGGCATAATCTGAGAGGTTAACCAGTAAGATGCTGATAGATGTAGAACAGAATCCAGGTCTCCTATCTGTGTCTTAACTCCCAAATCACCCTTTGAAGGAAAATTCTCACGACCAGTCATTGTAATTTCTAAGCATTAAATTCACTGGTATTTTAATTTTTAAACTTTCATACAGCTGGAGAACCTTTTTCTTAAGCTCTCTAGATGCTCACAGGCAAATTTATTTTCTTTTTTTTATTTATTTTTTTGTTTTTTTTTTTTTCTTCTACCTGAGCCTTCCTTTAACTGGGGAGGAACTCACAAGAGAGGCTTTATGCTACTTTGCTGTTTTTCAGATGACAGATGCATTAGAAAGTGTAATGCACTCTAACAAGCAAGGAAACTTTGCATATTGAATATAGCACATAAAATAATAAAAGAAGAACAGCTGCTGAGAGACAGAAAGGGAAAAAAATAGAGATAAAAGTTAACTTGAGTTGTGTTTTATATGAAGAGCTTTGAATTCAGTCAGATTTAAAATTCAACGCCAAGTACATTTACAGACATCTGGGAAATCAGGTCACATGCTCTTTGTTAGGGCTGCTACTACTCATATAAACCACAGCACACAGAAATGTAAGCCTGTCACAAGGACAACCTTTTTCTTTCATAAAATGACAATTTAGCAATTACATTCATACAGTGATAAATGTGACCAGTGATAACCAGAAGCAGGATAAAACCAGAAAGGGGCTATAATGGGGTGCCACCTTTTCCAGAGTTTAAGGCTATCTGACTCTACATGTACAGAGAATAACATTTGTACCAAATCTGTATATGTTACATGAATGCTAAAGAAACCTTATGCACCAGGAAATTGACTGAATGAATTAGGAAAGCACACATATATTGCTGCAGAATAGGTAACTATTAATAATGAAGTGACTTCCAGTGTTAGCCCTTTTAAGTGGGAAGATTTGTGCTCTCCAGCTGCTCCCAGGAAAATTCAGAAGGAATTTGCAGTTTCACAGAGATGCTCACCTGCCTGCATAAACTCTCCTCCTCTATTCCCTGCCCTGCTGAAGTTGCATAAAGAGGGCTGTACAGAAATGAGAATCTGCTTTTCCCTCTTTTTTGATCAAGGGTGGTAGACCTCTCTCTGACAACTGTGTTTAATCTGATGATGGTAGGAAGGTGCTCTCAAAGCTGTTAGAGAAATCTAGCCTGATACCATTCCAGCAGCCACAGCACCTGAAATCCTTTATTCTTTTGCAGTATGTGGTGTTTCAATCTCCCTGCTTTTTTCTTCCTCTACTCCTCTGCAGTAAGGTCTTTACAGCCCTTCAAACAAAAGCTTTGGAGATGTTCTTTGGGGTTGCTCCCTAGGCCATACTGGATATATGCCAGTTTGTATTACCTGATGAAATAAGCCACTATTTAAAAAAAAGGCATCATATTTCTTTTGGGGGGGGGGGGGAGAAATGGGGGGAAAAAAAAGGAAATATGAAGAAATCTTATCTAAGCCACCTGTGTTTTAAGTGTTGAATTTCCCATCACATTTTCTTGATGAAGATGAAAAGCCTTAAAAGAAAATAAGACTTTGCAATTAGATGATGATGCATGAAAAGATGTGTCTGGATAATGTGACAGATGATCCTAACCTTCATTAATGTGCTTTAATTGGATTAAGCTCTATGAAAAGCCTTTTCTTCTCTTTCAACACCTTCAGGGCTCTTGGCTGCATGACTTAATGTACAGAACATCCTGCAAAAGGGCACTCATCCAGCTTCATAGAGGTATGCTGTACATCCTAAGTTAACATAAACAGCTTATCTCCAGTGACATGGCCCCTAGGATGCCAAAGGGGTGTGGCCCTCAAGTGATAATTGGGCAGTTCCAAGATTGAGTGCAGCATTTGGAGCACTAAATCCCTTTACAAACTGAGCGGGTTGCTGCGCCAGGGCTGGAAACTGTCAGCACAGATATCAGCTATTTTGAATAAAAGCACAGCACAGATATCAGCTATTTTGAATAAAAACACAGATGATTGATGAAGGGGCAGCCTCACTGCCGCTGTTAATACTGAGAATGCTGTTCCCTGCCTTGTCTCCCAGTTTTCAATAGGGATACCTGGGGAGCAAGGTGTTGCTGAGTGTGAGCCGAAGTGGCAGCCATGCCCATGAAATGATGGACAGGAGCAGAAGAAATATGTGTTTTGCCTTGCCAGACTGAGAACACGTTCTGCATCATTTTAGACTATTTTTTTGTGAATGGAGTTTACTCACACAGCTTTTTTTCTTTCTTCTGACCTCTGGCTCCATACTTACTCATTTTTGGCTGCTTTTAAAGAGTCAGCATTGGCAGATTCCTCACGAACGTTCACTGTAGTAGATTTGGGTGCTGCTTATGGGCAGTTAGTGGGTGTGGGGAAAATTAGAGAGAAATAACTAAAAGCAGGCTTAGAAGCAGGGGTAGGGTGGGAGAAGGGAGCTATGTGCTGGAAGAAAAAGGGAGGAGAGAAGCTTTCCAAAACAAGAAATATGTTTCATGTCTCATAAAATACAGCATCTTGTGTTACCCCATTTTGCTGGTCAGGGAGTCTTTCTCTTAAATGGTACTTAACCCCCCACTCTCCTCCAACCCAGTAAATTACATGGTTGAGCATTAAGTTGATGCATGTGATGCTGGCAGTGGTACATCTAAGTTGGAGTTGTGCATTTCTGAACATCTGGTCTTTTAAAGGTCAAAAAAGCAGGGTCAGCTGGTTTTGAGTGTTCTTTCAGTCTTTTTGTTCTTGAAAGACATTTTTTTTCTTTTAAATTTATTTAACATACTTTATTTACAGTAATCCTGGAACTAGAAATCCATGGGAAGCTATCAACTATATTTCAGCTACGATACTTTGTGCAAAGAATGTTCCCACAGTATTTCTTTAGGGATGTATCTGGGAGAGAGCCAACAGTTTTGAAATACTTCATATTGATTCATGGCTCTCCAAACATTATTTTAGTCTTCTAGATCACAGAATGTGGCACACTCAAGATTTATTTATTTTTTCCATATTTTAGCAATGCTTTGTCAGAGGTCTTTGTCCTACTTTTAAGATTACTTTTGCAGCTTCCTTTTCTTCTTTCTTTTATTTACTAACATGGTTCTGGAATAGTTTTTTACTTTGGGAATATTTTGACTTTTGGTCTTCCCCTTAGTATTAGCAAGAGAAAAGGGATTACAAATTTTGTGCTGCTTTCAAAAGCTTGGATTTGGGGTTTATTTGCTGCTTGGAGGCATAAGTGTGGACAGTAGTAAAGCCAAGCTAGAAACAGGTTTGCTCATCTCCCTTCCCATTCTTTGATGTGATTAAGTCTGTTCCTTGCTGGTTTCAGCCTGTGGAATTCAGTCTCTTTACTGAAGGAGAAAAAAATAGTTGTTTAAGGTAACAACCTGTTGGGGCCTAAATTACTTCCTGATGGACAGGATTTTGTTACAGCCTGGTATCATCCCTCAGCTCCACTGAAGGTGATGTTGGGCAGAAAGGCTGATCCCCATTCAAGAAAAAGTGCATAGAGCAAATTACAGACACAAAGTTGAATATTTTACATTTATTATCAACCCCCCTTCAAACAATCATATTCCTTTTTTTTTTTTTTGTGTGTGCGAAAAGACTGTGTTCTCTTGCCATCAACATTTACTAAACCAGTGACTTTGTATAACCTTAATATTTCTGTGTAGCCTGCATGTTATTACAACTTTAGAACTGGAACTTACTCTTAGTCATCACAAAACAAAAATAGAACAGCAAGTTGTCAACTCTGAGGTCCAGACACCTGTTAGACAAATTGCTTAAAACTGTTTAGGTGGACATGTTTATGTAGAAAATATTCTGGCCACCCCCATCTTATACCTAGATGTCTACTTTGAGCGATTGAACAAGAAAAAAACCCATTAAAAAATAGAAAAAAGCCCTTCAAAGGTCCTTGTTTGCCATAGCAAAGCCATAAAGAAGCAAATCTCATGTTTTTGTCTATTCCTTTCTAGGTCACCTTTAGCTAACTTCATGTTGCTTTACTCACTGACCTCAGTGACAGTCTGCTTCAGGCTAAAATGGTTTTCCTCTGCAAGCAGCACTGTTTTTCATTAATAAATTCTCTAAGGTCAGACATTAGTAACAAAAATACATACATGTTTGTAGCAACCAGCAGTGCTGTGGCAGTGGCTTTAGGAAAGCACAGCTTATCAGCATATTGAAGTGGTGGCAGCCTGTGCCACATTTTGGAGTGGTGGTGCAGCCTCACAAAAAGAGCAGGAGGTGAATATTGGCTTAGAATTAACATCTCTTGTATGCTTCTAATTCAGGTGAGCATTCCTCCCTGAGATCATGACCTGACCTTGCTCTGAGCACTGGTGTTCAGTGTGTCAGTGGCTCATTTGAGGGCACTGATGTTGTTCCAAGGCAGCCCAAGCTCAGGCTGTCTACAAATCCCACCTGCCTTCACAGTAGAAGGTGGAACCTTGCAACCTGTAACTGATGTTCTCTTTTCTTATCCTTCCTCAGTTCATCTCTGCACATGTAAGATTTTTTTTCCTGGTCATTTAGGTTTGTATCCACCCAATGTGGGAGAAGAGGTAGTATGAAAAATAATGTAGAACCAAAGAAGAAAATCCTAACTTGCATTTGTAGCAGTGGCAGATAGATTTATTTTTGGTTTATGTAATAGAATGGCTCTTGAGGCACAGGCATAACATTGGCAACCTAACAAGATCTTAAATTTATGTAGCTTAAGCTTCTTTGTTGTTGGAGACTCCCTTGATCATCTCCAACACCTGAAATGGGGTGAAGTTGAGGTGTGAAGACATCCCCCTTAACACAGAGTCACAAACTCAAAGGACCAATTGGTTGAAAAAGAGTCCCAAGACCATTGACCAAACACCACCATGTCATATAGACCATGGCAATAAGTGCAATGTCCAGTCTTTTCTTAAACACCTCCAGGGATGGTGACTCCACCACCTCCCAGGGCAGCCCATTCCAATGTTTAATCACCCTTTCTGGGAAGAAATTCCTCTTGATGTCCAACCTGAACCTCCCCTGGCACCACCTGAGGCCATTTCCTCTTGTCCTGTCACTTTTTGCCTGGGACCCCTGCCTGGCTACAACCTCCTTTCAGGGAGTTCTATAGAGAAATAAGGTCTCCCCTGATCCTCCTTTTCTCCAGGCTAAACGCCCCAACCCTCTCAGCCACTTCTCTTAGGATTAACCCTCCAAACCCTTCATGAACATTGTTGTCATTCTTCAGCATCTTCAATGTCTTTCCTGAATTGAGGCTCCCACAACTGGACGCAGCACTTGAGGTGTGCCCTCATCACTGCTGAGTACTCAAACCAGTTGAGTCTGAGTGCAGATGTTTAACCTGCTGCTTGCAGTTGTTTCTGAGCTTTCTGAATCTACTTTTCTTTAATATTTTTTTTTTAAAAACTAGATCATGGGGTCAGAGAATCACAGAACAGTTTGCACTGGAAAGGACCTTAATGATTGTCTGGCTCCAACACCCTGCCATGGGCAGGGAAACCTTCCACTTAGACCAGGTTGCTTAAAGCCCCATCCAGTCTGGCTTTGAACATTTCTTTGGGTGGGACATCCACAGCTTCTCTCAGTGATGTGTTCCAGTGCTAAAATGAAGGGTTTCTGAAGTGCACTCCATTGCATGCTGTAAAACCATGGGACATATATACACTTTGGAAGTGCCTTCCCTCTCATATTGTTTAACTGAGCAGGCTAAAAGCCTTCATTGTATTAAAACAAATGGGAGCAAATTCAGAATGGCAATATATCCAAAGCCACCATAGAACAAAGGCCCTTTTGGAAACCAAATCTTTAAGATTGTTTAAGAGGAAGACTGCCGTTGGTAGTTCTCTGAAGTAATGCTTTGGAAAGGAATGGCAGAGAATGTAGGTGATGCTTGCAAGCTTCAAAGCTCCCTGTCCTTGCTGAGAGGTAACAAAATCACCTGAATTCTCTGCATCATTCTGGCCTCTCTTCTCCCTAGTTTGGAGCCAACCATATGGTGATTAGTTGTGGGCTACATCCTCCAAGCTGGCAGGACTGGAATGCTGTGTGCCAGCTCATCTGCCCCGTTCTTTCTGCCGTTTTCCAGGAGCGCCTCTGATATTGCCCTTGTGCTGATATTTGAGTAGGCTCAGACTTTTTTTATAGCTCCAAGCAGGAAAGCCATTGGAGCACTCCACAGCTATGAACCTGAGCCAACTGCAGACAAATTAGGAGCGAAAGAAAAAGAGTTACATCTGCCAGGTCAAGCTGGGTGCAAATCGGCTTTGGAGCTGCTGAGATGGAAGAGGAATTTCACCATGTCAAACTTCTCATGAGAAAACAGCTCTCTCTTCTGTATCCTCCTCCCGAGGTCTGTGTGAGTCAGCCCAAGTGGTATGTGGTTTACAGTGCTGAGGAAAAAAATAACAAGAATCCCAAGGAGATAAAGATGCTTATTATAGAGCCCTTGTGCTGCTAAGCTGTGTTTTCTCCCCAGGGCAAAATGTTAACAAGTGGCAGCGGTCAGTGTGAATAGCAATTTAAAAGTATTATTCTTTTATCTGAAGAAAGACGTAAAAAAACTGACTTCATCAAAAATCCATTTCCTTTCAAGTATTTTGCTATTACATTATTGATAGTGTTTCTTTTTCAGAGTATCATTTACACATAAATATCATCTTTCCCTTTCTTCTTAATTAGTTTGTGCCAGCTCAGGGACTCTTCTGAGTTCTGGATACGATCTGTGGAAAGATCTAGGCATGGAGCTTGGTGTTTTGTACCAGAAAAAATCAGAATGTGTACTTCAGCTTGATCCATGTGTGCTCTCGATTTTCTCTGCTCGCTTTGTCAGCACGTTGGTGACTTAGAATTTATTATCTTACATTGGACTTGTGCTGGTGAAGGCTCATTTAAATACAGTTATTGCTCTGAGGAAAGCTGAGAGATCATTTGATAATTACTGCTAAAGGGACACTCACCAACCAGCCACGTGTTATTCATTTGATGCCCTAATTAAGTAAAGTGATGAGGTGCCCAGTAGTCCTGTGACTCCTCTGTTAACCACTCAAGCTGGGTAACACGGGCTCACTTAGCTGCACCCTTTTTCTGAGGGCTACCATTCCTCAGGGCTAAAGAAAACTGAGAATCAGTGCATCAAAGCCATAAAATGAGATTGACCAGTTCCCCTTTTGTGTGGCCTCTTTTGCTTCCCATGTGTCCTACATTTCTGTTAATATAAAGCTGGAAGCCAGATGCAAAATGGGATGCTATTTTTGCTGCTCCCCTGGGATAGCAATAATAGTAATAGCATTAATAATTATATAGAGTAAATGGCAAGGACTTTTGCCCTTGCTGTTGTGGGAGTAGGACTGAGCTGTGTGTTCCATAGTGAGCATCCGTGTAGGATCTTCTGTTCCTTTCTCAGCTTCTGAGTACTTTTGTTTCCCCTCCAATGCCACGCCAGCTACTGATAGGATTTTATAAAGCATATAGTTCTGTTGAAATCTTCTAAGAAATTTACTGGAGTGAATTTCTCTTTCCCTGAACAATCCCAGAGAAGCAAAATGAAGCCCTTTGGTGGCTATAAGAGTCAGTAGGAATGACAGGACTATGTAGAGCTCAAATTTAACTCTAGATATATGTCAAGACCCAATTACTAAGGTTCTTAGAAATGCCTCTGCCCAAATTAAGGTGCATACAAAACCATATGCCAGTGGCAATAGTATGGGGTTTTTTTGATAGTAAATATGAGAGAGAGAAAGAAATAGAAAATAAGGAGGGGGGGGTGTTTCACATTCTTTTCCTTGTTTACTTGTTTGTTTCAGGTGAGTGAAGAATTGGTTTTCCATTTATCTAATCTCAGCAGTCTTTGTAGTCCAAAGTCCTAGTCAGGCATCTTCAGGGAGGCTTCTTTAGTTGTATTTTCTTTATACAGTTTTTGTAATAATGAGCGAAACTTCATATCAGTGTTTGAGGCATGAACTATTTCGGTCTCCAACAATATAAAAGATCAGAATGTCAATAGTCTCATTGGAAGATGTAGAGAGAAATGCCTGCAAAGGTGAATTAGTTCAAATATTTTTGGCATAATAAAAATAAAATTAAATTTAATGTAATTCTTCTAAACATATGTAATGCAATACACATTTTTCTGGTCAAAAATAGAACCTTCATATAATTACTGTAAGTACAGACATATGAGCCTCTTTCTATGAAGCAAAACAACCTGAGTTAAAAGCATTCTTCTGAAACACGCTATTTCTGGAACTGACCACAATTTTATATGCGGAAGTTTGGAAGTTTATGCTTCACAGAAACACAGAGTGAGCTCCCATGAGTAGGATATAAGATGGCTGAAGGCATCTTAACTTCAGATTTTACTGAATCTTGTCCACAAACAAAAACACTTATATTAGATTCTTCTCTTGACAAAGATCATGTTTTTTATGAAATTACAGCAATTATGTTAGTAGAGTAGAAACTAGCTTCCAAGCAACTCCTAAAAAATTGGTCTCAAGCTATTTTATCTAAAGTTATATAAAGTAACTATTTCATGGATATGAGATTCCTAACAATGAGGATGTAGCAGATTACCCTTTCATTATAAGTGGGGGAGGTGTGGGATGTGGGATGGGGTGCAGCAGGGTGGGTCTGACCCAGAATTGTCCAGAACCCCTCAACGAAAAGAGATCTATGATTTTGAAGTAATTTGAACTTACATCCAGATGCCTTTGGTAGGAAGTCACCTGCAGATTTTTCTGGTTTCTGTCTAAGGATGTGCATCAGCCTAAAAAATCTGAAGGCTAGATTACTTTCTTTTGTTAGTGCTGGTACACCTGTGGAGCTACCTTCAGACTGGTTCTCTGCCCCCAGTAGTGGCTCACTGAACCCACCACAGCTGAATACAGATCACAGTAGTAGCAGGAATATTTTTATTTGAGAGGATGGAATAGAAGGAGGTCAGTGAAGAAAACACCCCTCAAAGTAGACATAAATAAAGATTTGTTCTTATATGCATATTGTTTAAGAGGTGGAAGGATCCTTTAATACCATATACAGTACTTCTGCAGAGCTTCTAAAATAAATCACTGTGGGTTACATCAAGAACTGATCTGTGGATACTACAAATGACCCTAGAAGTTAGGAACAGGTTGCAGTAGAGACACAGGCTATATCCTCTTTCCTGCTTTCTTTCTCCTCTACCCTTAGCAGGATTTTGCTCTAAGTTGTCTGTGCTGTCCCATCCATGACACCCCATGTATAGTCACAGCCCACCTGCCTCTTTTCTTCTTTCCTTTAGCCACTATTTCAAGGGAAAAGGGATCACTTTACATTGTTACCTCTCGTTTTTGCCACAGCTTGTTCTAATGACAGGATTGGGACGAGGAAGTCTGAATTCATTTACTTACCTTTCATCAGTCACAACAGACACTGGATGCAGTCCTGTCTCCCAATCAATATTTCTCCTATGGCACAGGAACTTGTGTAAGCAAAACTCTTTGTAAGCTGCTCTTGAGATGAGTTTTGAAGGGAAGAATGTGCAGTTGTAGACAGTTCTAGAAAGAAATTATTTTCAGTCAGGATTTTCTTCTGTAGACAATAAACTCTTTCTTTGCCCATGTAATTGATTCAAGGTGGCCTGTCTGGGCAAACACTGAAGGAGGAGCAATTAGAAATAGTTGTTAGAGTGTGTGTAGTTTACATGTTGAAAATGCAAATTTGAACACAAGCTTGAAAACACAGCTTTCATAGGCAGAATGATGAGAAACTGTTTGAAGAACAATATTGAAAATTATTGAGGCTTCAAGCACATCCTTCAGCATCTTCCTTTTGTCTGTCCTGCCATGCTAGCTCCATGCAATGTTATGCTCTTCCAAAATAAAACAAGAATGTTACAGCAGGGCCCAATTATCTTGACTACAGGGTGACTATACATATAAATGTTGCCCATTTCCATTTAGTTAAATTAGTTATTTAAAGAACAAACAAAAAAGAACCATGGTGTCTGTACTCTGCTTCATCATTTATTCCTGTTTACTCACATCAGAGGAGCTCAGTTCACATGATCCACCCCTATCAGAGGCCAATAATATCTGATCAAAGAAGAGAACTTTGCAGAAATAAAAGGCACAATAGAAAAGACTGTACTGGATAAAGAAATAAAATATTCCTCCTGGAACTAAATTACTTTAAAAAAAATTATTTATATATTTTAAATTTTTGTTTTAATAATACTAGAAATGAGGACAACTGTACTAAGCAGAATGCCTTTTTTCTTTCAGATAAGGTTAACAGAAAATGATACAACATTTTGGACCTGAGTGACCTTTATCAAAGTCAAAGGCTTCTAGCTACAATGAGTTATCAAGGTAAAACCTGTATGGTCTGTCCTGTCCTTGATAAAGGTCACGTGAGACTAAATGTCAAACCATTTTCCTCTCTTTACCTTAAGTAAAAACACTATTTTATCTGCTAAGCTGTCTTGATTCATTTAGTGTTTTAAGGACTTATTTGGGTCCAGCATGCCCAGGGGAGTTTTTTGTTAGTTTACAACAGATGAGATGCTGAATTTGGAAAAGGCAGCACCCTGGAGCACCTGCTTTGTGCATTAAAGAGTAAAGTCAGGCTCGTTGTTCCACCCCTGTCCAGGACTCACCTTGCTCTTTTAGAAGACAGGTGAGAACAAAGAAGAAAGCTTCAGGAGAAAGGCACTCATGGACTACAGAGAGGAGCGTGGCATTAATATACAGCCAGGCTTTTTTTGGGCTGTTGTCTATAAATAGTTATCACTAGAGGCCAGTTTTCTCTCATATATGATTCTCCTCCTGTGCAGGTACAATTCCTCTTGCCAGCTGTGGCCTCCTCTATCAGCTGCCCTCAATGGTTTCTTAGGAACTTAACTACAAGCTTCTTGCACCTGAGGAACGGACTGTGCTCAATTTTCCAGCCACTGTTTATCAGTAGTTGGGTTGGAGATGTCAGGGGTCAGTGAATATGTTTGTGGCTTCTTCTTTGAGATAATATTTTTCTAAAGAATTTCTGGTTGTTTAAGTAGAAGTAATGCACATTATTTAGTATTTTCAGTGGCTCTGGACAGGGCAGTACCTGAAGGGGGACTACAAGGGAGCTGGACAGGTGCTTTTCACCAGGGCAGGTAGTCACAGAATCACAGAATGTTCTGAGTTAGAAGGGACCCAGAGGGATCATAGGAAAAATGGTATCCTTAGTGCCTGGCAAGCTAGGCTGTAACAGGTCATGCCTGGCACCAATTGACTCTAACCATTTGTTTCCTTAGACTGTCATTTCTTGCCTGGGAGAAGGGGCCAACCCTCACCTTTTGGGTAGAGAGCAATGAGGTCCACCTATGTCTCATTTTCTCCAGGCTAAACGCTCCCAGGTCCTTCATCCATTCATCCTCAGACTCGTGCTCCAGACCCTTCTCGAGCTCCACTGTCCTTCCTGGACACTCTCCCTCAGCTCAGGCCAACAGTGATGTGTACAGCAGGGTCCATAGTGCTCGACTGTTGGCTTGAATCCCAAAGTACTGCATTCTTTAAGATGAAAGAAGGCAGATTTATATTGAATATTAGGAAAAAATTCTTCTCTGTGAGGGGGGTGAAGTACTGAAACAGCTTGTCCCCAGAAATTGTGGTTGTCCCATCCCTGGATGTGTGCAAGGCTAGATTGGATGGGGCTCTGAGCAATCTGATCTAGTGGAAGGGGGTTGGAACCCAAACAGTTCCATGATTGTAAGATAAAGATGAAGAGGTCATAACCTCAGAAACTGCCAAGATCTGGGTGTTTCCTGGGGTGAGCAGTGGAGATGGAACTTTGTTAGCATAAGTGTTGTAGCAGTTGCAGCTCTTCAGCGTAAGAGTTATGAAAAGCTAAGAAAAGATTTTGAGGTAACTGTGATGAATGGGTCCTTGGAATGATGAATGATAGGGCAGGAAAACTGCAACTGTAGAAAGAGCAGGAATAAGTTCTTTTCTAGTTCTTCCTTGTAAACTTCCTGCAGCATTTTGCAGTCAGTGTGGAATTCTTGTTTGGGTAATGGGGAGATTGTCTAACCCTGAGGCACGGGCTAGCTGAACCACTGCAAAAACACATGTTGGGCTTGGTGAATGTAAGAGGGGATTTTTGTTACATAAAACAGGTCCAGGGCAGTGTTTTGCATGATATCAAAGGAAATTTGATATATGACAAGAAACTCACTCAAAAAAAAAAGAGAAAAGGTCATACAAAAGACCTTTGTGTATCTCCCAGGGCAGCACTGTGTCAGGATGCTTCTACAACCACAAGTTCTTCTGTAATAACCCAAGGGAAAGAACATTGATTCTCCTTTAACTATGTGGTTGCAAATGATTTTAAGGTAATTAAAAATTGCCTAAGATTTTACCATTTTCTTGCACTAGTTCTGGCTGGTTGTCTAAAATTCACAGGAATGTCCCAAATCCAAATGTTCAACCCAATCTCCTGGGTTGCCTGTTCCATTTTTCAACAATAAAGCAACAAATGCAGAATTGCAAATAACACAAACAGATTTCACTCTATCCTTCCTTCTTTGGAAATAGATCACTAATGTAGAGATGTATTTTCAGTTTACTGCTTCCAGATATCAAAGATCTTCACTATCATCAAGAAGCATATTCACAGAAAAATTACATTAAATAATGATAAGAAAGACAATTTTTTTCCAGGTCTGTGGTCTGAATTTTAAAGCAACGTGTCAAAATTAGTTGCATTTCTGGCATCTAAGGATGAGTTTTTTGGAAGATCTAAGTCATGAACATGATTTTTACCACAGACAGTGAGTTTTTTTTATTGGTAAGTGAGTACTATCAACTAGTGCTAAATGCTTTTGGAAATTCCACCTATCCTCCAGTATAGTCTAGTGTGACTTGAATTATATATTCATTTACTGTGTCCTACTTTCACCATGAGCTAATTTAGTGACTGTATTTTCACACCTATGCAAGTTTGAGTGTTTTTATTTCCCTAAGTACCAACAATAGCCTTAAAATTGTCTCTTTTTGTCCCAATCAAAATATAAGACTTTTTCTCCCAAATCATTTGGGTATTTAATGAATCAGCATTGCCCTCCCCTCACTTCTCCCTATTTAAACAGAATGCAATCTATTTGCTGAATCCATTTTGGATCTAACTATTCCCATTTTTCAGAAATGGTTTTATTTTGAGCCTCAGTTCTTCACATAAATAAGATTAAATGACAAAACACTTCAGATATTAAAGACATGACAGGACAAGCCATATTCTTACTGTCTTAAGGTATTACAGAATGGTTCATTAGCTTCTGGAACTGCAGTCACAAATTAATTTCTGAAGGTAATGCCTTATTCAGCAAGATTTTAACATAGTCTGACTGGTGTTTTTATGCTACAATCCAAAGTGCACTCAGCCTCCCAGAGAGGCTCCTGAATCCATCATCAGGGTTTGGATAATGACCAAAGAACAATGTGTGGTTAGGTAGGACACTCTGTCAGAGTGGAACAAGGCTATAGTCTCCACAACAGGAAGAATTGGCAGTCAGGTCTATAAAGAATTCTTTAATAATATTACTTTTGGCTGAGTCTCCATGACCTCCCCTTTTTTTCATTTTCTATAGTACTCATTTTGGCAGAGGTCAGTAAATTCTTGGTTCCCACAAATTTTCTTAAAGTGCCACATTTAAAAAAAGTTTTGAAAGAATGAGCTGCCCCAGAAGGGATTTAGAGCCTTCATTTTTCTTCAGATACATATTCAAACTCTGAGACAATTAAATATGGATGGAGGAAGAAAGTAAATAACAGTATCAACAACATCAAAAAGTATCTTCACATAATATCTGATCCTATTCTAAAGGATGTTTGATATGATTTCTGTCTTAAAGGTAATTTATTTCAACGTGATTTAATTTATTTCTCTTCATCTATTAAAAATATTTATAAAGGAGTATTGATCTCAAAAGTTAGTGTCAGATTTTGTAATTTAAAACAACTCCTGTTGCTAAAATACCTACAACTTTAATAGCATTAAAAAAAAAGGGAAAATTATTTCTTAGATGCAGTTTAATGTATAAGGAAAAGTGATAGTTTACAGCAAAAAAGATTGGTGAAAGTATAGATCGTATTAGATTTTTACTGTTCTATGATGTGTAGAAAACTTCCACTCATGTATGTAACCCAGAGGAATATGATAGATAAAGAAATTAAGACTTTACCAGAAACAGTGTGATTTTTTTTCTTTTCTGTTGAAAACCATTAAAAAAAAATCTTGAAATGCTAACAGTATAATTTGTCAAGGGAACAGCACATAGGTGAACTATACATCTGGGCTCAGATTCAGTATTTTTAAGCATTAGTTACACACATCAATAGCTTCTTCTAGACTTGTTAATGTCACTCACATAGTAACACCTAATGTGGCCTTAAGTGCTTGGCTATTGCAAGGTAAAAAACATTCATTCACATTTAATGATTTTGGGAAGTCTCTCTCTCCTTTTTTAAACTTCACAGAATCTTTAGACTTCAAAGATTAAGACTGTTATGAGCTGGTTGTCATTAATGACTAATCAAATGCCCGTTCCTGAATGTGTTATCTGCTGTTGGTATAAGGCACAGCAGTAATAGTCCTTGTTGGTGTTTTCAGAGAGTATCCGAACTGGAAAAATGCACTAAAAATAATCTGACATTAAAAAAAAATCATTATTAACTGCCTACTTTTAATATTGGGCTGTGGGACAGACATTGATTTTTATAAAAATTTACCAGTTATTTAAACATATGGTCCATTTATGGATAGACCTGGAAATACTAGTGGGCTTTAAAAATGTAATATTCTGCCATACATTTCAAATGGAGTATCCCATTTTAAATAGTCCCTAAAGAGCCACTCATTTTAATGTGTGCAAAAAGTAATTAAAAATTCAAGGCAATAGATATATCAGATTTAATGTGTTTGTATCAGATTTAAATTGTCTAGAATGCCAAGAACCACAAAATTGTATCCTAGAAGTGTCAATTCAACTAATTAATTTTTCTGAGCTACAGGTGCAATGTGAAAATATATCTCTTAAGATTACAGGCAATGAGGAAAATTTTGTTTGCTTTCTTAAAAACCAGGACTCTTATCACCCTGTGGACATATAAGCTTCATAAATATTATTTTTCTTAGGCACTTTAATAAACTGTCAAAGACCTCCTTTTTTCCTGTCTGTCTAGTAATATCCAGTTGTTGCTTCACACCTTAGCAATAATTGCATTCAAGGGTGTCAAAGCATTGCTCTACAGAATCAAAATTGCCTGATAAACATTGCTTTGTGATTTATTTGGGTGATTCTCCTAATAAAAGTGGGAAACACAAATGTTTTATTTTGTTTTATAGCCTTAAATTAGAGTTAATAAATAATAAGGGGAAAAATAGGCAGTAGCAGGTGCTAACTTCCAGGCTGCTGGAACTTCCCCAGGTAACCAGGACTTTTTTCTTGCAAGTTCTTTTGCCAGTTCTCTCATTATTTTGGGGACACTTGAGGGTATTTGATAGGCACAGCAGGTCCTTA
The DNA here is from genome assembly GCA_013397075.1 of Rhabdornis inornatus. NCBI lineage: Eukaryota > Metazoa > Chordata > Aves > Passeriformes > Rhabdornithidae > Rhabdornis > Rhabdornis inornatus. The sequence continues at coordinate 253,865 of VWZS01006027.1, read as the reverse complement.
ACCACTTCTGCTTGAGCAGATGTATTGGACTAGAGGACCAGATGAGGTCCAGCTTTATCCAACTTTAGTGATTCTGTGGCACATTATTGGTAACCAGCAAACATGACCCTTTCCTGCAAGACAAGGACCTCATAACCTCTTTATCTGGCCAGTATCTCAGCTCTTATACCAGTACATGCTGATTTCTAAAAGTCAAATCCAATTCTGAGCTCAGTATTTTAGTTAATTCCTGTTGTGTTGTTGTTACTTTTAAAATACTGCCATGTTTGATATTCCACAAGATCAGACAATAATATACAAATTAACGAGCCGTCAGAGTAGGTTTGGACTTGAAAAAGACCAAATTTGGATGTATGGGTTAGCAGATCCAAGGGCTGCTCTGATCTTGGCTTGGTTAAGGCTATGCTGTCACTGAAAGCCTGGAAAGGTCATTCATCTCCCCTGAGAAAACTAAAATTAGAAAAGAAGACCTGTGATTTGAGGCCTACCTGAAGCTGTGCCTAGTAAATATCACAGCTTTGTGTTTATGACCTGGAGATTAGAAAGAATTTGTTTGGTTTGCAGGAACAGTGAGTGATGGATGAGGAAAAAATGAAAAGGTGTCTAAAGGTGTCTAAGATTTGTCAATCGTTTGGGAAAAAACCCAAAAAACCCCCCAAAACAAAACAAAAAAAAAAATAAACCCACAACCCTCCCCAGAACAAAATTTTCTTAGCTTGGTTTATTTTGGTGTTTTTCGCTTTCATTTTTTTTGTTTCAATACTCTGCTGAGAGCACTTTATTCAGAATCATGCTGCTAGAACATCAGTTTTTCTTTTTCTACTTAGCCTATAACTTCTTTTGCTCTAGCTACTTATTTTCTCCATGATATTAGCTATCTTTTGGAACACAAGTGCTGTGTGTTGAATACTATCTGTCTCAGCCTTACTCAGAAAAAGTGGAACTTGATCTGAAGTGATGAGGGTTTTGAAACCATGTCCTTTGGACTCATTCTTTTAAGCGATTTTGAATCCCAGCAAGTCTTTCTGAAATAAAACTTCCACTGATTTAAACAGTTTTAATTTCATATGTGCCTTATACAATTAAAATCTGGCAAATTAACTACAATCATAAACTATTACCTAACATAGGAAGCACTCAAATACAATATATTCTTTTTACACAAATTGATCAAAAGTTTAATTTTGTTAAAGAAGCAAGAAGATTATTGGACTTTTTGATATACAATTTAAATTGCTGGAGTGATTCCTACATCTTCCAAAGAGAGACAGATATATGTTAAAGTGAGAGAGTGCAGCAGGTAAGGCTTCAACTTGATGTGCAGTTTCAGTTCCAGTTGCCCTGAGGACTCTAAGGGTTAACACAATTTGGAGAAATCATATAAATGCATGTGTTATATATATATTTTTTTTTACATTTGGGATACAGAGCCTACTATATGGTTCAAGGAAATCAATACACAGCTTTTAGTAGAGTGTCAATGGACCTAACAGGACTATGAGTAAATTAATGCATAAAAGGGGTCTCCCTCTGTCTCACAGTTAATTGCTTAACAGGGCCTCTGCTAGTTCTGGCATCAAACCTCATTAGTGTACATGATTTAAGCATTGTACGTTTGCAGCAAAGTTTTTAGAGTTTTTAAATATTCTGGCAAGAGGCTTTCTAATTAAGCGCAGGAGAAAGTGATGGCTGTATAGATTGCAAGTTGAAAACTCACCTGTTTTTCCTTTGGCAGAACTGTAGCACAACTCTGTAAACTGCCTCAGTGGAAACACAAGCAGAAACCCGGGCACTTCTCAAATAACATGCCCCAGCTCAGCTTTTCTCCAATTTCCCTGTGCCCAGCCTGTACTTTGACAGATAGCTAGCTGTGAAAAGCATACTCCTGCTGTGTGGAAATGCAGTTCTGAGAGTTTGTGGAGAATTAAGTGTTCAAGTCACTAAAGAAGGAAAAGTGACTTTTGTCATAATTTCAGTTTTCCTTGCATTAATACTTATGGGCTGGCAATGCTCACATCATGTTGTGCTGAGAAACATCTCTCACCACCTGCATGCAGCTCACGAGCTGCTCAATACTTCCCATTTCAGAGCACTTTCAGACTTCATTTTCACACTTCTCCCAGAGTTTGGCTTGTTCTGTGCTTTGAGGCTACGATATGAGAGGGTGAAAGCTGCTAGACAGACAGAAAATCAAGAAATAATGTTGACTATTGTGAAAAAGCAAAGTGTGTAAGAACAAAACCACGAGTAGGGACTCAAACTGCCCTACCGTCTGTATCCCTAAGGGAAATGGTGCAGGGTTTGCTTCAGCCTCCAGAAAAATTCTGACATGTGACCATAAGCTGCACAAGTTTATACAGGGGTTCAGATTAATTCTGAGCAAGTGAGCTCCAGAAGCAGGGAACAGAATTGGTGTCCTATTACTGAACAAGCTGAGAAAAACAGACATATCAGCATAGTTGATGACTTTCTTGCATAGCTCCAACCTTTCTACCTATGACATACATCTTGCTCCTTAGGCTAGTGCTGGGTCACCATACTGATGTATAGGAAACCTTGCCTGGCTGTGATAGATTAACAGAAAAACACATATTTTGTGTTTGTCCTAGGTCAATACAGTTCCATAAGCAGGTTTAGCAAGCATCTGGCATCCACAGAAGTTCTGTTCTTTGAAATTGGACCATTGTCAGCAGACAAATGTACGTGCCAGGGGACATTAGTTTGATTCTAAATTATCTGTTTAATTAATAATTTAACTAATAACAGACACAAATATCAGGACCTTCTTCATCACTTGAAATACTTTATAGATCAGGCCTTTCCTTATCCCTGGAGTAGAAATAATCTATTCTGTTTGCAGTTCTTCTGAGACTTCTCCACAGGAAATTTTTGCATCAGGTTTCTTTGAGGAAGCCTTGTTAATAGACCTAAGTAAGAATGCATTTCCCTTTACAGTGTTTCAAGTCTCTGAAAAGGCCTTTCAGACTCCCAAGAACTGTTTCAATTGTAAGTCTGTACATGCTTCTCTTCAATGAGGAATTCACATTTCAAACATATTTCTGAGAGGAAATAGGGTCTGTCTTATCCCAGGAGGTCAATGGACAGAAGTATCTATCTAGACCAAATTGTTTCTGAAGCTTACTTGATGACAGAGAAGGAATGCCTTTCTATTGAAAGGCTTTGAATATCTTCACAACTGTCTCTTCAGTAACCAGTCAGAACTGATGACTCTTTGAGACATCTGACATCCTGGGAAAATGTCAGCATCTGAAATAAAATATGGTACTTAGCCCTCAGCCCTATTCCTTCAGAAGCAGAATACTGCATTTCCATTTCTTTAGCATGGAAGAATTTGACATTTGCAAGATGGGTCTGAAGACCCCTGCTCACTTGTACATGAATGTCTAAGGAGTGCACAAACTCAAGAATGGCCCAGCATGGAAAAGAATTCAGGACAGAAATTATCAGGATGGATTTAGGTCTTCCTTAATGCAATACTTCCCAATTATACATATCTTATTTGCTGCTGATAATCAAGGATAAGGAAGGAACAATGAAAAGGGAAGAAGTTTCAGAAAGGAACTGCTCTTACAAAGACAAGACAACACTTCTCCATGGCTGGGTACCTCATGTAATGAACCTTACCTATTTTCAAGCATATTTTCATAATTATATTCGAGGTGGGGGAATTGGGTTTTGTAGGTTTCTTGTCAGGGACTTTTATAACTTCTTTTGTGCTCTCAGAGGCTTTGACCTTCTTAGACTTGAAAGACTTTCCATTTATTTTTACACTTTTATTTCTTTTTTTTTTTCTCTTATGCCTTATGCATCTCTTCTTTTTTTCCCCCCTTTGCATCTCAACTTTAGCTGCAATTCTGATTTCTTTCTTTCTTTTTTTTTTTCCTCTGTTCTTAATTGCTGCTTTTGTAAAGCTGAAGTGAAAAGGGGCTTAAATATTCTTTCCAAAGCAATAGCAGACAGCAACTGCAAAATCTCTGAACACCTACCAAGGGCTTATGGAAAGAAGTTTTGAGGGTATTTTTCTCTTTTCTTTACTTTTAACTGTTCTTTTTACAATCTGAAAGTGCATCGTTTGCTCCTGGGCAAAGTGTCTTGAATTGAATTTGGTCAGTGCTGTTAGAAGGCACTGCTAGGACTATGTGATGCAATAAAATATAAACAATTAGTGAATCTCTATATATACCATTGGGAAAAGGCCAATTATATGAATATTATAAGTTTATGTATAAAAATTCCATAGTTCTAAAGTGTTTTAATTATATATCTTCTATTTTAAGTGCTTAAAGTAATATGGCAATAGTAGCAGAGAGCTAAAAGGAGCTAATATTAATATTTTAAGGTTGTCTTAGTTTGATTTTTTTTTTTTAAATTATGAGTAGAAAATAGGTAAATTTACATTACACATATCCTGTAGGGTGCTTTCTGCCACTGAGTGCTGAGATTTCCAAGGCAGGCATTCCTGTTCTTGCAGGACTGACCACTAAATGAACACTTCTTCAGCCTAGTTTATGTTGGACTCTTATGAGAAATAACATGCTTAGCTTGAGGAGAAAGTAAGAGAAATGAGCTTGTTTAGATAAATTTTGCTATTTCACACCAACTTTACCCCTTTCATGCTCCCCCCCTTCCACTCCTTTACATACTGCCTGCACATATATTGACACATTCAGGCTGAGAAGAAATGTTCAGGCATGTTGGGAAGAATCTATATGTTCAAATGCATCCGTTCTGTCTTTTCCAGTGCACATTTTCTCTAGCTGATTGTTCCATTTCACTTGAAGTCATGATGCAAAACTCCCAGCATGCCTGACATTGGATGGAGCTGTTTCATGGGGAACCTAGGGGAATGGCAAAATTCTATGGAAGAATAATTAAAACCTTATGGAATGATAAAAACTTCATTCATCTGCACCCTGACTGCATAGCATTGCTATGTTGTCTGTCCAGAGAGGATAAGAACAGCTATTCAGAGAAAAAGGAAAAAGATGAAGCTGCACATTTTTACTCCAAATCTTCATGTCATGATCTTGATTCAGCGGTGCAATAATTCATCAATAAGTTGAGAATTATGACAGGTTTTCTGGGACAGATTAAAACCTAAAAAACTAGCAGATGCTACCATGTTAAAATTTCAGGACATGAAGCATACCAGAAATTAGTGGAGAGAAAAATGGCATCTTTATCTGGTGATGAAATTTTAACCTGCAAATTAAGTATGAAATAAGATGATTAAATTATGTATCTTCACTATGGAGCACGGGACACGAGCGTTTGGAAGCCTGTTAAATTCTTTATGGAAGTTTGGTCAGTGATGGGTTATCTGAGCCCCTAAAAATGAATGGATAAAATTGAATATGAGTAGAGACAAGAAGAGGAAAAGAGAAAGACATCAGGAAGTTTAGACAAATTTGGATGATCTTTTTAAAAGCATCAGAATTGTGGAGCCTTGTCTGAATCAAATTGTTAGGTTTTTTTGCTTATTGCTTTACCCCTTGATTTAGGAATTATCCCTACATATAGCTTCTATGCTGGAACATATCAGTATTTAATATTTTGCTTCAAACAATGTAGGAATTACTTGACATCCTTTCCATGTGTTCCTTATTAGTATCTTGGAAGCCGAGGAACTGACCTCCCAGCATTTCCTGCTCAGAAAGCCTTCGGTTCTAAATGTTTAAGCAATATCTAAAAATAGTTATTTATAAACACATTTTTAGAACCTAGCTGCATATTCAGAGCCAAGCTGGATGTAAAGGACATTTAGAGTTGCACATGTAGCCAGATCTGGAATATAACTTGTTTATTACAGTTATTTATTAAGAAAGACCTTCATGAGCCAAATAAAAAGAAAATGGTACGTTTGATAAAGTTTTGTTTAGTCAAGGATCTAAATAAATTCCTGAAAGTTTTCTCTTTCTCCCAGTTACTTGATTCCTTTTGATCACGTACAGATGTCACATGTAGGACTGTTATGAAATCCAAGAACAAACCTTCTGCAGACTTCCAAGCCACTTCCACACCTTACTACAGCCCAGTCTATCCAAACAATAGGTAATAAACCGTACACTTCAAGACCTTCTGCCACCATTGGGCAGAATGAGACTTCATCCTTCAGGACCTGTGTCTGAAGCTCATCTGGGAACAGAGAAATAAGTGCAGTCTGTGTGTTGTCATTGCTCTGAAGATTAGTAAATTCAGAGTTAAGTTTTCTTGATACTTTGGCCTATTTTGAATCACAGAGATACTATGCTTTAAAATCCACCATCTAGCCCGAGCTGCAAATCTCCATGTAGTTTTCAATACCACCAAAAAGGAAAGGAAAGATAATGATTTTTTATTTAAAGATATTTCAATTGAGACAGAGAAAAAGAGATGGTAAAAAAAGTTGAAATTTTAAAACTGCTGCATGTACATTAAAGACAAATTTTGTGAATGTCAGTTTTGGGATCCTGTATTTGGCATCTTCTACCCATACAGAAACTGGGACTACAAAGATTTTTTACACTACACTCTTGGTATTATGTAGTTTCTTTGTTATTATAAATACAAAGTCACTTGTTGGTGGGCTCTGCTTTTTCAGAGAAGAAAAGATTTTTATTTTCCTTTCATGTGAAACACATCAGTAGAGCTACATTGTTAGAGTTTTTCCCTCCATAAAGACAAATTTGAATCTTGTTAGAACAGGGAAAAAAATAAACAACCAGACTTTCAATTATTCTAATCTGTATGATTTTGAATATTACCACATCATCACAACAGCTACAATAAAAACAAACAAACAAACAGGTACATTATAAGGAGATATGTCAGTATACTTTGCTTTGGTATAGAGACATTAAAATGATCAATCTGTGTCTTTTCTCCAGGAATGGCTCTTTCTCATTCAAAACAACTCTATCTAGCCAATAAGAACATTTATATTGTCATAAGGAACTGCCTTGACTTACCTGTTCCACTTTACTTTTTGGTTGTAAATTGTGCTGTCACTTTTCTCAATTTTTCTGCTTTTTTTTAGTGGCTGCATCCTAATAATTTTTTTCTTTCCATCTGTTAAAAAACTGCTGTGCTGTTTTATCAGAAAAGTTACAAAGCTGCACAATACTTAATTTTATGTTTGGGTTTTTTTCCCATTTAGAAATTAGATGATCTGAAATATTTTCACCTGCAGGATTTTATTCCTATCTTATGTGGACATCCTAATATTCAACAGACAGTTGCTACCAAGGCTTCCAGCATAAGTTATTTTATACAGCTTGGCAAAAACATAGCTGAGCATCAAAGGGACGTTAACATTTCTGTTTGCCAAGAGTGGCAGATTGGATTCAAATCTGGCAAAGAAGACTGACAATAATGGCCTCTTAAGGAAGGGTGACAGATTTTTTATGCTGTGTTTCATGTGCAGTCTAAAAGCATGCTGGAAGACCTAGCTAAAGCTCTAAAGAGGAAAACACATCTTATCGCAATATTCAGCTAGCAAGAAGGCAGGGAGAGAGATGCATACAAATATCAGGGCATTCCTTTAGTCTAGATACATGGGTTGAGATAATAATTAGTAAGGATTTTTGACTTTCTCTTGGCTCACAAGTGGCTTGCAATCATTGTGGGGCTTGGCAATGTCTTCATTCATGCTCACTGAATGAATTCTGTGAACAATTGCAGCATCTTTCCTGTTCACAAGCATTTCATCAGTCCTGAGGGTTTGCTGTGCAAACTGTTTCTTTTGGAGGTGCAGGTCATAGAGCATGTCTGCTCCTTTGCTGGAGCAGAGTGAAGGTTTTGAAAAAAAATTTCTGATGATGAAGTAAATACATCTTTTTTTTTCCATTTGAAGACACTTGTGTTTCCCTACAGAACATGGCTCTGCTGATGTTTTTCCTGATCAGTTCTAATGCTAAATCTCTGAGAAAATAATTAGCTAAAGGAAAATGCAAACCATATGTCTGTACCTTTCTCTATAAAATGACATGCATGTACAAATATCCAGGAAGTCCTGTAGATCATTGGGGTCCTATTTAGACTAAATTAAACATTTTGGATCTCACCGCTCTTGGAAGGCAGTGTACTTGTCTAATCCACTAGTCCAGACTATTAATGGAAAATATTTTTTTCCAATGTGCATGCCAAAAACCACACTTAGTGGAGCTGTAGAGAGGAAACTCTAGAGTGGGTGATGCATGCTATTTTCTATCTCGAGTCTGCCTGTCTCCTCTTGCATGTCCAATAAATCTGAGCAGCAAAACTCTAGTGCTGTAATAAACTCCTCAGATTGGTTTTACAGGGAGATGAGGTAACTTGAGCAGGATCTTTGCAGTTCAAAAAGAAGTAAATGCATCTTCTTGGTAATGGGAATCAGCTTCCTGACTCCAAGTGGGAGGCACTGAGAGCCCAGGACACAGGCATTTCAGTTCGGTGCTTCCTGGGACTGATGCAATTTGTCACCTCCCCTTTTAAGCCCACTGACAACTTCTTACCCTGTTTCAGCTTTCCAAACTCAAAATGGGTGAATTTCCTTGAGAAATGTGAACGGGGGGGTTTGCACATCATTAACCAGGCTTCAAGGTGTTTTGGCTGCCATGGTTGGTGTAATTTTCAGTGTCATTCAATGCACATTCACTGATGAGTGAATTTGCATAATAATTTCTAACGGCTGGCTTTGATCAAAGCCCTTCAGCCTGTGGGCAAGATGCTGAAAAATATGACTGGAGCAGATGAGATGCAAGTGAGGATGTGGTGGATATTCACAGCCATATGTTGAAAAGGTGTTTGCCATGTGACCTCTGTAAGGAAAAATCCACATCCCTGGAAATGGAGGTTGGTGCTAAGGAGGAGGCTAAACCTTCCTTGTGCTTCCTCCTCACTGTGGTTTGTGCTCCTATTGATTAGCATTTCCTAGTGTGCTTCCTTAGGAAACAATGTCCATGGGTGAGGGCTGGTGGCCTTGCAGGCTGCTCACCACAGTGCTTGTGCTACCAAGAATTTTTTATTGAAATGCTTATTACAATACCTAATCTTTTCAGAAGCGTATTTGTGAGCATTTTTTAGGTCACATAATACTAATAATGAAAATATTTGAAAGAAGAAACACATTGTTTCTTGCAATGCTTTCCCTTTATTAAAGCCACACCATTTTCAAATGACTATGAATAAAACAAGACACGGGAAAATGAAAGAAACTACACCGCCAGCTTTGCTTGGGAAGAGGATCATCTGTTCACAAGGCAAGACAAATCCCTGGATGCAATAGTTTTCCATGGGAATGAAAATCTTGTCCAGGGAAAGCTATTTAAATTTATTAGTGTCTGAGAACTATGTTGATATGTTTTTAAGTAGCTTATTCCATACAAATTGAGGGATTTTTTTACTAACTCAGCAATATCTGGGTATGAACTGATGAAAATGTTCTCACATCTGTCAGGACTTGTTGATGATGGTTTCCCAATGTCATAGAGACACAACACCTCTTTGCAGCTCTTTTAAGTTTCTGCTTTCTTGTTCCAAGCTTAAACTGAGTTCAAACAAGTGACTGGAATGTTTCCAGCTGATAGAGAGGAAGCTCTAACAGCTAACCTATGATGGCCTCAATGTGCCATTCCCCTTTGAGCTGCAGGAGGAAGAAATGGCAATATTTTTTTCAGGTTATATTTATTAAAAGGCAAATACTTGGGGACCTCCACAGTGTGGGGAGGAGAATTCAGACAGGGCACTGAGAGCACCAGCTTTGTGATTTATTGCATATATGAGGTCCCTAAGAAAAAGGTTATGGTGAGTTATGGTGAGGGAATAGTTTTATCCTTTCTAACTGACAAATAACTCTTCTTTTTCCTTTGCAAGAGAGACTGGATTCATTATTTTGTTGAGATTTTTCCTCATTAATGTAGGAATTGCTTAGGAGAAAAGTCTTTACAAAATGAGTCTGAAATTATGAAGAATTATGCTTTCCAGGAAAATAAATCCCTGAGATGTAGATAGGAGCTTTATCTTTGTCTATTTATTACATAGCATTCAATGCAATGGCACAAGTTTAAGAAGTAACTTTTGGTTTGGCAAAAATATTTGGGTTTTTGCTATAACATCAAGAGCCCAACCTGCTGCAGATCCCAGATGAGATGCAGAACTGTTTTTTTTTGAAAACCAGATGCTAACTTCAAGAGAGCTGCTTTGCAGTTCATTATATTTAGACATTGACTGGTTTCAGGGACCCTAAAGCACTTTATTTCTATATAGGATTTGCACCTAGAAAATATCCAGATATTTTAAGATTGTAGATTGTTCTCCTGTCTATCCATGTGGCATGACAAGGGCCATGGTGATGCACTCTCCACTTCCCTCTTCCCATCCTCCTTTCATGGTGTTCTCCTCTCCCTTCTTCTTCCTGCCCTGTGCTCCAGGGTTGTGATGTAGGAGGAAATGATTTTCAACGACACTGAGTAAAATCAGACGTGGGAGCCATTCAGTCACCTATGTAAAGCCACACAGTGCTTAACAGGGTTATTTCTCAGTCTGTAACAACAGTAAACCCAAGTGAATTGAGTGTAGGTGTCTGTGAGATTTGGACTTGCACAATATGAGCTAAATGAGTTTTGCAGATTAAACTGGTATGTGCTCTTGAGTCAAATTATTTGTAATGGGAGTTAGGTGGGCATTTCAGAGCTCTTGGGAGCAGCAGCTTGCCTGGAAAATGAATGCCTTTCTGTGTGCTGTTTCAAGAGACTGCTGGAGAATGAGGGTTGCCATAGCAATGCAGAAAAATTTTAAACAGTTAATACTTCATGCATGGCTGAATAGAGTGGGCTGAACAGCAGAATCTGCAATCATCATCTTTAGCACAAGTAGGTTCATTTTAAACGCATTTATTGAATGTTTTCTTATGTCACACTGTATGCTCTGCAGAACCTCAGCGTGCTGGGCAGTGTAACAGATCATTTGGAGCAGCAGCACTCAGGGGCAGGCACAGTTAAGTGGAGTGATGACAGCTGAGTACCACAACACAAGATGACTCAAACCTTGGTGAAGGACCAAGTGTGACAGTAAGAAAACTGCCAAGTGATGTTGTGTCCATTTGAAAGAGATAAGGACCTGGGTTTTGACATTCCCTTCTAAAGCCAGACTCCACTGTAAACTGTGTATTATAGAAGGCTGAAAAAAAATTTTTGAGAAAACTTGACACCTTCCCTAATGCACCAACTATATGATTCTAATTTTTCTTTTTCTCTTGATTCATCCTGTACCAGTCTTCTGCCACTGTTAACAAAATTGGGTGTTTCAGAAGCTATAAAACAGCAGGGAGATGGTTCTCCCTTCTCTGGCACACCTGTCCAGGAATGAACTCACCAGGCTAAAGGTGTAGTTGATAAGTTTATGAGCTCTTATGTGTTCTAGGGGTGTTGCTTCAGTGTCTGTTTTCATTATCTAGCTGCTTAAAATCGAGTCTCTTTTACAGATCCCTTTTAGATTGACTACTTTGAGTAGTTTTGTATTATCTTCAAGCTTTTTCTTCTCTTTATCTGAATTTTCTGACAGTTTATGACTCTGTTGAACACTCTGGGTCTCAGAACAGGTCCATGTAGGATTTGTGACAGAAAAAATATTTCATCACTTCTGTTCCTTATCCTTTGATAATGATTAATTCACAAGAAAATGCTTTTATTTTTCCTTTCACATGGAGTAACATGAATGTGGGATCTTGTATAAAGGGTTTGAAAGACAAAACTTTCAAAAATTTTTCTCAGTACCACATCCAGCATTGCTTCACAGGGAACCTGGACATTTTCTAGACCATATTTTTCCAGCTTGGGGAAATAAAGTTGCTTAGTTGCTGAAGATAATATTTTCCTTCCATGATTAAGAACTGTCACAAGTAGCCTATTTCCAGATTTCTCCTATAAGCACATCCAAAACACTTCCAGTACTTTGGTCCAGCTTTTCTTGGTGTCATGTTCAGCTGTGGAGACATTTTTCCAGGCACAGCAGACATAGGAAGCTCAAAGGCCTCATAACAAACACATTGTTCTGCAGTAAGTTTGTTATAAAACCACACTGTCATCAATGCTGACAGAGGCTATTTTATTTTTTTTTTTCTGAATACTGTGCAAAGTAATGAATCCAGCTATGGACTTGCAAAGTTCCATTATACAGTAACCCAAGGGGCTTCTCCTTGTCCTTGCAGTGCATACAGAAATGTGCAGTCTAGCAAGTAACTTGCATGTGACTGCATATTTTATTTTTCCTCTAAACACTGTGCTGTCAAAACGTATCTGTCCTGTCACTTAGAGGACCTGTGTGTCAAGATAAGCTAAATACCTTTGAATAGGTTAATGATGACTAAAAATTCCATCCTTTTTGAGATTCCACCTTTGTTTTTAATTTTAAATTGATTGCTTTTGGTAGTGCATGATGTCTTACAGGCGCTGCCCACCACTTTAAGCACAGGCAGGCTCATGGTCAGCTGTGTGCTTTCAGTGTCTCTGGTGGTTGTGTTCTTTTTCCAGCTGACATGCTCATACACCTGGGTCTGATGGTTGTTTTCAAGAGAAATCCAGCTGTTTCTATCAACCCCAGCTTTTGCAAAATCATCCATAAGCTATGCTATTCTTTTCCATATCAATAATCACAATAGATTTGCCCTGTATTCTTTTGGGTGTCATCTCTGTTTGATGTCACTGTCTTTAAAGGATTTCTAGTTTTTTAATTGTGATTTTCCTTTGAGATCGTTTCATGACTGACACATTACAGAAGTTGCATTTTTCTGTACGAGCATTTCTGTCTTGATGATCCCCTGAATAGTGGGAGTGAGGAGGAAGGAAACAAGCTGTCAGCAGATGTGAAAATTTATCTCTCTCAGCTCCCTGTCCTTTTTATATCTTTGGATTGTCAGGAAAGAGGTACTATAAAATTACTACAACGAGTTATACATAGATAAAAGAGATGTGTAAAGAAGGAAATACACATCTGTCTCCACTTCTGATTGGAACCAGTAGTCTCAAGGTGATTAGCTCTTGGTCCTCATCTTTAACATTCTGATTCCCTTTCAGCTGTATTTTCTCAAATCATTAAAGAGTGCTTCCAAACCCTCTAATTTTCAGAGATTTAGTATAATTGGTGATATTGTCTCAGAAGATCAGGCAGCCAAAGTGCTTTGACTTTCAAAAAGATAGAAATCCTTAGAGATAAACACTATGGTATTAGGATAACACACTATGGTATTACCAGTCTCCTCGTTTTCTCCTTTTTTTTAATTTTTGTCTTCCCACATTCCCACCAATACACCAAGGTACATGTCAACAACAAATAACAGTATTTTCCAGTATTTTCAGGTCTGATTAACCTGCCTTGGTTCTGCTCCTATTTGTGCTTTCTCCCATTGGAATACTGAGAAATGTTGAAAAAGCAAGTGTTAATAATCCTACAGCCAGTTCCCACAAATCCTCCCTTCCCTGCTACGTAGCCACAAGGGTAGCTTGGGGACTAACCAGAGAGCAGCTGAGCTTTGCAACATGCAGGAGATGTCCTCAGAAATCCAGTGACATACCCTCTGGAGTGCAACACAGAGCACAGAACCACGAGGATGGCTTTAGAAAGTGTCTGTGAACGTCTCCTGCTAAGCCAGCCCAGATGCTTGGGCCCCAGGGGCAATTATTCCAGTTTATGCTGTAGTGCAAGCATGTCACACATCCCATTTGGAAAGGGAGCTTCAGTTCCTAAGTGATGTCAGAGTATTAGTAGCTTTGTGAGCTCAGCCTGCTTGCTTTTGCCCAAATCTGGAAGAATTGCTGCAGATGGATGAATGATGAAACACTATTTTAGGCAGGGAAAGAGACAATGTCATTGTATTGCTTCTAGTGTATGAGTTCTGTTTGAAAATTGTTATAAAATAAGGTAGCTAGGACCATTTTTTTTCTTATTTCATTCTTATAAATCTCCTGTTTCTGAAAAGGTGCTCAGCAAATGCTACTACTTTCAAGCACACTGCATTAGAAAGTTAAGTGGAAATTTTTATATATTTTATAAATCTCTGGTTGTTGTACCCCCTGAATTGAGGGAGGTAATAGAATTTTTCCTCCTGATTTGTGAATCTTCTTGTGAGAACTGCAGAGTTCCCTTCTAATAACAAATCTGGCTGCATTTCTAAGGAAATTGACACCAGAAAAGCCTCACTAAGAATTCAGATATTCTCTCTCCCCCAAAGCCCTACCACAATGGACAAAAAACAGAGAGAAAAGAGGGAAGAATGAAATAACATGAAATGTCTCCAAGTGCCAGTGAGGGATTGGTTAGGGGCAGGTATTTCTCATTTATTTATTTGGTTATTTAATCCAGTGAGCACTAACACATACATTTGGCAGTGAAAATAGTGTCTGTGGTTGCTTCATGGGACAATTTAGGTGACTTTTTTTTCCTGCACAGACATAAGAGCTGCATCCAGTTAAAGCTTCACATAGCACAGGCTGATAGGAGTACAGAAAAAATATGGGTTAATAATCATTGTGTTTTGATCATCTCTAATGAAGTAATTATGAATTCACTAGAAAACAATACTTACAAGAACGTGGCACGTGTTGTGATACATACAAAAGAATTTCTTTTCTTAGCCAAAATAAACAAACCTTGTTAAGAATGTAAGCATTTTTTGATCTTTGAACTCCCATGTTGGGAATACTATTTCTCAGATGATATTTTAACACTATGGCTTTGCTGAAGAGCAAAATGGTAACTTTGGTGTAGATTTTCCCTTTTGTTATTATGTGGGTGTGAAAGTAAACGATGAATTTGGGGAGGTGAGGAGTTACCTCACAGCTCATTTTCCTTTTTAAAATACTATCTCTAAGTAACTGAATATTCTCATCTGTTTTCTGTTAGGCCCTCCAAGTTACTGAGGAAGGAGCTTTGGGAGCTGGTGTGGGATGTGAAGTGCAGGAATTCGTGCAGTTTTCCCATTATTTATATAATGAAAAAGCCAGGATCAGTGAAATAAGCTAAAAAGATTGTCACTCAGACCACATGCTACTTGCTAGCAAATTGGCACAGAGCCCCAAAAGAAAAACTGTGATGAAGCAAAGCAAAATCAAGTATCCTTTTTAATGCTACCTGGAAAAAGCATATCTTATCCATTTCCCCTTTTCTTTCTTTTTTCTGGTTCAATTTTCCAATTTTTCAATCTAAAGAATATGCCAATATGTCTGAATTTCTTGCCATGCCTAGCTTACAGTTCTTGAAATTTATTTTTCATGTATTTAAAAGCACATGTCTGGCCAAAGGTTTCCAAAATATCCTACTGCCTTCCCACCAATATGCAAGTTATTATACTACCCTTAGTACACTGGAGAAGTAATAAATATATAATTTAGTAGGGATTTTTCTAAAAGGTTTTTTCCTATGTGACCTTTTCTTAAACTCAGTTCCTCTTCTTTTCATCCCTTCTGAAAAATAAACATGAAGTGGTGAGAAAGAATTTGGTACAAAGTAGTTTAATAACATTATCATTCAGGGTACTGGCTATTTTTAAGGCCTGTTATTTTGTATTTTGCTGTTCTCCATCACTTTCCTCTACAAGTCAGCTCTGGTTCTGTCTGAAAATCACACACTGGAAATGTGATCCATCTAGAAAACAAACAAAAAAGGGAAGGAGAAGCTACAGAAAACTTAACAAATGCATGTTGCTGTGTTTTCCATTAAGGCTTTTTTTTTTGGAGTCATGTAGAAAGCAAGGTATCTAAATTCATATTATGGAAAAATGGGATTTGTGTCTCTGTATGAGTATTTACATCCCTTCTTGCCTGAAGGAAACGAGTTGCACCATGGTACAGTTGTTCCCAGCCATGCCATGGGATCACTCCCTATCTCCAAGAGGAAAGGCTCACAGCTCTGTCCTCATTGCCTCCCCTTCTAAATAATAGCCTTGCTGCTCAGAAGTTAACCCTTGCACAGAGATTTTTTTAGAAACAAAATGAAAACAGATGCTGAAGAGTTTGTATTTTCCATGCAATATTGGTTTTGTTGAGCATCAGCATTAATGTCACATGCAATTGTATATTCCCATTGTTTATACCTCGACAGAGTGTGATTTTGTAATTTGCTGTTTTATAAGGAGAATCAGTGTTTTTCAATACCATTTTTAGTGTGTAGTTCTTCCTAAAAGATTCCAGACAGACAAGTTGTTATCTCTGGAGCTCCTAATGTCATTTGTATCCTAAGTTAATGCATTGCTTTTGGGCTTTGTTTTTCCAACAAAATGGTCTCTGAGGGTTTAGGATTAGTAAGGAAAGTAGGAAGGGGGGAATAAGAGAAGACAAAGGTGGCAATGTGCTCTCTCTGGAGATTGTTTAAGAGCCTGGACAGTTCTGCAGGTTTGGCATATTGAGGGTTTATATCATGGGAGAGCATCTCTCCTTTATAAATTATTGTGATGATAAGGAAAACACATATCCTGCTCCTCTGTCCAAGGAAGAATAACCTACATTTGTTTTCCTTCCATAATTATCTTTCCAGATACACATTCTCTGGATGCATAATGACTTGAAATGAACCCAACTATTCTCCAAGCTCAAACATTTCAAACTCTTCATATTTGAATTAAGAAAACAGTAACTGGGACAGAAAAAATTCTTATTTAGATGTTAAAAAGGGTTGAAAACCAAAACAAATATGTTCTAACTCCTGCATGCAGGAGCCAGAGTAGTCATTATTCCCCATTTCTAGGATGGGTGATGCTTTCAAGACCAGGCTCTTTGAGAACCTCCATTGTGGAGACATTGGAAAAGAGGAGGAAGTGCTCTGGATGCTCATTATTACAAAGCAAGCCCAAAGATGAGGCTTCTTTACTTCATTTCAATTCCCTTGCTTCCATCAATCCATATATTTTATTGTGATTGCACTTTTAGAAAGGAAAATTTAAATTATGAGCCCACATACCTAGAACATCAGAAAGACTCTGGGAGGCAACAAAAAGAAACTACCACATAGTCAGCAGTTCTGAGGCTCCTCACACCACCCTTCTCTAAGATGCCAAATTTTTCCCCTCTTGGATATGAATTTTTCAGCCATCTAACCTCTTCTAGTCCTTCAGGCCTCTGGTATGAAGTAAACCCACAGGATAATACGTGGTGCTTTTAAATCAGACAACTTGACCTGGGAGGCAGGAATACAGCACAGTGCTGAGGGATTGTTATGATATTGTCCTGTCAGCTTATACCACTAGCTCCTGCTTTAACTTTCCAAATAATTCTCAGGATAGTATTTTGTAATAATATAAATTTAAAGCCATAAAAGCATGCTGAGGCCAGTTCCTCCAGTGAGAAAAGTTCACAAGTAATTTAACTTCTTCTGCCCCAAAGTGTCTCCAAGGTAAATCGGGTTGCTATTGTCTTGGATTCAGAGAGGTATGATGAGTCCTTTTTTTTTCTTTTTTTTCCTTTTTTTTTTTCCCCTCTTAAGAGATCAGGCATTCAGAGGTAAATGCTCTCCTTCTGGTCCTGTGAAGAGCTTTTACATTTCAGTGGTCATACCATTGTAATGAGTGAAACCAAGAGACCATCTGGTCCCCTATTTGATCTCTGGTAATGGCCAGGACCAGATGCTCCGGAGGACAGAACCACAATCCACAGCAGAATAACCAGACAACAAGAGAAGGGTTTTCTTAGCTCCTGTCAATTAGTGGCTCATTTATGCCGTATGAAGTGAGCATTTTTTTATTTCCCATACCTTTTGTTATCCATTAGTCTTAGTCTTTAAATCGTTCAGCACTATTTTTGTCTTGGATTCTAGAAATACTGATGGTAGAAATACATTTCTTATCCTGTGTTACCTTTTTCAAGGATTAATTTCACCTTTATATTTGACAATAGCCACAGGATTCTATTTTTTATGATATAAAGGCAACAGCCATTGCATATAAGTTATCAGAAATAAAATAAGTTCATTATTTGTTCCAGTGACCACCCTGTACTTCAGCTTGGACTTTGTGTTTCACCCTAGTTTAGTGAGAATTTAGTTTTGTACTGATTAGAGTAGAAACTGGAAAAAATCTCAACAAATACTAAATCTGAATTTACAAGAAGCTACTGTTTGAGTGGGCCTTGTCTTGATGCGGGCCAGACATAATATTGAATCCTAACTTATAATCCAGAATTATTGAGTCTAATTAGTACCTCAGATCCCAAAGGCTTTGTTGATCTCATTTGTGTCTAGCTGCATGTTTCTACAGGCTTTGCCATAGCTAAGTGCCACCATTAGTACTTCTTGGAGGTATTGCTTGGAGGTACCAACTGCTTAATAATATTATCTAGTTGTGCATTAAGCACAAACTGGGTTTATTTCAGGCTTCTATTTCCAACAAATGTGTTACAATGTGTTGTTGTTGGCAAGGCAGTGGGGTGCTCTCAGTCAGCTATGGTTTGTATATTTTATGTTGTTATTTTTAGTTTTTAATCATATCTTTTATTTTCCCTTTCATGCCAGAATGGTGAGCAATTTTATCTCGTAGGATGAGATTTGATGCACTGATTGTCTCAGACCTGAAAGGCTGAGCAAGAGCTTAAGAGCTGAGCGTCTGTATTGCACCCAGGGGATGGAGAGTCAGAGCTGTGCAGCCCAACAACCAAAAGGGGTATTCCATGCAGTAAAAGCTGGGAGAAAGAAGGAAAGTTTGGAGTTATGGAGTCTGTCTTCCCAAGTAACCTTTATGGGTAATGAACTTGGCTGAACACCTGCCTCCTGCTGGAAAGTACTGAATTAATTCCTTATTTTGCTTTGATTTTATGTATAGCTTTTGTTTTCTCTGCTGAACTGTCTTTATCTGAACCCAGGACTTTCTTCCCTTTTGCCTATGCCATTCCTCTCCCCCATCCCACCACAGGGGAGCAAGTGAGTGATTGTGTGGGGCTTAGCTTCCTACTGGGGTTACTCACTAAAAAATACTTAAAAACTCATGTACCCTTCCCAAGCAGGTATTGACCTCTTGGATTGCCTTTTAAAAACTACTTAGACTCCCAAATTCCAGAGGTCTTTCAGACCATTTCTCAGATGTTTAGATCTGCTTTTTTTTTTAGCTTTTCTGTGCTTTACAATTTTCTCTTTCCATTTTGCTATTCACAAAAAGATCTAACAGTGAAAATGATGCTTTTGGTTTTTTGTTAAAAGATTATCAGATAAAGAAAGGTTCACAAATCAGATCTGCTGTGTAGCCAGAAAAGGATGGTGAAGAATTAATATATGGGAAGAGCATGCAGTAGAACATGAGTTCACTTCAAAGTGAAAAGAACCAGCACATTTATGACAGATTTACTTTGCAGCTACTACAGGGAACACAGTATAAAAAACAATATGATGCACAAATCGGAAAATAGTGCAGAAGGCATTGAAAGTTAACAGCAAGATTTTGTCCAGCCTGTAGGAAACTTATTGATGTCAAACAGCTGTGAAGTCTCTGCTGCTTCATGGCAGAGTCACGATTGATTTGGCTTCATAATTTGGCTTCAGAACCACGTGTATAAATAGATGAGAAATTCCTGCATGCTCCAGAAAATCATCACCAGTCTTTTGGACAGGCTTAATGTGCAATCTGCTGTATTGGTATGGGTGCAAATTTAGCAGGTTTGAGGGGCTTGTGGTGTACAAGTGTAGATGCAGATTGGTTCCTGGATAATTAAACATGCAAATGCTGCCTCAGCTCAATTAGGAGGTGGTGTCTAGGTGCAGTTCTTTCAAGCCCTGAACAACATGGGCATTTTAGAGTATTTAATCTTTTAGAAGTCATCCAGATTACACAGAAATGCTAAAGAAGTTAGTTGTTTTCCTTTTAATGAAGACAAAGTTACTGCTGTATTCAGCTCAGCTTGGTGGAAATGTATCAGCAATTTTTACAGATCACTGCAAGTAGCAGAGGGGAGGGGAAGAAATGAGTAAAAAATAATAATCTTTCCAGCATGAATATTTACTGTGGCATAAAAAGACATTGATTCTCACTGTGATTAACTTCAAGGCATCCTTTGACAGTAAAAAAGCCAATGACAAATTGGCACAGGGAAGGGATGAATGAAAGGAATAGGTTTTCAATATACACATAACCTAGTGCATGGCCTCAAGTCACCAGATGGCTCAAGGGATTAGCAATGCTGTATAGTCTTTTCACCTTCTCCTGTCCCCTCCCCTTCAAGCAACAGGTTCAAATGTTCAATAAGCAGCAAAAGCATCTAGACAGACACAACTGAAATGATCTTTATCTACAACAGGCAGTGTAGTAAAAGTGGTCACTGCCTAGTGGTGTTACCTCTGTGAGAATAATTATATGCTGGGGATGTGTGAGTATTTGTTTTCATTGGGGTTAAATTGAAATCTTCCCTTTGAAATGTTTCAGTTTATTTTCAGGCCCTTTCAAAAACTTCATTATGCTGATGGTCATTCTGTAAATTTTGAAAAGAAGAACTATCCAGAAAAAAAAAGTAAAGTTTAAAACCTGTTACAAATCACACAATTGTTTGCTTCAATTAGAAGAGATCAGATGTGCACTATAAATCTGTGAACACACAGAAGCTATATGATTCTGAGTCTTAATTTTCAGTATACAGTGTTCTGTCAGAGACGTTTTGATGAATTTTCCTTCCAGTCATATCATTTTCTTAGGGGAACACATGCACATACCATGAAAGTATGATCATGACTGTTAGTAAAGGAAAATCCTTTAGGAAATCTTAAAAAACTACGCACTACTTTAGACAGCTTTTAATTTAAGACATGACATGAGAAATTGTGGGGTAAAAGCTATTGAGAAGTTATCTTTTCCTCTATGCTTGCAGTGCTTGCTTAGTAGATAAATAAAGTACTTTAATCCTTGTAATGAGAACTAGAGGCTATGTTTTAACAGCATGGAAATCAATAACCAAAATCATTGAGCATATTCTACATTTAAGTCAACAGTAATGATTCAGGTGAAAAACAAAAAAGACCAAAACAAAACCCAAGCAACTAACAATGGAGAAAAAGGTAAGGCAAAAAGCCACTGAGGTTTGTGCATAAATGTAACCCTGAATATTGTACCATTTATTCTTGTATGACACTCCTTTAATTTAAAAAATATGTGTCTAATTTGAATTTTAGGCTGTTCATAGTCTGCTAGCATTTAGCAACAGAACTAAATCACTTTCTTTTCTTCAATTTAAGTAACAGTTTACCTTCTGCAGGACAAATGCAGAAGAAGAAAAGACCTAGTTGAATTTAATGACCTGATTTTGTACTGCAGATTTGATAAAACTCTACTTTTCTCCTTTTGCTCAGTTATTTGCCTTCTGATGATTATTTTTGCAGCTAGCTGCAGTACAGTGTATGATTTATACTTCATATACTAAAAAAAATTATTTTCTTAAATGTCAGGCAAGTTCTTTATGTTATATCAAAGTTTATTTTGTAAATCTTGACCTTTCAAGATGATATATTGGCCCCACTGACATCGCTGGCAAGGCTGTTTTGGACTTGAAAAGAGGGCAGGTTACTCTCAAGGATGCTGTTTTGGTAAGGCTGCAACGCTCCTAGGGAGCTCCTATATTCAGATTAGATCCATATTGCCTGGGATTTTGCTCTGTAGGTTTTTGGTTTTGTTTTTTTTTTCCTAGTGCATGCTAATGGTGCCTCTCAGATAACAGTACCTATTCATCAGCTGTGCTGTGATATTTGTGTACACCAATACATGTAAAGGACAAAATTTGAGCTGTAGATTCTTATTGATTCTTATTGATTGAAGTTCAACATATGACAGTACAATTCACTGCCCTCCTTCCTTTCCACCAAGGATGTAAGTGGTGTGATTGCAGATTATGGGGCAGACAAACATTAGTTTGAGGTAGGCACAGACTGGCAAATCTCCAAAACTGTGGGAACCTTTCACAGTCTCTCCCTACTTAACCACTGCATATATTCTCTAGAGTCAAGGTCCTTCTCTTTCCTTGTACTATACAGGAACATGGAGAACAAGGAAGGGGACTTCTCTGTCCTTTGCTCCTTTGTATTTAGGAGAACCCATTTATATTAAACAAAACCAGAGAAGACAAGAATGCTCTACTTGGACAACAGTCCCTGATTCTGCTAGACCTTTCAATAAATAATTCCTTTGTGCATAAAGAAATCATTAGATTAAATGTCTTCATGGAAGAGAAGTTCAAAACAATGTGCCAGCCATCACTGAGCAAGTTCAATACTGAATAAGCAAATTTTTTGCTCAGATTCTCTTTACTTATATGGTCTTGCTATTATCATGATAGCTAATGAACCTAGAAGAAAAGCATCAGGAAAATAAATAATGTAATGTAAGCTCATCTTGAATGCAGTTTGGCTTCTGGAAGCAGGAATGTCAGACTGAACCGAATGTTCAACAAGGTCTGCACAGCAACTCACCAAGCACTACACAAGCTCACAGCAATTCACCTGAGAATAAGGGTTCACATCTCAATAATCCTCTTCTGAGACTCTTTTTTAGGTTTTTCACATTTTGTCTTTATCTCATTTTCTGCTATTTAATGCTTTATAAGTAGCAGACTATCTTGTTTTTTCTTTTAGAACTTTGCTTTGTAATCTTCCTTGGAACTTGCTGGATTTTTTTTCTGTTATATATCCAGTGTATCGTGATACCATCATGCCACTTACAGCATGAATTTCAGTACACTTGCAAAGTTAACAGTTTTATAGTGCAATTACTGTGATGTATTTGGCAGAGACATGAGCCTGCATTTCTTATTTGGGCAAAACTTCTATAATTTCATTAGTTAATCAGCAGAGACAAATCATGCTGACATTGAATGCATGAAGTTTGCTTCGTGTTTATGTATTGCTTCATAAAACTTGATCACTCACTGGTACACTGAGAGTGGTCAGCCTTAGGCTTCAGGAGCTTTTAACATCTCCTGCTTTCCCTGGTTATCATGGGCTTCTTCTGACTCTCTGAAATTCATGCATCATTTTATATCAGCTAAAGTTTCAATTCAAATAAAAAGAGCGGGGGTGGTCTGTTGGTCATCCATCATTGTAGCCTATTATGTTGATTTCTGTGAAGTATCTTCTGTATAAAGTGGTGCTCAGTTTGAAAGTTGCAGAACTGGTATCTAAACAGAAATTTACCATAGTCATAATATTTCTACATGAACTATTTATTGAAGTGCAGAATGTATAGCTATGGGCTCTAACTGTGGGCAACAAAATGTAAGACACAAATGCTTTTTGGAAAAATATACCTTTTAGTCCTCCTCTGGGTGCTGTCAGTATTGTTTAAAAACACTTGAGGCACAAAATTTGTTTTAGAGGAAAAACTCCTTAAAAGTATGACTGAAACACTGTAAAGTTTGGTCCCCCAAGTTCAGTGTCAATGTCCTCTGTGCTAGACTTATTCTGAAAACGGGGAGTTTCAGACAATTTTACAGTTGTTCTCAGATTACAGTAAAACACAAACCAGACTCTAGAAATGTGCACATGTTATTGTTAGCCTGTGTCAGCTCTGTGCTCATAAAATAAATTCGAGACTGCAGCTTTGCAGCAGGAAAGCTCTGGGGCTGCTCACTCAGTGTGGAGGGCCATGTGAGATGAAGGGGAGGTAGGAGGAACACTCTTTTCAGAGGTGGGCACAGGCCATGTAAACAGATGTGGCTGGGCTGAATGGGGAGCCTGAATGGCAGCATTGTTCCCTGCCTTCCCTGCCTCCCTCCCAGCAGGGACACGGCACAAGTCCCGCTCCCAAGATGAGAGCTTAAACCCTGCCTATTACAATTCCAGAAACCCGGAGCACACTGAAGTTTTAAGTCTGGCAAATACCACAGTCACTCACCTCCCCAGGGTCATTCCAGAGGCATTCCTGAGCACTTTATAGGAGTTTTTTTTCCCTCCCCCAACAACATGGCAGAATTAATTTTAAACAGACACTTTCAAAGTTTTTTCCAGGTGGACTTTAACATTTCATAATTCATTGTAGTTTATTTTTGAAAGTTTTCTGTGACCCACGGTGAACATATAAACAGTATCTTTAATATATACACATATATAATGCTGTTCAATAGCTTTACATTAAGTGCATTCCAAGAAGGAAGACTCAGGAGATATTATAAACATATTTTTTGCAATTACATATGTTAAAGTAAAATCTAAACTAAACTTCTAAGCTGATTGTTGGGACACAATTCAACAGTGGTGATAGAAATTCATCTTTTAACCTCCATGCCACTAACCTCTGTGCTGCTGCTGAGTTTCCCTACCCATGTTCATGGATTTATTTCATTGGGAGCTGTTATTGTGGAATACTTGTAAAGGTCACATATGCAAGCATTTGGAAGCTTGCCTAGGTTGCTTTAAGTAACCTCAGGGACAGAGAGTTGTGTGAATTCTGAGGCCTTTGTAGGGAAGAGGCAGAAATAGTAACTTAATTCTAGTTTTAGGATTTAACCAGACTGTTTCACGGAGATAAAACAGCACAGTTGTCCCCAGTTACTACCAGAAACGTATAATCTGAAGTTATTAATGAAATATTTAAGTTCAGTAACTTGTTATTCATTAAATACACGCTGTTGCATTCTGCTGCCCAGGAGTGGTGGTTTTTCCTCCCCCTTGTAGTGATAAAAGTTTGTAATCCGTGTATTTCAGATTTGTAAATTCTATCATTGTGCCAACTGAGTGTGTGAAGGTCATGAATACATTTTATAGGCATTTCTGTGAAATGAAGCATGCCAAACATCACCAGAACAGAAAATGAGAAAGTGAAACAGCAGAAAGTAAAGGAATGTATGCTTTGTAAGTGCCAGTTTGCATTTCTTTCATAGTCAAAAATTAGGTGTAATTCCTCTGTAACACTCAAAGGGCACACATAGTCATAGGTCTAGTTAATTTTCTGATGCCAGAGTAATATTTTTTTGTACCAGCAGTGGCTTGGGGAAGCAAAACGAACCCAACGGCGTGCTTTAAACAGTATTTCAGGGTCACCCTGCCAGCATTCAATTTGCAGTTCTGCTGTAAATCTGCCACCATAGGCAATGTACAGGAGTGTGTTCAATCCCTTTTTTTGGCGGGGATAGGACTCACTTGTTTATTTTTTGGCACACTATTAAAGTCTAGTTTGTTGTGGCTATTTTTTTTTCTTTCAGTACTATGATTTTGTCTCAAAAATAGTGATAGGGAACAAATAAGGTGGCTCAATTTAATTTCTTGTTCTGCCACACACTCTGACTTTGTGTCTCGTGTCATTAATAGATCTAATAGGATTTTGGCATGAAACCAAAGAAGGGGAGGGAGGAAGGGATGAGCTGCAGAGAGAGCTGGTGCCTTTCTCAACCCAGAAGCGATGTCAGGCCTCTCAGCCTTCTCTTTAGTCCTCCCTGACAGAGCTGGAGGCATTTCTCTATACATGAGCGTGTCTCATGCATTCATGAGGCTTTTTGACACCACAGCCCCTTTTGTTGCGAGATAGATCACAGCTCTGCCCTTCTCCCAGCTGCCATATGGTGCAGTGGAAAGGGGCTTTCAAAGGGAGAGCAGGGCTGAGGAGCTCAGGCAGGGAGAAGAAAGCGGTCGGACGGCGGCAGATGAGATTGATTTATTTTCACAGCGAAGGAGGAAAGTTACTATGACTGCTGGAGAAAGGGGGGGTGCCTTGGAATAGAAAACTGTCTCCAGAGCAGGCAAACAGGCTGTTGGGATGATAGCCATGTTGTGCTTGTTCTCCAGGCACAGAGCTTGAAAATAAGCATACACATTTTTGTTTTCTTAGTAATGTTGGCTGAGAAAAGCTGAGAAAGTCTTACAGCCCCAGTGCCTCAGCACAAGATCTCAGCTGCCTCAGCCCAGCTTAGATTTTACATTTCTCTGAATGTCTCTGCCCTACCATGTGTGCATAACTGTCAAACTTTACTCTGACAAGTTAGAAGATTCCAAAAAATACCTGTCTTCAAATGGTGTTTGGAGAAGGACTGTTTAAAGGAAAACATCAGATGATAAATCCTTCTCCCTGTTCAGTGAGTGCAAATGCACTAAAATCAACTGAGTTTTTCAGACTTACAAGTCATTACCTTGTTTTACCAAGGTGACTTACTCTATTAAAAAAGAAAAATTAACTGACTCGAATTTACTATGTGCTTTTTTCCTCTCTTTTACTTCATTCAGCTTCATAGGGAAGTCTGTTTCACACCTGTCTGAATCCACTCTGACTTCCAGATTTGGTGACCAAAATTTTTCAGCTTAAAAAAAGAAAAACAAAAGTCATACGTGTGTGTCTTAATCAAAAGAATTTCTTACTGAGATTTCTTAAATTGTGTGGTAAATTAGACTTTGATCTTGATGTCAGTATAGATGAGGAAAATACATGTAAGGGCACACTTCTCAAAATTTAGGAAAAATTCTGAAAAAAACTGATTGGAATTGCAGTTTTTATTCCCAGAAGAATTATTAAATCTGTGTAATTATTTTAATATCCCTGTGGGACTGTGCAGAATGCACAGGAAGGGAATCAACTATATCACTTGGAAATTTTGTAATGTTTTGTCCTAAATACATATAAAATAATTTTGTGTCTCCTGAACTGCTTCAAGAGTGTTGTGGAAATTACAATTCAAGGGACATGTGAGAGGACTGGGAAGATCAAAGATAGAGACCATTTCCACAGGAAGGGAGGATACATGGATGGAAAAGGCAATGAGAGGGATGTGGCACAAGTTTAAAAAATTGTGCTTGGCACAGTAGTTAGGGAACCATTATTCACCATTTCTCAAGTAAATGACTGGAAGACACCCAACACCAATTTAAAATAAAAGTTTTGAAATTAATCAAGTAAAGTCTTTCATGTCACTATGTGTGATTAAATTGAAACTTTCATTGCTACTGTAAATTCTGAAGGCCAAAAGTATAGGTGGGTTTAAACAGATTCATTTGAAGAAGAATAAAGCTGATATTACAGTACCTTAGATGCAAACTTGTAGCTCAGGAAGTCCTAGAAATGGTGCATTTTAGGGAACTGGGACAACATGTCGGAATAAGCAATTTATTTATAATTTTCTTGTATCATTCTACTTGTATCTTCTACTGGCCACTGCAAAAGCCCAAATGTCTATGAAGTTAACATTTTATCTCCCTCAGTATAATCTATACTATAGATTATATCTGATTTTATCTAATTATATCTTATTTTTCTTTTGTTCTTATAAAATATTTATCAATTCCAGTAAGCTGGGCTCTCTTGTTACTCCATTTATCCAGTCGGGCACCATTCATATATTTAATTCTGTAATTCACTTTTGAGGTTTAACTGGAGGGAAGATATTGAAGCATTTGGGAGATACATCAGACAAGGAAAGCTGTTTCAAAGGGGAATATTCCAGTCCACATCCCATGAGAAAATAAGCAAAGCTCAAGTGGTTCCTGAAAATTACTCTTAAAAAAATACCACGTTTCTAAAAAATGAACTGTTTGACTTGGATTTGACATACGATTACATTTCAAACTGACAAATTTGTTTAAAAAAATAAAATTACAGATTTTGTTACAGAAAATATTTTATATTAGAGTTGGTGTTTCCATTTCCCAAATTGTGCTGCTTAAGTTCATTTATTACAGTTATTACAGTTCTTTTATTATAGATGGCAACAGAGCTGTTGGGACAGATCACCCAGGTCCACTGAAACACTGTAATACTCGGTGTAGAGAATCAGGATTGTCCTTTCACACTACTCCCTGGTTAGAGGAGGTGGAGAAATGCCAGTCTGAATTCCATTGGCTTGGATTCAGCAATGCCTTTGAGTAAGAGTCAGCAAAGCTTGTTTTAAGTTAATGATGGTGCTACACACAGCCCTCATGGAGAACATGTGCAAAGGATCATATTCCCCTTTTATGCACATGTCAGCCCTTGAGAAAAGTAGAATGAGATGAATAAAACCACTTCACCAAGATTATTTCTGAGAATTTTTAAATGAGTCATCTGAGTTTCACGTCTTTCATAATTTAAATTATCTATATAATTGTGCTTTTCCTTCTGCAAATAAAAACATATGCAAATGAATGTAGGAAAGGAAAATAATATTTTTGTAAGCAAGTGGTGGTCACAAAAGAACTATTGTGTTACTTGTTATTGCAGTTTTTCCTGTCAAGTGAAAAGACACTGCCATTGCTAATCATCTTAAAAAATACTGCTGCTTTTTGAACAATGAAAAGCAGCATTTGAGCTAAATTCTAACTCTGCATGGTAAATCAGTGTTAGTCACAAGCATATTTATTCAGTATTCATCTTCTTTAGCTAATTTTACAGTAAGAAGAGAAAGACAATTTTATACAAAAGAACAGAGAGGTAAGTATTTTTTTTCTTTTATTACTATTATTGTCATTGTTTTGGTTAATATTTTCACTTAAGAAATGAAGAAATGCTCTGCTGGGTTAGACTGGTGGCCTAGCTTCCAGGAGTGCTATAGGGAAGGACACATGAATCTTTGTACTTCCAGAAGTCCAGTCCCCTCAGTCCCAGGACATCCAGAACTGTGGTACTATCTGGTTTAGGACTAGGGAGGCATGCACCCCTTTTAAATCTATTTGATGATCTTTTGGCCATGAGTTTATCTAATCCTTAATTTGCTGAAACCTCTAGACAGGAGATTGGAAATACCAATAACTAATGTGAAAGAGTACGTTCTTATAATCTTATAATCAATGCTTTACAATGCAAAGAAAGATGTTTATTAAAACACACCATTTAATAGGTTTTATGGGATCAAAGAATTTGACCAAATAGCTCTTGGTTTCCACATAAGATTTAAACCAACTAGCATAATTTGTGATATTCAAATAGACATATTTTCAATTTGTTTGAAGATATATATAGCGATGAGTTTAATTGTCTCAAGAATGCCAAGTACAATAAAACAAACCTAAAATTAAGTGCTTGTAAGTTTAATTGAAGAGAATTGAAGCACTTAGTACCTTGCTGTATTCTAAGTAAATTGCTTATGCACTATCTTATGGTCATGACACACAAGTGAAGTGAAATGTCCTTAACAAGGTCAAGCAAATTGTTTAAGAGTTTGATTTTCATAAGGACTCGGTCTCAAGTATAGATTAGAAGTATGAATACAAATTGCAATTCCATTAGACAGTTGTCTTTGTTCCTAAAATTAGTCTCTACGTATTATTTGGGCTACCTGGTAACACTTCCTTATTCTTACAGGCAGAGAGGGAGCTAGAATCTTGGTGCTCCAAGCGTAGGTAAAGCATGTTGATTCATGAAACGTTTCAGCACCCTCACAATATTCCCAGTGTGCCTTGCTTGTGAATCTGTATTGCAAACCAACAGTAATTGTACTGCATGGGGGTAGTTTTGCCCAGTTTTTAAAAAAAGGATGCTAAAGCATCAAAGATACCTTGCTTCAGGTACCACAGCTACAGAGAATCCTAAGGCCATGAGATCTGGACTAATATTTACCCCTGCATAAGAATATGACATCTGTCTTGATTTTTACTGAATACAGAGTTTTTAAAAGTTATTTGACAGGACATTAGACAAGAATTCCTCTACTCAAGCATCTCAGTGCATGATTCTGAGTAGCACAGAAGTGTCAAACCACATTTTATTTCAGCTGCTGTTATTCATGTATGGTTTTGACAATCAAGGCATTATTATATCAGATTTATTCAAATACCATAATTAGGCATCTCGTCACTTTACAAAAATTATGTTCTGTCAACAACAGCGATGACAGCAAGAGGTATGGGATATCTGTAGAAAGAGATGCATATTTTATATTTAAACAAAATGTGATATACTTAGAGCCTGTGGTACATATTGTTTTGCTTTTTTTTTCTGAGAAGTTAACTGAGAGCACTCATTCTCATTGTATCTTGAGCCTTACAGCCTCCAGGGAGGTCATTGCTGCAGTTTGGAACTGGAATTGTTCTTGAGCTTTGCCTGACATAAGAGGATTTTGGGAGAAAGGTTCCTCATTGATGGTACTCAGAGGAAACAACTGCTTGGAAAGGACTAGGCAGCTTCTATTTCATCAGGGTGTCCTAGGGTGACTTTATGATGCTTGTATCCCCAGTTGTCTGCTCTGTTTGGGCTGGATGTTAAATTCTACACTTTTAAGACTGGTTCTGAGAGCAAAGAGGGCAGAAGAAGCATGGAGTTTGTTTGCAGAAACTGCACTTGCACCCCTGCATTCCTGCTCCTGGACTGGGCTGTCTGCAGTGGACAGCAGGAGAGAGCTCTCCTTGGCTTTTAGCTAGCTTTTTTAGCTGACCAGAGAAGCTTCCTGGACTGTGGCTTTTCTTTTTCTTGGAACTGTTCAAACCTGCTCTGGACTGAAAACCCAGAAGAAAACCAGGAGCTCACACCTGTAGCCCACTGGAGCCAGGATGTGGCATTTTCCAGCACTGGAGGGACTGAGAGAGACTGAGTGAGCTGACCTACACCCCACGACAAGGACTGTCTGAATTTGCCATCTCTTCAGAACAATGAGAGGTTCCACTGTTTAGTACTATTCATTTTTTTATGCTTGTGAATACTTTTCTTGTTAAATAAACAGGCTTTTTTTCCACTTTTCGCCAAGGCAATCTTTTCCCAAACCGGTTGGGGATGAGGCCACTTGAATCTGCTTTCTAGAGGGACCCCTTTGGAAGTCTCCTCCCAAATTTGCCTAAACAAGGACACAGAGAAACCTTTAAAACCTATGACTAACTACTGAAAACTTACATTTGGAAATACCTACACAACAAAGTTGCAAGTTTTTTTTACACTGTATGGAAGATTTTTTGGAACACTTAATGAATCACTTATTGCTACAAGTTCTTCTCATTTTAGTAGTAAATAAAGTAAACAGCTCCGATACTTCATAGCTAAATTAATACATCAGATTCCTGGGAGAGCAGGATCCCACAACTTGACCCTAGCTAATTCTATGCTTTTGAGGGAAACATTATTTTCATTTTGTACCCCATATTTCCAACAGCAAGGTGAATCCAGCTTACAGGTATAGCAAACAATGCCTAAACTAACACTTTTTAAGTTAAGAAATTATGCTTGTAAAGGCCGAGAAGAACTCTGCTCTGCAATTTAAACAAATTGTTTTAATTTTAAATATAATAACTTTTGATAGTAATAGAATAGATCAATAGAATACGAGCAGAATGCTTAAAAGAATCTTAGGGAATTCTTTAAGTCCATGTTGGAAATAAAACATTCTGATGTAAAAATCCTTATTCCTGAGTTAAGGCATTACCAAAACTGAGTAATATAGGTTATCTTTGGTACTGAAGCAAAGAAATTGGTAGAAATTATGGTGCTTGACAATGTTTTAACATTCAGTAGTTCTTAAAAATAAATTTTCTTTTTTTTTTTTCAAGACACTCTATAGAACCAGCCAATTTCTTTCACTGGAAACTCCTGGATTCTAAGTAGCTTTTGTTGAAAGCAGCCTCTTACATGACTTCATTAACTTAAGTTACAAAATTTTGCTATGTACAGACTTTCATAAGCATTGTAGTGTTACAATTAATAATAATAACAAAAAAGGACAGTATCTGTCTTCCTTACATCTGAAAGTGTTCAGTGCTTTTACCCACAAAATATCTTCAAAGAAAACGATACTGGTTTTGTCCATGGCATTGCACATGCTGAGATATGTGGCATCTTGAACTGTGTGGGCTGGGAAGGAAAAAAATATGGAAGGACTACTTTTCATGCTTAATGCCTGATAAATAATTACTTTGTGTCCAGTTTCATTACTCATTCTGCTCACTGCATCCTATTTCATTGATCTCTTATAAGCTGGAAGTACACTTTGGTTTGCCATCAAGGTTGAAACTCTCTGCCAGATGTTTTCTGCTACATTCTGGAAAAAACACCCAACTCAAATATAAGTCTTATCATTTTGTCCCCAAGTTGAGCACAGGTCAGTGGTATACATTTCTACAGCCTTGATAGATGCTGTAGGTAATTCCTTAAACAAAACCAAAGATGAAATATGGCAGAAGCCATATTTCAGAGACCAAATAAGCCCCCATTTCATTATTGAATGCAGTGCAATAAGTACATTCGGCATCTGAACAGAAACATATTTCTTCTGGCATTTCAACCCTACAACATATTGAAGAATCTCTGTGGCCAAATAAAGTAAGATGAAAAAATCCCATCTAATGAGAAGCAGGATATTATCCTGCTCATGTCTTTTATGGTGTCACATGCCTTCTGATGTTAAAGCTGGATCATATAGCTCTTTCGTCACATAGCAAGTAAGTAAACACTGAATCTCCCCTCTTCCTGTCCCTGCTCCTTCCTCTCTGACCCTCAGAGGAACTGTGCAAAGAGAAAAAGAAAGGGAAAAAAGACGACTTACATGTGCTAGGATTTAGCTTCTGGCAAGAGACATTAGAAGGAATTCATTTCCTGGCACATAATTTACATGTCCAGTCCTCCCTCCCACTCCTTTTCTTTCTCCCACCCTTCCCCCCGCTCCCCTTCCAAGCTGTCTTCTCCCTCTGCAGTGCTCGCTGCGACTTCCTGCCCTATGTTTGCTTTCTATTTTCATATCCATGGGAAAGGAATCTGCTCCAGGACAAGGCTGCTATCCGGCCTGTGCCCATGCTGGTCATCACTGCCACTTTCAGCTTAAGCCTCAGGTATTTGGACTCCATTAAGTGATGGTGAAACCAATCCAGCAAATGACAGTCATTACATTTTAGCCAAGTCAGATGAAGAAATTTCCTCTTCTCTTTGAGGTTTTTACTTTCTGCTAGCAAGCTCCATACAAAATAAAATAATTTTCAATTTTAAATATTTAATCTAAATCCTGGTTTAGGGTTTTATTTTTGGGGAAAGAGTTACGTCCCTCTTGCTCATTAAAGGGATCTCTGTTGTGTATCTTTGATGCTGCTTTGGGCAGCTCTGCCACTTTGATCCTCTTAGAAACAGGCTCATTACAACATCCACCTCACAGAGTAACACTTCAAAGCTTTGCAAAGGACAAAGGGAGGAATTTAGAAACAGAGCCAAGTGGCTCTCAAGTATCTTGACTAAATTAACTTTGTATTAAGTGTTACTGGCCCAGTTGCAATTTTGAGAGGAGGAAACAAAGCAGTAACTCTATGTGCTTCGTTCACGCATTTTATATCAAATGAATAAATATGCTTGAAATCTTCTAGGACTCTGCCACAGCATCTGCTAAACAAAGCAGATGCCATAGTTGTTGTATCAAAGTTAGCAGTTGCTCTGCAGATGTTAAAAGGGCAGATTGACGTTGTCAATTGACTTGATTTATATTGTTAAGAACAATAGAGCTAATATTATTAATCAACCAATGAGATTAACAGAGGAAATAGGCAGTTCTTAAAATCATTATCTCCAGAACCAGCAGTAACCACATTCATCTTCACACTTTCAGATCTATCCCTTCTGTAATGATTAGCATTATGGGTCATTCTCCAGCCTAAATTTATTACTTCTGACATGCTTGACTTAGTACTTCAGTCAGGAATCCATTACTGTTACAGTATACTATTTTCACTATGTGCTTTCAGCACAAACTGCAGTGCAGTGCTATTAACACGAGCTTCTTAAGCAGTCTTGTCCCTGTGAAGGTACAGTGGCAATTAGAGAGCTCAGCCATACTCTGAGTGTCACAGTCATGCTGCCTAGCAGGAGTGGGAAAATCAGTCACCTAGTGGGTGACTGTGAGCTTAGACTCCCAGCTTAAATTGCTACAATCCCTGCCATGAGAAAGGTTTTTACTTTTGAAATATCAGGTGTCTCTGGTTTGGGTGGTAATGATTCCTAATGCAAAACCTTTTCATAAGGTGCTGTAAGTCAAATGCAGATGCCATTCATTACAGACTTTGAAAACCTCTATGTTGGCCTCTCTCAAAGACAGCAGAAAAACTTTCACTTGAAAGTTATGATTTTATTATTTATTCTATTTATTCTGCCTTTTGAATCCTTTACCAGAAGGTTTTTCTGAACAAATCAGAGTACCATTTTCTGAGATCCCACTAAAATAATACAATCCTGACAATACTTTGCTAGGCTTGAGACATCATTAATTTAGAAAATTCTCCTTTAACTAACAGGTGCTTTATAGTACTGAGTGTTACAATCCAAGCTGTGCTTCTGCTTTGATAGTGTAGTAAGAGTGCAATAAACAGAAAAAAAGTCACCAGGAAGCCTGCATCTCAGGTTGCAGGATGGAGGGTATAGATGGCTGCCATTTACTAGGGCTAGACCATGTTCATTATGTGCTTTATTGCTCTAGAAGAACTGCCATAGTACCTTGCTCACACATATTTCTACTCTATCTTCCTAGCAATCCTTAAAATGTACTTATGTGCCTCACTGAACCATTAATTTCCTTCTTGCAAAGAGTTCATAATCAATGAACTATGATTTTTTTTCTAGGGAAAACAAAAGAGATAGTGCTTTATACACTTTTCATAATATACAAAATTTCTTTGAAAACAAAATCAGATTTTATACACATTTGGTTTGCCCATATGTATTCCTTTGTGAGGTACAAATTCAGCACTAATATAATTTCAAGCTCTTTGTCTCCATTCAACAGGACTCCCAGGAGTCTTCTGGGAAATCAGAGAAAGAAAACATGATCTGAATGGATCTCTAACATGGATTAATTTTAGGTAGAACATTTGAGGACCAACAGTGAAGCTGGTAATTGACTTATTCATTCCACTTAATGAGAAATCTACTTCTCAGCCACTCCAGCCCATATCAGCTTACCCAAATGAATGATACCATGACTGCCTGCTTCAATTTTTGTGAATGATTTCTTCTCTGCTGTTAAATTGTTAAATTGGAGATTTCATTTCCCTGTCAATATGTCCTGGAGCTGAAGCATTCTCATGGAGGTTGCTGTGGGCTAGAGATAGAGTTGCTGCTGTTTTGGACCCTGGAGAGTTACATGCTGTCCTGGACATGGAGCCTCAGCATGATACTTTATTCTTCTTCTCTATTTTTCTCTTTAATGTAAGCCATGCTCAAGTCAGCCTAATTTCTGATTGATCAAAGCCTTCCTTCTAGAAGGCCACTTAACTTTTGCACTTCAGTGATAAGTCTGGAGATTCCACTTGGCACAGGCAGAGCCCATGCTTGAAGTTAGGAGTGTAAGAGTGCAGACACCTGCAGTGTGGCTTCTGTCTTCATATATGTGTAATTTACGACCCTCCATGCTGGGTAAACAAGAAATCCTAGATTTGTCCATGCCAGGTTTGCTGTGAACATTGATACCTGCTCTGTCTGGAACATAAGGCATCTGTATAAAGAGACTAATGTTTTGCAATACAGCAGAAATGTGTACTGCATGCTGCATGAACTCAGGGATCAAATCTTCCCTTCGGGAAATGGTCTTTAGGTAGAGCAGCACTTTTCAACTGAACCTGATCTCTGAAGCAAATTCCCAAAGTAAAGATCAGGTTATAATGCAGTTTCCTAAAATTTTCCCACTTTTATTCTCTCACTAGCCACAAAGCTTTTGGGCACTGTCAGCAAATCCCAACAGCAATATTTTCTCCACCAGCATATCAGTGACAGAGCCAAATGGTGACAAATAGAGCCCTTTCATAAATGCAGTTATTCCTCACTGTTTCATTCACATTTCTGTTGGCATGGTGATGCTGCTAACATTGTGATTTTGAAATAGCAGGGCACTATCACAGTGGTTGTTATGACCTCCTTTTATGTAGAGAGGTATTTATTTCCCTGACTATCCAAAGCAAAGCAGGAAATCTTGAGATATTCTAAAATAGTCTTCCACTTTTGAGCCAACCTTTGCCATTTCTGTCTCTAAACTTATGGTGTATCTATCACCAAGAAACTCAGAAGTATCTGAACAGAATACTTGCTGACTGACAATTTGCCTTGAGGAGATAAACTTCTGTGACTAAGCTCCTGGAAAAAGCTCTTTTGGGACAATTGGAGGTTTACAGTTCTGATGTTGTGCATACTCTCCTGAGGGTGATTCTTTCAAAGGTATATCTTGCTCTGAATCTCTCACCATTTTAAACACAGTTGGTCTTTAGGCAATGAAATATTGGTTTCTATTCATATCTGAGTTCTTCTCAGTTCTTTCCCCCAAAGTCGATCCTAATCCATAATTCAGTTTCTTTCTAATATCTGCTACAGGCATATCTTTATGGAGAAATAGACTGAATTTTACACAGTTGTTAGCATACCCAATGGAACATCCATGCCCAGTATATGAGGGAACCCAAATTTTACTGCTCATTTTAGGTGGCTCATAATGTTTAACAGCTCTCTGCCATGTTCAAACAAATAAGATTTTCCTTGGAAATACCTGGGCTCGTATTTCACTGTCTATTCCATTCTCCTACTTCTCTATTGCACTGTTGACCGAAGAAGATTCTAACAGAACCAATCATACTGTGTTTTAAAACCTTACCAGAAATCCCAGTTTAGTTCTTGCACAATTTATTCTATTCTATTTTGAGCTATGTATCAGCCTCTGTAACAGATACAAAACCAGCAAGTGGTGGCTTATATTGCATTATTCACAAATCCCTTGATTTGGTTGGAATCTAGATCACATATGAGTTTTTAAAAACTATTCTGTCTGCAGCTGCTGTCCTTTGGACAACTTTCCCTCCCCTTTAGTCCCTCTTTTAAAGATGTAACTGCTTTACTTGTGAAGCACCCTTACCAGCACTATGAGTACATCTAATTCATCATACAGTGTCCTGGAATGTCATCCTTCTACAACTTATAAATATATTTCTATTTTTAAAGCAACTTAATACTTCCTTATAAGGCAAAATCAAATCCTGACACATTTCTCAAGATTGTTACAAGTCTCTGGGAGACTGTTGCCTAACTACACTTTTCAGTTCATACTAAGTTTCTCTCTCAAAATTTTAATTTTATCAGCTTATGCAATTTTCTAAAGCTAAAAGGAATACATAGTGATAGGAATATATTAATGAACATGGGCTGCTTTCTCATGGGAATCTTGTTAATCTATTCATTTACTTTCTGTGTTAAAAAAAAAAACCAAACACTTGTTTTTATCAGGGAAGCTAAGAAATCAGAGGAAACTGTAAAAGACAGATAATGGAAAGGACTGACAAAATAGGACTGGAGCAAAAGGAAAGTGCTTGGCTTTTTTCTGCTTTTAGTTACAGCTAGTCCTCATTTTACCCCCAAACTCATGGGCAACTCCATTCCCTTGTTCCTTTATGGCTGAAATAAAACCCAATGATCCCAGTTCTTTTCCAAGAAAAAGATTAAAAGATACTTTTTTTTTTTTTGCTATTTTTTTAAAATTCCATTTTAAAAGCCTCTAGATAAATAGATAATCTAAGCAACCTAACATTTCTTCCATTGCTTGCAGGTTATTTTCTAGATGGTCAAGATGGTAATTTCATCTAAACTGTTCTATTCTAAAATATCTTGAAAGTTGACACCACAGAACAGTATCTAGGTGCTTGTGACTAGAGACATCTGTAGCAGTAGTAGGTACATTCATTTCCCATCCAAACATTTTACAATTTTCCATAGCAGAGAAGATTTTTTTTCCTCTTAATCATACATGCTTAACAGAAAAAGACTCTATTTTAAACACAACTTGCCATTTTGGAAAAAACCCCAAAGTATATCTTAGCACTTATTAATTTAAAAAGGAGCATATTGAAATATCTATTTTTACTGACAACAGTCAAAATTAATCCTTTGGCAGGATGACAGGTTCCACATTCAAATGTATTCTGAAGTCTCTGTATGGATTTTTCTAAGGTATTTACTTAAATTTTCAATAATACTTCCTAATTTATGGATAATTTGAAGATCTAAGGCAAATGAACGCAGACAGATCCATAATAATGGAATTTCAAAACTATATCTGCGTCACGGGCTTATCAAGATTAGGTACACAGACTGAATGCATTATATTTAGCTGGCTGTTTTCTAAATACAATAACAGGTAAGCACCTCAAGGCTGATAACAGTGGTGTGTATAAATATGGAATCCGTTAGTAATTATAAATTAATTTTTGTCTACTAATTCATGATGTTCTCCTTTATTCATGCATTTTGGGATAGACAGTGAGCTGTTAATCTGCTATGGTATGTGAAATGGGATCTCTTACATCATCTGTGATTAACATGCCATTTACATGGTTGTTGAGCAATGGATGAGACAGTGGAGGCTGAGGACAGGGTACCCTTGGTGGCTGGCCCTGATGCTGCTTGTGAGACCTCTGGGTTCCTCTGACTGCTGTGGGGTCAGCAGAGCAATCAGTGTGCCAGGCACCAGGCAAAAAGTCTGCCAGCTTCTTTCTGCAAGATGAAAAATGAGATGCTAGAGTTCAGTGATTCAGAGAGATTGATGTGGCCAAACTGAGACACTAAACTGACCAGGCATAATTCACAGACTGGTATTACTCCTGGTAACATGACAAAGTGCTCTGGCCCAGGGAGTTTTGATGTACTGGCATCTGAATGAGAAAAGTAGAATTAAGAGTCACATAATTTGTTTCCCACTGTGACCCCTCTTAAGATATTGGATAGGGCTCATGGGAGAGCACAGAGGTTTAATGCCAAGGCTGATGAAAACTGACCCATTTCAGTTTACAAGATGGATTTTAGAGAAACTGTGGCAGAAAAGCCACATGTTTCAGCTGATGAATTGAGAAACTGTGGCAGAAAAGCCACATGTTTCAGCTGATGAATTGATCTAAAATTGAATCTCTTAAAGACAGCAGATGGGAAACAGAGCAAAGCTTTTATAATATGGTGGAACCAATAGGGACATTTCCAAACCAAATAAATAAAAAGATGGATGCATAGCAAAGAGCACCTTTATAAAAGTGAGTAACAAAGGGCTATGGACTCAGCCACTACAACAAACCTTCTTGTTCTATCCTTTTTGCAATCACCAGCACTGTTAATGAGCCATAAGGCAACAGTCCTTTACTGCATGACTGATCCACACACTGACTGCAAGTGCAGTGGTACAATGAGACATAAGCCATATTTATGAATTTAATGGAAGTATGAGGTAAATACACTGGGTTTGAGATACTTATATATCTCTTTTTCTAACATTATATGGAAACTAAATTGGTCTTATCAGTATTAAAAGTGTAATTTAGAGTCACCTCTGAGGTGCATGGATTCTACAACCTTCTGTCTCAAAACTATACAATTATTAATGCTGAAGGATGGTCACGAGCTAATATGCTCTGCTCACAATTTCTGGACTGAAACTGTTGCTGAGGGAGCAGATATATCTTTTTCTATCTATATAAATCTGATGCAAAGTAATTATACAGGGGTTTATGTCAGCTTAGCTAAATTGGTTCACAATTTAAATCAATACAAGATTTTAGAAGGGGTCCTAGGTTCCAGATACAAAAGTTTCTTACAGTGCTTAGTCATGGTTATGGAAGAGCTGCCTAGGTATGGAAGGCCACTAAATTAAAAAATCAACCATTGTGAATTAAAAGTGGTGAAACTGCTCAAAAATGCTGTCTGTAATTTTCTAAGTCTCACTTACACAAGGATAATAATATTT
Source organism: Rhabdornis inornatus (assembly GCA_013397075.1). Classification (NCBI taxonomy): domain Eukaryota; kingdom Metazoa; phylum Chordata; class Aves; order Passeriformes; family Rhabdornithidae; genus Rhabdornis; species Rhabdornis inornatus. The sequence goes on along the minus strand of VWZS01006027.1, from coordinate 214,323 downwards.
TTTTGAACTTCTTTGGAAGTGGTATCCTGCTACTAATATACTCTTTGTTTCCTTTTTTCATTTTCTCATTTTTTTTTTCCTTTTCTCCTAAAAAGCAGGATTTTAATTACAATTTCTGTCTGGAATTATTTGTCCTTTAGATAAAATGGTGTTTTCTTTCTCTCCTTAGCAGGTACAGCTGCAAACACTGAACAGAAGTGACTTCTGGACAAGATCACAGCACCTGGATGGTATGGGCTGGCCATTTACAGGTAGATATTAGCTGGCAATACCTGATGTGCTTTCTAAGAGTCGGGTGTGAAATAATTTGCAGCCTAACAACTTCCCTGTATATATGAATGTCTCACAGATATTTTCTTTCTTTCAGAGCTATTTCTCTGCCCACCCTGTGTAGCTGCATTTGTAAGATGCCATGTAAAGCTCCATTCCTCTCTACTTTGGGATCAGCCCTGCACTAACCATGGCCAGAGAGCTCCCAGGCAGCTCACAGGCTGAACTCTGGCTCTTTTAGAGCCCAGTCAGACAGCACTCACATGGGCCTGCAAAACTCTATACAGGATTTAACCTTCATTATGTCTAAGGGGCCTTTGAGTATTCATTTCATTTCAGGAATAATGGCTCTGCATTGGCTATGTGGTACCATTTTGCTGCCACTAGTCTCACCTATGAAGCTGAAGGTAAGGATTGAGTGGATGAGTTGATCGCAGCACAACATAATATCTGCTGGCCTACTTTTTTACCCTTAGAAGGAGCTAGAACCCCCTACTCACATTTTATATTCATTTATGCCTATTTGCTAAGTAATTCTTTTCTTCTTCATCTTTCTGTACCCTGACACATTAATCTTGCAGACATCTTACTGTTGTTAATGAGAAATAGCTCCCTGTCTTTAGGATGCTTGCTTTCCACCTCTGAACACGGAGGCATCAGATGACAGTTCACTTTGCAAGACTTGAAAATGTTGTGTTGTACCCCTCTTTTGAAGAATACATTTATATTAAGAGCTCAAACCAGGAGCAGTAATGACAACCTTACAAACACGATTACTAGCTGAGACACAAGTACAGCCACTCTCTTGAATACATCACCCAGGTATTATTTTCAGCTCCAGATCTGAAAGCAATTTCCATATTCTACAGACAAAAACATGACACCTATCTCTAGGAGAAGCAGAACTAATCTAATATCTGTGGAAATACAATGCATCTTCTAAATTACACTGTTTCAGGGATATCTGTAAAGTCTCTGTCTGGAGGGTATTTAATTAATTCCAGTTCCTATAGAGTCCATCATCTACTTAAGACATGGAAAAGCTTTTAACAAGCAAGATCTCTGCCTCTCAAGAGACAAGGTGTTCTGAGAAAACAAACAATTCAACTCTGTTAAGCTAGTGCTCAAGACCTAGTGCACTAAACTTTGAATGGAAAAACAAAGCCAACTGAAACCAGCAAGGGACTGAATTGTTTTTAATATATCTTAAAAAAAATCTGAATAAGAAAATTCAGGTGACTAAATAAAACATAAACTATCTATTATGCTAGTAATGTGACAGAAAGAATTAGTAGCGGGCAGGTTGCATTTACAGAACTCTGAGAAAAGGCAACAGTGCAGGTCTTGGTTTCTCTCAGTGTGCTGAAGTTGTGACAGGAGTATGAGGAGAATTATTGAGCCACTGCTGAACTGAAAAGATATTGCCTGTACACCAAGTACACCTTGTCTTTTCATGCCAGGTTAACTGCTCTATGGGTGACATACAGAGTGTATTGTTAAAAGAAATCCTAGCTCTATATGGCAAAAAAGAACTACTATTTTTATTTGAGCTGGGAAGGCTGTTGGCTGAGGTTAGTGAGCCTTATGCAACAAAGATCCTCTGCTTCTTCCAGATAAGAACCATGCTGTCTGATGGTTTGAGCTGAGGTGCAGTGATTTTCTGTGTGCAACTGTCCTAGTTCAAAACAACAATATATTTTTGTGCCTGTGTCTCTATTATTCCCCACTGAGTTTCTCACTGTTCTTGAGAAACAATTAAAAGTTATCTTCGATAATGGACGAACCTCTACCTGATGTGTTGTTCCAAACACAGTTTCTGAATACCCTGAGCTAGCCTACCTTCCTTTCTTCCTCAGCAATGGTACTTTTGAAGATCAAATGTTCCTACTATAATATATATTTTTTTTTTCTCTGTGTGTGTGTTTGTTTCTTCCAGGTTATTTGGATTATGAGTCACAAAGTGTCTTGAAACAATGGGAACTGCACCAGATGTAGTAGAAGCTCTGCTAGACCACAGCAAGAAGTTCTTCAAGTACTGAAATTCATTGCAGAAATCCAGCACTTACTTCAAAGCTGGACAGTGTGTCACAGTGACTGTCACAAGTCAATGCAGAGCCCATCACTAGTAAAATTCATCTAACTCTATATTTGCTTGTACAAATTCAGATAACTTTAGTGGTTCTGTAATATATGTAAAATAAAAGTCTTCAGTCAGGATGAAGTGCTAGCTAAATTTCTGGTGTGATAGTGTGGCTGACTTCAAAACAAATAGCCATCAATTATTTCATTCATTTAGCAAGAGATTACCCCAAACCTGGCCTAGAACACAATGATTTGTGACCCTCAAATTCAAGGAGAAGCTCTATTATAGATTAAAACTAATTAAAGCCGCCATGGGGATTCTCTTCTGCTATTACCCATACACTACCTCAGTTCTTCTTCCCTCTGGCCACAATGCATGTTAGTGGAGGAAAAATTTATTTCCTGAAGCCATGCTGCCTTTAGCAATTTCATGTAGCTCTAAATTATGTGTAAATATCTCATTTCTTAATGATGTTAATGTTGCTGAGTGCATAGGTCTGCAGTAGTCAGAGTTTTATGAATAAATATCAGCTCTAAATTACTCACCCTGTTTGAGCAGTAATCACTCAGACTCTCAAGCAAGCAGAAAAAAATCTCGTGTTCTTTTCTCCTCAATTTGCTTGCATTTCTAAAGCCTTGCAAACTTCACATACTTTTAATGGTCTGTCTGGGTCAGCATTATCATGAAACTTTTAACACTTCACCTTTGCATTCTTCAGGATTTGACCTTCAGCTTTCTCTGGCAGTACTATGACAAGAATGAATTCTGCTTCTCCAACAATATCAAGTTTTCCTGTCACCAGTTTCCTCCTTGTGTTACATAATGGTTCTATTAATGCTCTGCTTGATAGTTTGCTTATCTCCATACATTCACTTTATAATTTCCTTTCTATATTATATCCTGGTATAAAAAAATCCCTAAATGTTTATACTTTTCAAGCTCTCCTTGATCCCTTGTTAATTGTTTACACTTCAATTTTTCTAAAAGATAATACCTGACCAGGTGATTACAAAATAAATACTAAAAATAAAACAAGACCAAAAATCTATACAAACTGTTCTTGAAGGAGTATTTTTTACTGTTTAAAAAATAAACTCCTCAGAACTTGTTCATTATGCCACTTATCCCTTTTTTCCTCTCTCCAGAATCATCCTTTAAAACTACTTTTACATTATCCTGAAATAAAAGCTTGAAAAGATGCTGTAATATGGGAAAGTGTCAGCTCTAATAGCACATCTGCTTGGGATACAGTACTCCTTCTTCAGAGGGATGTAATCTAGTCTTTTATTAATAATACAAGGTACCTCCAGAAGGGGATGATGAGGAGACCTGAACTTCTCTGTTTTGAATTCACTTTGTTAAAAAAAGGTACATTCCAGGATTGTGCCTGTCATCCAAGTAATCAAAATTTCCATTTCTCTACTTCTCTTTATCTACAGCTGGATTTGCCTCCCCTCATCTTATATAAATTTTATGGATTTTATTAATGTGTTATTCCTATGGCCTGAACTGATTAATTTGTAGTTTTTGCTGTAATAGACAGAAAAATTTGCATGAAATCTTGAAGAATCTTAGGGGTTTTCAGTTACTGAATGAAAGATGAGCTGTCAGGACTAGATTTTTTTTTTAAGGCATTAAGTGTCTAAATATTTAGCTGGGCTAGTATTTCAATTGTGTTTAGGTGAGAAACCATCCATTTTACTGTACCTTCAAAGGTTCCTGCAGCAGTTATTCAGATTATGGGACATTGAACATATTTCCAAACTCTTGCCTTTGCAAGCTGGAATTTCAGAGTTTCCTAGGACATTTATGAAATTTCTAATTCTCTGCTTTAGCCAAGGGAATATTATGGACCAATACAACATTATGAAAATTAATTACAGAAGTTTATAACAAATACTGTCCATTTTACTTTTAAAGTCTTCTTCATGTTTATGTACTGCTGTTTGTTAAGTCTCTGAGATATTTTCCTTCCTCCTTTCCATGATGCCTTTATCTATACACTCATTGAGGTCTACACAGTGCTGATTTATATAGATGCTCCTTTTCTGGTATTGCAATGGAAAGATCAGACTTATAAAGGATTTTGAAAACTACTCTTTATGACCGGGGAACTGGATTTTGTCTGGTTTTATTCATAAATTCCCATTTGTGAAAGCTTTTTGAGAGCTGCAATTTAACTTCATTTGGTAAGCAATTGAAACAAAAGCAAAACCTTTCAAATGTTTTGAGAAAAGGAGTAGAATAGAAGCAGATACTTCTTCTGTGGTCGAAATTTGCTGGATGATCTTAGTCTTTAGACAAGTTCTCATTTAAAGTTTTGTTGAGAGAAACAGGTTCTAGTAAATATCTTAATTTAGGTGAAGCAGCATATTTTGCTAAAACTATGATTAGTTGAAAACATCCTGGACTGCTTCAGCAGGAACACAAAAATTATGCCATGTTGTTAGGCTGGTTTGCAGTCTGCTGACTGCAGAATGCTTTTATATTGTTTAAGCATCTGCACAAGAAATGTGCTGTTGCTTTGAGCTCAAATCATCAGAAAAGCAAAGGAAAAAGCTGCAGTTTCTCATCAGGTCCTTTCTTCCCCAGTTCTGCCAGGTGACTCTCTCTGTTCTGCTGCTTCCAGGAGTTTCTCTCTTTCCTGTACTGCTGACTACTAATTGATCTCCCTGCAGCATTTTTCCCAGCTTCTGTCCCACTCTGTTCCTTGGTCTTCAACGTGGACTCTGGGACCCCTTTCTGCTGATCACTTGGAAGCATGCAGACAGCCCCAGTCCAGGGAGTGCTGCATATTTCTCCTGCTCCCCTCACCTCTTTTCTTTCACAGAGCATATTTGCAGATGCCCCACAGCTTGGGAAAAGCTTTATTCTTTTCCACATCCTCTCTTGTTTTGAGCTCAGTCACTGCTAATCCCCAGAATGGCACCCACCATTTCTTTCCAGCTGGCAAGGAATTTTTCTCTTCCTTCATCTTTTCACATTCCATTCCCAAAAGACACAGCTGAGGTTTGAAAGTGATAATTCAATCCACATGTCCAACCAAAGAAGGTTAACCAATAGTCAGTGCTCCTCAATCTGTTTCTGAAAATCACAGCACTTAGGGCTTTGAGTACCCTGCATATAGGCACAGTTTATCCCAGAAGTTTGCAGAAACCTGCTATTAGATGACCCAGTGGGACCAAGGTATTATTTCTTCCCAAAGCTGCAGAAACAAAATGTAGCACTTTCAACTGCAATGCCTAATTGTGAACATTAAATATTTTGACAGCTGGAGGAGAAAACACGTCCTGGAAATGTCCAGGATTGTTATTCATAAAGTGATTCAATGGGTAGAAAATCTAGCTACTTTAGTATATCAAAAAGTGAAACCTTGCATTTCCTGAAAGAACCTAAATAAAATTTTCCCTTGGAAAGAAAAAAATAAAAGTGAAAGAAATCCTTACTAGGTGGTGATTTTGTAATGATGTATTCTGACAATCTCTCAGTTAAGCTGATCTGAATAACATTTGAGCTGGAAAAGACTCTGACTTTAAAGATCTTTGAATGCAGGTCTTAACCATATAGAAATTTGCATGAAAAAAATTACCTACTCTTTTATGCTATTCCAATCTGATGGAACATCCCTTACACAGACAGACAGATACACAGACACAGAGAGACATAGACACACACACACACATCACTTTGTGCTGGCACTGGCTGTTAACACAAAGAGGTTGGTCTGTACAAGGTCCTGCTTCTTCCTCCCCATTCCAACAAAAAAGGGAAATGAACAGGAGCACAAGCTAGTTTTTACCCAGAAACAATAATGAAGAAAGTGAGTTGTGCATTTGAGATACTTAGAAATAAATTTATTACATTCAGCTAAGTAGAGTAAGTAAAACACAGCCCCACAAGAGAGAAGGTGTTTAAACTTTGAGCATCTGATGCCATCCCTTGACTCACTTAACTCTGCTGCTTTGCTGAGTGGAAAATCTAGTTACTTGAATGTATAAGGAAAATGAAGACTTATATTTCATGACAGAATCTAAATAGCATCTTATCTGTCCAACTGAAAATCATGTCCATTACACTAGAATGGTTATGTACATCATCCTTCTAGTTTACATTGTTAGGGTGCTTTTACATCAGAGATGTCATTTTACCCTCCATCAGACATCCACGGATTTCTCGTGCAGCCTCTCTCTCCTCCTGCTCTGCCCTTGCTGCTCTTTGTTTTACTACCAGGTACCATGAAATTGTAGCTATATTTTTTGAGCTGTTTTTCATAGGTTGGTGTAAAATATAGTTATACCATGAGTAAATTTTTCATTGTAAAAGTTATTTCTTCATTCAGAAAAGTGTCTGAACTTAGAGCAGCAAGCATATTATTAGAAGCAAGGTTTCGCTATAAAAGCTTTAAATTATGTCTTAAAGCTTTTTAAATGCAGTGTGTTGTCTCTGTTGCTCAGTAAATCACTAGCCTGCTAGAGGTCAAAAGATTATCCTTTAGAGAAAGGCTTCATTCTTTATGAAACAAACTGATGGACCAAAGTTATATAAATAAGATGTCTGCCCTGACATCTTAGGTGGCTAAATAAATAAATCTTTGCTGTCAAACAAAGCAGAGAGCCTAATATGAAGATGAGATCTATTGTTTTCCTGTGATGCTCATGGATAATAGTTTTTTGCTTACTGTGGCAAATTGAGCCTAAGGGATAATATATATCCTCATTGTTCCTGACTCTTTAACCAAAAAAACATGACTTAATGGCACAGTACTCACTCCCAGTGGTGAGGTATATGTAAGAAGGAAGAATTTCTCAGAGTCAATAAACTCCACTCCATTCAAAATATCCTTGGTTTTTATGTTTGACCTTGGGATAAGTACATCATTCCAATAATGGAATTAGAATATTATTATCTTTCTATTTCTTATTCAAGTCTTCAATTGATCATAAATTTATAGGAAAATTGCCAGTGTCCCTGCAGAAATGTGTGTATGTATGTATAGATTTCAAGGAACTTGGTTGTGAAATATGACTCCCAAGTGTAAGGTATATAGTGTAATCAATATGCTTCTATGATATCCTCTAATAAAATGGTAATAAATTAACCTCAAGCATGAAGCTTGGATCCTTGACTGTACAACACCTTTGCCAGTCAACAACACTGTGATTAGGCTTTAAGGACATGGAAAAATTAAGTGTCCGCAATTTGTAATGAAGAATTCCAGACGGTTGTAAAAGTCCCTTTAAAACTCCAGGAAAGGGATAAATGTAAATGTCTGACTCCCACGAGCATAAGCACATGAGTAGAAGGAACCCTTTCCTAAGCAAAACATTCAGCATTAATTTATATTTTCAGTCTTTTTTTTTCATCCGCTAGCGGCTTAATGCTGAAAGAAAGTTTTCCTTATCTGAGTTGATAGCTAACAGTCAAAGTTGTTCTCTTGTCTCTGTATCTTTCAGAGGCAGGGAAACTGATTTATAACAATACATGGATGCACTGAATTAGAAAAGACAGTTTCAGAGCAGTGACATGTTTTTCTTCCTACAGTGCACTCTCCACTGAGATCTGTCAAACAGGCTGTAGGAGGGATGTGTGTACTTGGAAAGGTTCTCCTGCATGCTCTCTCCTCTTCCTTCCCTTTCCCACTTGTCCTTTTGTTCCTCTGATTGTGAACAGAGAGCTGCTCTGCCAATCAGAGGGTGAAGGAGAAGGGGTGAAGGTCTTGCTTCGTGGTTAAAAAGGACACAGCAGCTGGTGAGCTGAAATCCCAGCTCCTGAACAGAGCTGAGCCCATCACTTTGGTGGCACAGACAGCTTTCACTGCTTTGTGCCTTAGCAACCAAAGACCTTATCCAAATTTCACCCCAAAACTCCTATAAAAGGCTGTGAAGACTCTGAAATTAGACACAAACTTGCTTTTATTTTAAAATTTCTAGGGAAGATTGGGTGATTTTCTGTTGGCACATAGCTGTCCTAAAATGCTGCTTCAGAAAGTGTTTCCTTAACAAAATGGCCATGTGCATGGATAAATCTCACACCAGTTTTCCAGACTAAGAGATACTCCCTTGAAAACTAGACTTTATGTATAAATTTTGATTATTTTATTTAATATTTCAGGGATATTATTTTAACACACTAAACTGTGCATTCAATTTGATTTGCAAATCTAGGACATTATCTCTTTCTTACCCAGTTGTAGGAAAGAGACACTTGTACCTATATAGAAACCCATGAATGCCTCTATATAGAATAAGCATAACCTCTGTGGCTTTGCATATTAAACACATTCCTACCACTGAAACAATTTTTCCTAGCTTTTCCTCTGTGTCCAGAATTCATAAATAAATTTCTTCCATAATTTCATAAACTTTCAAGTCCCATGAGCAGTGTACACCTTTGTAACCTTAAGTTTTTGTGTTTTTGCTAAACAGAAAAATAACAAAGAAAAATTTCCTGTAAGATGTCCCAATAAGCATCTATCTCTAACAAGTTGAATCCAAACTGAAGATAAACTGGCTGCTCCTTCCAGAAAGGCCTTACAGAATACAGCTCAGTGTGCAGGAAAAGCACATTTGCAATGGTGTACATAACATATATATATACACTTACACATGCAGAAGTTTTGACAGAGACAAAATTTTTACATTCAGGATAGATTTTGTCACAGGCATTCAACTGTCTGGATGAATAAACTCAACCTGTCCACCTATAGATATAAGCACAAAAACATCAGGGAAAATAGCCCTTGAATATGATCTGCCATTGAGTTCACATCCTTCCATAGTTGTTTTGGAACCCTATGCTGCTGCTGGGGACTGCTAGAAGATAGTGATGGGTTTTCTGGGGAAAATTTGGGCATAAGCATTTGAAAACAAAGATGTTGACTTCTGTTTTGTTGACAAAATTTGGGTTCCTTTACAAAAATTAAAAATAGCTTTCAAAACAATTGTAACTTCATTGGCTTCACTGTAATTTGCAAATGTAACTATTAACAAAATTAATGTAAGTATAATGCTGATTATAGATGTGTGTATGTGTATTCATGTACTCACATTTACATATTTACAAAAAAGGTAAAGAAGGATTATCTTCTTTTTAGACAATCTTTAAAATTGCAGAAGCAAAAAATTAGTGCAATTTAGGTAACAAAGAGTGTGCAGTGTTCAGAAATAACAGATATACTCAGATAAGCACCTGTATCAGGAGTTTGCATTAGTAAAATTAAAATGATCAGAATTATCAGGCCCCTTGATATAATGGTTCTTACTCAATGAAATAACTTATGTGTTGTTATTATTATTATGGAAATTTGGGTTTATTTTACTCAATAATAGATATAATACAGCATGAAATTTCACTGGGAAGCTGTGTCATAACAAAAACAAAGAGTTAAGATCATACTTATTGATTTATTGGAAAAACTGCTACTTAATGCAACTTCAAATTCAATCCGTTCTAACAATGTATTTTAAGTCCTACATTTTGTTCATATCTATTATATTTTTAAAAATTTTCTTATAAATGCTTTTATTTTTCCCTAGAGTGTAAAAGAAAGATCTTCAAGTCCAGAACTTCTCCACTTCCTTATATTTTTCCCTGAGGAAATGATTGCTTTTTAATCTGCCATTTATCTCATCTACATCAAAGTAGATTTTCAGGTTGGAAAATCTTTTTTTCTTCTTTCTTTTGGATCGATAAGGAGTCATTGGAAAGGTGAGTATGAAAATTATAGTAAAAATATATGTATGTGACTACTGTGTACATGAGTCCTTAAATATGTATGAAATAGATGTTGGAATCCCTCTTTACCACCCGAGCCCAAGTGGGTTCTGCAAGTGAAGTCACATTTTGTCAAGGAGATGTGCAGGGTGTTTTTATTTCAGGCAACTTATTCCTTGAGGTTAAGTACATGCCTGTACATAGAAAAATTGGGTCATGTTCTATTAGGTTTTTCAAAAATAAAGGTAGGCAAAAAGTCGACTTTGTGAAAGACCATGGAAGTGCCACTGCGAGGCTGTGAGTCCCTGGGCAGCACGAGCTGTTGTGGGAGTTATTTTTGAATAACAATGATCACGTTTCTTGGAACTGACCTGGAGTATAAATTACAGATTTTTGCAAAAAAAGAAGTTTTATAAATGAAAGACAAGAACCTCTTTTTAAATTGTAGAAGGAATCAATTATTATAATTGAGGTACAAAGACCGAGCTGGTATTTAAATAACAGGGTTTTCTCCAGTGGGTCAGTCCAAAGACAAACATCAGGCTGACCAGGAAGGCTTTGGGTTCTTTGAAGTTTTTTTTCTCTAAGCAGTATAAGCTTTATAAAACAACTGCCCATTGCCAGGTTTAACCATTATGTGGACTAAAGAAATGGGAACTGGCTACTGCTGCTAAGTTTTAAATGTCCCTCATTTCTCCTGATCATTTGTACTTTTTTGGTTCAATCAGATTTTGAGTAGTCTTGGCATTAAGGTTATTTCTACACTGTGGTGTTTGTTTCTGTTTGGATCTTAACTTGCTCTAATTAAAACTTGTGTCTGGATTTTATTTTGCTCTTAAATCCAGTGATTCAGGACCATTTTAATGATATATATTTTTTAAACGGCTGACTTTTTTATTTTGAATGCCAATATGTTTGTTCTAACATTTTCTGAACAAAATTGACTTTTTACAAAAGATTTAAGCAATTGTATCTCTATCAATGTATTAACTTTATGACTTTACTCATCCTTTCTAAGGACCTGAAATGTCTCCCACTAGAAAGAGATTTTATTCCTATGTATACACATATGTATACATATATGTACATACAGACACTTCAAATGTAAGATGAACCTTGATGCATTCTACAGATAATTTATATGCCACAGGCAGGCTCTTGTACAAGAAATGTGACATTGTTCATATCTTCTATTAGATTGCACCTCCAAGTCACGTGGATTCTGCAATCTTTTGAAGAATTTCATGCTGTTGACAAAATACATTTAGACTGGATAAACTTTCTTTCCCCTTCCCTTTCCCCTTCCCTTTCCATTTCCTTTTCCCTTTCCCAGAAAGCAAAGCTTTCAAACAAAATATTTTCTTGGCCTGTGGGCTCCTCCTAAGTGTTTCACTGCTCAAATCTTGATCTTTTCTGCTTAAAACCTTTGTAACTTGGATGTGAGTTTTGTGTGTTTTTGTGTTTTGTATTGTTTTGTTCCTACTCTACATTTAGGTCTATACCTGCCTGTCAACTGGCCCTGAAAAAGGAACTGAATTCAGAACGTGGCAAATTCCCTGTATAGCTATACAGACACAACTTCCCATGAAATGTGGTGCCAAAAATCAGTTTTAGACTTGATAAAGTCTTACATGGAAATCACCTATTTTAACAAAGAATCTACTCTTTCTACTAAAAGAATTTAAAGGGAGAAAGCCCCAAGTGTGGCACCCATTTTGAATGAATGTGATTCTGTTGGCACAGTCAAGAATGTACTTAATTTTAGAAAGATATATATGTGTACGTATATATATATATCTACACATATATAAACTACTCTTCTGGCTCAGAAAACATGTCACAATGAGCAGTAGAGAAGCAGCAAAAGCAATTCCTCTGATAGAACAAAAAATAGCATAAGGCATCTAGATAAAATACAGTGATAATCACAGGAAAAGGAAATATTTTTTCCTCAAATCTCAGAGAAAAGACTGATATTTTTCCTGGGGATTTTCCATTCAAGGTAGATGTTGATACCTAGCTTTGTAGGTATTCTCTGTTACTTCTCATAGCATTTGTGCACCATAACAACCCTATAAGTCACAGAATAGGCTGCCATTCACTGAAGTAATTTAGCAAAAGAGATTGTTTAAAGGAATAGTCTAAATTTTTTGTACTTAAATGGATATGGGAAAATTCACACTGAATGGAAAGAAAAGTCTAATTGATTGTGAAAGATATTCCTTCTTAGGGCCTCTTTAACCAGCACAAACAACAAAACAAATTAATTTAATCCTATTTCTGTATCAGTTTGATTAGTTACAGAAACAGGTATTTTAAGGATATTTTTCTGTGATTGTTTGATGGCAACTGAGTGCATCAGACACCTCAGCATGAAGTTGATAAAGTTGAAATAACTGACTCAACCATCAGTTCTGGGATCTTTCTCAGATCATATCCACTTGCATTTATAGCAGACAGCAAGTCCCCATCTAGGAACAGACTTAGGACTGAGGGAAGACGGAAAACTGCTATAAAGCAGTAGTTTTTGTTCAGTTTTCAACAAAAAGTAACTGATTGTTGGAATTTTTGTTAGGAAGAATGGGACAAAGATAACAAAGTAGGACTTATCCATTAGCAAAGCCAGACTGGCTTTATTTGACTCATATGGAAATTTATATTTATGTAATGTCTTTAGTTCAAGACTGATTTTTATTTTTTTACATCTTGGAGTAGTCATGATTCTTGCTTTAAATATGCAGCATGGGCATTTGATTTGAAGTATACCAGGCTTTCATGATAAAATTATTCAAACTTGCAAACTGATTATACAGTAGGCTAGTTGCCCTACAAAATTCTAATGATGAGATGTCAGAGAAGAGCTCCTTCCCTCTCCCCTCTCTCACCATTTGTGTATACATTCAGTGGCAAACCTAACAACCTCCAGGGCTCTCGTCTCCATGAAACTCATTTCACAATTCTTCCATTGTGGAATAGCTACTGAAAAAAATAACCCTTTTGTTGTTGTGTTTTTGAGGGACCATAAATTAAACTCAGTAGCAGAGATCAGGGCTAGTAATTTTTGAAGGGAAATGTCTCTGAAGTGTCCTTCCCAGTTCATAAACCTGTGAATTTGTAGACTATGGCTCTCCCTCAGTTGAGAGCAAAGGTCAGACTGTTTGGCCTCTTTTCCATGGTGGTGCTCACATAGGTTCAGGGTTTCTTTCCTTTTTTATTTCTATAAAAAATATATATTCTTTCGGGTGCGTTATTGCTGCTACAGTGCCAACATTTCTTTTGTCTTTCAAGGAAATTCATAAATAATGGATATCTCTTCAGTTAAAATTTTTTATGGCAAAAGAGAAATTTAATGTGGCCCACGTCAGCAGCCATACAGTGGAAGAGATTTTATCTCCTTCTTTGAATCCTGTCAAAAGTACAGACCTTGCCTGCTCCCTGGTAGAATTTGGCCTCGTAGCAGATATTTGGGGAGGTGGACTTTGGAGATATTCAGGTACTCAGGTATTCAGACATTCTGTTCATATATGCAATCCAGGGAAACCAGAAACACAGCAGCTCCTCCTGCAGCCTCCAGGTATTTTATTTTACTACATGTAACTGAAGAGATGGCCCTTTACATCCAAAGTCAGACCAAAGTCAGAGAATGGCACTCACCTCCAGTGAGGTCCCTAATGGCACAAGGAAGCCAAATCATCCCAAGCCATCAGGCACTAATGAACTGCAACGATGTTTAAGGAGTACCTCTCAGAATAATGTCTTCTCAAGTACTAGGTAGGGATCATAACCTTGCTGGATATCTACCAGATCAACTGTTTTTGTGCCTGAATGCTGCTTGACCTGGCAGGATATCAGAACAGAACTTAGTTAAGAGAGTATATAAACTGTACCTTTCAAACTATGCTCTTAAAAAGTTATTGGCTGCAGGTATGAGACATCCATATGGTCTAGGAGGCACCTGTAAATTTCATCAGGATTCAGTGATATGCACTTTGGCTGAAATTATAATTCATCAGTGCAGGCAGATATCTGAGTCAACAGATTCCATCCTTCCAGTGATCAGATCAACAAAGACTTTGGAGTTTAGTCTTCATTAGTTGTAAATGAGAGCTGGTGTTAGAGCCATCTTAGCAAAAGGTTCTTTGGCATCTCTAAATGAGCCGAGGTGATCCCTAATGAAAAATAATAACTGTTTAAGATAAAGGTTTGCATAGCTGAAAAAGAAAGCACCCAGGTCTACTTTTCACACAAGCCTGAGGAAATACATGCTGATGGCTTATATAGAATGCATGGCAGGTTGCATATTACTTAACTGGTTAAATGTGCAAATATTTTGTCTAAAGTGATCATAAACCAAAGTTAACAACAAACCCCCTCAAACTTGTCAAAAACACTGAGGTTTTCTTAATATATGCTTGCACAATTATCACTTGGTTTCATAGCTTTTAGAATTCAAGTGACAAATTTTGAGGGATTTTTATTGTTAACTGTTGAACAATTCCTTTATTAAGGAACAAAAAAATAATATTTGAACTATGTCGTAGAAGATATAAAAATATATTTTAAAAAATCAGTGTTAAAATAACACAGTTGGGCTGGAAGTTGCTGGATTGCTCCTAGCAGCAATACTAATCTTTGTAGTGGAGCTTAACTAGTGTAACACTTAATCCTGATAGTAATACATCGAATCCACTTAAACTCTAGAATTTATTTTACCAACTTTCCTTTTTTATCTATTTATTGAACTTTTTTAATGGAAATTGTCCATATGTCATACTGGACATGCTTCATTTATTCTGCATTTCCTTTGTAGCTTCATTTTGTGATAGAAGCCTACAAAAAGTGTAAAAGTACAAAACAGGAGACCAGTATCTTAAAAACACAGCTGTCCTAAGGAAAAGCACCCATGAACAACAACTATAAACACTTGAAAACTGTAAAGGCAGATTACCAAGATACATTCCTAGATCTTTTTACTGCACTTATTTCTCTAAAAATTTTATATATACATAAATAAACAGAAATACAAATATATAAATATATACATAATTAATTTAAAGGAAAAGTCCACACAGCTATATTTGAAAAGCAAATATTTCAGTTTATGCTTAGTTCCAGTCACCACAGTATTACTATTTATTGGTGTAGTGAATTTATGAAAAAGAAATGCCAGCTGCCTCATTACATCATACTGAAGTGTTCCAAGATCTGACACAGATGTTTTGGACCATAGAATTGAGGGGAAAATTTGGGTGTACCCATATTTATGCAGCCTGGTGAGAGAATGCATTCCAGTAAGCTAAGGTTATTTTGGAAGACTCTTACATATTTATTTCAATTGATGTTGAGTTGAAACAAAAATCGTTCTGAGAGAGAAAAACTTTATTCAAATGGTTCCAAAAAAGCACAGCCCATACTTTTGCTAGGTTTTCTATCACTTTGTATCTTTTTGCTGGCCGTAAAGATGTTTAACTTTATAGTGTGAAAGGAACAGACCTCTTTCATTTGAACTAATGGGCTTCTAATGAATTTCGTGAATGCTAATATATCCACAATACATTTCATCCAGTTGATACATAATGCTCCACTTCTAAAATGGGTCTGTGTAAATTAAGTTTGAAGGGTGTACATGCTGGTCTTTCACACAGTAATTGCATGATGTGAACCCCCACAGCAGCTGATTTCAGAGTTCACCCTTGCTGATTCTTGGTGGTGGAAATTTGCCACAATGATTACATCATCTTCCAACAAACCACATGTGCATGACAACAGTCAGCAAACAATTACTTAAAACCCTATAATATAATTTGTAATTTGACATAATAGGCTTTTCTTTCAGGGTTCACATTTCCATGACAAAGCCTGGGGAATTGGGGCACTTCTGCAAACAAGCATAGGCTCTGGACATCATCAGTGGGGGAGATGGCCTTGTCCCTCCTCTCCTCAGTGCTCCAGGCTTGCACAATCTCTGTCCTGCCTGGAATTTGGGATTAAAACTGTGACAGTCATCATTTTGGAAAATTCATTAAAATGCTCTCATTTATTTCTTTTTAGCCCTGAGCCAAGCCAATGCCCATCTTACGTTTTCTCTAACAAGACAGCAAGGGGGGAGGAAAATAAACCTCTAGTCATGATTTATGGAAACAATAACACTTCCTCGAGTTTTAAAAACATCTGAAAGCAAATGTCATGCCCCTGCCTCCTCTCCAGCTCTCTGTGATGTTTTCCACCCTCCTGTGTTACAAAGACTAGTAAAGACTGAGTTTCAGGAAAGATATGTTGTGGTAAAAGTATTTCTTCTTTAATCTAATATTCTCCAGCAAGGTCACAAATCACTAGCTATGCAACATCTGAAAACTACAAAATTATTGCAGATTCAGGCCTTGAAGCCCTCCTGTTTTCATTTTTCTTAGACAGAAATCCTTGATGTATATACAGGAGATAGATCAGTTTAAATTCTCTCCCTCGTCCTCCTTCCCCTCCTTGCTGCCTTTAGAAAAGTGATTTATTTCAAAAATGTGTGACTTTTCTAATCATCTGTTTATGGGGTAAGGGTTTTTTGTAGCAGTAAAAGCTCTTAAGGCCCACAAGGAGGAATTATGCAGCTTCTATTATAAGGAAATGTAAAATAATTGCAGTTTTATGTGGGGTGAGGACACTTAGAGGAATGTGAAGTCTTTATCTGCAGATGTGAGTTAACGTTTTGTTTAGACTGTGGCTGCCAGAGGAAGATGTGAATAAACAGAAGGTCCTACTTTCCATAAGGAGCAAAAATTTTACTTTTTAGTCTTGTTTTCCAAATGAACTCAAAGGTGGGAAATGGACTGTTTCTGCATATCTTAAAAAAAAAAGGAAAAAAAAAAAGTTTTTCAGAACTTAGCAAGTGGTTGGGAATATAGAAGGGCAATAATGTCATTATTATACACAATATTACTGAATCACAGGAAAAGGTTATAGGCTACTTACAGAAAGCATACATTAGCACAGATGAATAGAATGTGGTTTTCAGGAACAAAGTAACTCACACAGAAGGGAAAAGAGCAACTACTATGAATACTGGAAGTGTATCACTAGTGCTGTCTGCAAGGCTGTTGATTTTAGGCTGTTTGTAGCTATTATCTCAATTTGCTCTTCCTTCCCTGAGTGTTCTCTGTGTGATTTATTTTCACAGCCCCCTGCCCAGATTCAGAGGCAGAGGAACCCATAGGTTCAAATGAATGATAATGAGCATTGTCAGAGAGGCAAGAAAATTGAGTCCTTGCTCTGGCTGCCTGGCCAAGAGCTGCAGGAGCTAATTGTGTCAATGGTAATGAGACCAAGCCGGCAGCAGATGCTCACGTGCCTTTACAATCCAAATCCCACCAACAAATTCCTCCCACAGAAACTTTGAGGGATGTCTTGGCACCCTGGAGATGGTGACAGACCCGGTCTCAGCCACATGCCACCTGCTAGAGCCATTGTTAAAAGAGAGAAGGAGGGAAAAAAGTGCCTATTATGATAACAAAGTTGTTTGCTGTCTCTTGCAATGACTTTATGGCACTAGTTTTACCATGCTGCAGCTATTGAAGAAAAAAAAGAAAAAGGAACATCTGATTCTTTATAGAGAAAAATTTTCATTGAGCACTTTTAACCACTTACTTGGGAAGCCAGATGTTCGATATGTTTTACATATTCTGCTGAAAAACCATGCCTGCCTTTTTCCCATTACAGCTCCCACTGTGTCTGCTTCCTCCAGCAGGACTAAATTTTCACGTGTTTTCCCATTGCACTGGAGTGGGGAGCATGCTTTCCTCTTTTTTTCCCAGAAAAATCAAGAAGAAAAAAATGCAGATACCCATGTGGAGAACTGTATAAATATTTACTGTAAAATAAAATAGACAACATATTTGTTCCTTATTTACAAAGCAGGCTGGGTGGTAGATTGTGCCTGAGGTTTTGAAGAGAGAAAAGCAATTATGGGTTCCTTAAAAACAATATTTTTTAATGCAAGCTTGCTAAATTCTGCAGTACAGAGATGTTTAGAGCATTCCAGGAAATATTTGCCCAATAGCAGTTGTTTTTGGAGAAATCTGATGAAATATCCTTTCTTGCCACAAAACTTTTTGTCCAGCTTTGCAGTCCTCTGGGACTCAGTGCTCTTCAAGACGTTTAACTGACTCTGAAGCTGCTCAAAATCTTTCTGGGCACTGGGCTGGTTCCCTGTCAGCTTTGGCATCAAAGTCATAAAACCATTAAGGTTTTAAAGGGCCTCCAAGACCATCAAGTCCAACCTACGACCTAAAGCTGGCAGATCCACCACAAAGATCCAAGGCAAAAGCATCTTAAAAACTCTGGAGCTACCTCTGGCTCCACCATGGCTGAAGTCTGGCTGTGCTGGATGTGATTGACCCATTTCTTTCTTGGGAGACCCTGACATCCTTGGAACATTTTAGTCACTAGCAGCTGCTGGAAGCAGGTACATGAGTGGATCTCGATCATTTGGCTTAGGGTGTCAGTGGAACACTGAATATGTGCTTTTTCTGGTAAAAAAGACACTTGGAACACCAATTATGCTCCTTTTTTTTCAACTCCCAGAGGTAATGGAGGATGTTATAGCTCTGTGAAAAGCTTGGGTTGAGCCAGTAATTCAACAGACTATGTATCGCAGCCCTGACTAAATTCACATCTACACCAAACTCCAAATCTTTTACTTCACAGAAACCCCACTCCTGCAAAGAAAATTACCTGAAATGCAGCTGCTTCTTTCTGCTCTTTGTAAAGAGTGGCCTTGAAAGTATCCTCACATCCTAGACAGTGTGTTGCGGGGTACAAGAGCAACACACTTGTCAAAGCAGAGTAGCAGCAGATTAAGACACAGAAAGCCTTTCAAATTTATTGACATAAAGTATTTCAAATTCCAGTGCGTGTGGTGTGTGACTTTGCTAACATCTGGGATAAAACCAGATGTTAGAAGTCCAGTGCCAGCACACCACCCTGTAGGACTGATTACCGTGCCTCAGGCTGAGAGCACAGATGCTGCTGGTGCTTTTCCTGTGGGGGAAAAAGGAGGTCTGGGCTTTCTGCCTGCAGTTGTGACCACCTCAGCCCCATGGAGGCTGCACCAGTGGGGCACAGGAGGGGAAAGAGCAGCTTTGTTCCTTGAGTTCCACTTTGCCTGAACCAAAAGTTATGGCCGCTGCTCTCTGAAGCCTTTGGCCCTCTGCATTTTATGTATTTCAGTTGAAGGGATGATAAGAAAGAAAAATGATGCCTTAGGAAATGTGTGGTTGTATTTGTTGTACACAGCAGGAACTACAGCTTGGTTTGGGTGGCTTTGTAAGAAAGTGGAACAGGGCCACACAGTATTACGTTTGCTGGCTTAGGTGCAGTGGGAAAGAAATGTGTTACAGTGCCTTTTCCCCCAGACATATATAATGCTCAAACCCTCTTTTGGCTCTAGCATATGTATTGCTCTTAAAGGCAGTTTTGGGTAAACAGCTATCAATTAGAGACACATTACTCCATACTTCTACAAGGCAATAACTAAACAAAATGACAAATGCATTAAAATGATCAAACAATGGAATTTCCATTGTATACTGTGCCATATTAACTAATCCTCAAAAAAATTCAAAAGCATCTGCTGATATATTGCAGGCATTTGTTTATAATAGAGATCTAGTAAACTGTAAGATTTATGCATATTTCTCTTTTTCACTTGGTAAATCTTTGAGAGATAAAAATTTTATTGGTGCAGAAAGAGACAATATCTAGGTACTTACCATGTATGGAACATATGGGTTTAACTCAAAATTTATATACACAGTGCTGCATTGCAAAACTGCCTTGGAAATTTACTCATGTAGCAGAAAACATGATCCCCTGCCCCTTGCTACGATGATTGATGATAATGTAAAACCTAATTTTAAACTCACACTTCAAAAACTTTCTCTCCCATCAGCAGGTGTATAGAATTCGGTGGTTCGATGCATTTGAATGACCCATTAGATCTTTTCTTAAGCAAGCTGAAAAAGTGAAAATTATAGGACTCTGAGCTAAAATTCAGGGCTCTGAACTAAATTTCTCTGTTTACCCCTTCTTCTGAGTCTTGGACTTTTGTTCCAGGGCTTTGACTGGCTGTTTTTTGGGGCAGGAAAGTACTTTTTCCTGGTGCAGCTATTACCTTTACCAGAAGTCTTCTGGATGTCTCTGAGGTGACAGAGTGGCCTTTGAGACAGCTTGTGGAGGACACTGCACAGAAAGGACAGTATTCTGATGGGAACAGATACTGTTGAAACAGATTATCTTCAGCAGGAAGCACTGTAAGTCTTAGGTATACATGTATATAGTCAAGATACAGATTTTGTGGAGGTCAGGATTGATAACATTACATGGAATTTTGCTCTTCTGATTTTTCTGCCAGAATCCCTGACCCCATTTTTGACTGCCTTTTCATGTGAGCTAGGTAACTGATGTCTCAGACACATTGTTTAATATTCCACAGATCAAAATATGTGCTCTGCCTGAGATATTTGGTGTGAATTAAGAAGACTGTAATCCAGAGGCTACATTTTTGCTAGTCCAATGGTCTTTTCTGCCTTTAATATCTCTTAAGGTAAGTCAGCCTCTGATGTCCCTCAATTCTGAGAAGAACATCAGGTATAAGCGTGACTGATGAAATAGTGGATTGGACAAATACAGCATTAATTTGTGATGAGCTCTGTTATATGGTTGTCTGTGCAAAAAAACGGACTGAAATGTCATCTTCCTTCCAGCCACCCCAAAGAACAGTATCACATTTACCTTTGATCAGCTTTTTGGGCCCAAGAGTGAGTGTAAAATGGCAACACTCGTTTGCCTGCAAGAATACTCCTCACTCAGTCTGGACTCATGCTGCAACTGATGGAAATATTAGTTTCACTTTGGGAAACAGGTTTGTTGAAGAGGGATGCAGGAAGAGAGAGGGAGAGAGGAAGAAAGAAGGAAAGGGAGAGAATCAAGAGGGAGAGACAAAGCACCTCAGTTTTGTCGTTCATTGTGACGGAAATGTTCTTCTAAAAATACACTACTGACTTAGGAAGACTTGTCTTTCACATTCATTGCACAGGTGTCAAATCAAATTTTATCTTGCAATGTCTTGTGCACTGGAGCATAGCTCTTGTGACATTTTGTAACATAATGCAACATAAGGCAATAAATCATACAGAAGTGAATAAAACCTCATTTTTGTGTATGTGTCTTGAGGAGGGGAACGAACCAAATGGCACAGTGCTAATTTTACTGTTTCTATCATTGTTAAGAAAATACATTTTTCTTTCCCATCCTTGCTGAGGGACTATTTATTAAAATAATTCTTTAAAGTAAAATTCTTTTTTACCTAATTTTTGCATATACATTTTGCATCTAGGGGATCATATACTTTTAGAAGAAAATATAGGCCTGAGAGCTCAGCAAAACTCTGCAGAGTAACAAGACAGACTTTAAAGTGAATCTACCACAGAAGCAAACCTCCTTTCAGCTAACAGAAATAAACCTCCTTTCAGCTAAGTGAAAAATAATTAATCTGTTGTGCAGCTGTTGTTTCTGAAGCAGTACTGTAGGCAAATGAAAGTGCAATTTAGAGTCAGTTTGTTTTTCTTCGGTACATCGGTGAAGAATTGGAGTGGAACTTTTGGGAAGAGCCTTGTTGTGAAAAGGTCTGTTTTAGGTGGGAATAACTGAGATTAGTCTCCAGGAGGCCAGCAGCACTCTGGTCATGTGCCTAAGAGCACTCACAATACCAAGCTCACTAAGAAGCATCTGCTGCCTGCACGTGGGACTCTCTCTTTTCTTTGTGAAGGAAGTCTGTCATGTCAAAGGTGGGCTGGAGTTTAAGAGACTTTCAGACAAATCTCTTTCACTGGATGTTGAAGATAGCAGCCTTGGGAGTGCTGTGATTGCTCCTAAGCACCCTGGAGAAGTATCACTTCTAGAAGAGCTACATGCTTAAATATTGCTCCATCTAAGCAAACAGTCTGAAGATATGCTCCTCCTCCCTTGTAGCTTATCAAATGAAAAAATACAAAATGAAAATTGAGACTTTTTCCTTACTTTAGTTCAGAATTCAGGTAAGGACTATTGTGCCAATAACATTTTATCATCATCGTAAGTGCAAGTGGTCAGTTGCAAGATAGTGTGGACTTAAGTGACAATATGGCATGTAATATGACTGATAAAGTTGTAAAATAAAAAAATAAATTCAGAAAGGGTAAAAAAGAAAAGAGATGATGTAATTCTTATTGGTTGGTATCCCGCTCTCTATTATTATACAGAGTGTGTCTCTGAGAAAGACCAACATGGCAAAGTGGAATTACTACTTGGAAAGTGATAAAAATTGCATAGAACAAGTTCTGCATATCTAAGTCTACTAAACAGTTCCTTGGAAGAACATGCAATCATTTTAAAGTATACATAATAGTTTTAAAGCAGTAGAATTATTTTTACTATGAATTATTCATCTTCTGTACTCATCATGTAAAGGGGTGGTGACTTCTTTTATCAACAAAATACTTTTTATTGACACCAAGAACAGCATTTAATTGAACCTCTTTCTCCAATTATCGTCAGAAAAGAGTTTACACTTGTACTTTGGAAAAATGTTTTAGGAAGATTTATCAGAGCTGCAAAAAAAGCTGTCCACGAACTAATGGAATTATGCTATCTTTGAATTCTCTCCACCAGAACTTAGAATGGTCACTAATTCCTTTCTTTGCTCTTTTGGTGTTTGCAAAGGGGTTCACTAAAGCCTGAATTGATATAATTATTGGCTTGGATTGTTAGAGATTTAGGCCAGATGGCTATGGGTTTCTAAAGTCCCAGTTGCTTGTGTTAGCTTTTCTAGTTTGCCTATAGGGTTTGGGGATCAGCAATTTGAAAGGGCTGCAAACTTGTAAAACAGTATTATTCATGGGGGCAGAATGTTCATCAGCGTGACCCAGTACTAAATACATTCATTATGGGCATTTCTATTCTGCACAATTTGCCACACGGTGCTAGTTTGTGGAAGAAAAAAAAAGAGACAATGGCTTATAAAATGCTTTTGAATGCTTAAAAAGAAGGAGAGTTCACACTGAGTCTCCTCTGCTTTCTTTTTCAGCAAAATCCTTTTTAGTGACTTTGGCTGAGCTCTGGTGAGAGTAAGTAAATTGGTCAAATAAGATATTTACTATTTACATTTTTGGATATGCCATGGGGGGACCATAAGAGAGGGAGAAGAGCAATAAAAGAGTGATGGTATCCTTGTGGGCAAGTCTAATAAGCAAATGGACAAACTTAGCAGAAAAACAAAGAGAAACATAGCAAGCCTGTGGATAAAATGATAAAAGCATATGTTAAAAGGAAGTAGAAGTCACATAAATAGATACATTTGAAGTGAAAAGAATGCATCAGCTTCCATGTCCTGAATGCAGCCTGAAACTAACACATGGATCTGTAACATTTCTAGTGTGCACAAAATACATGCTCGACTCAGACATAAGATTATATTTTTGTGTGGGAGTGTAAATAGTTTTCTGCAACAGCAGAGAGGGGAGGAATTTGTCGTTTTCTAAACAATCTGTCGTGTGGCTTCTTTTCCTTTAAAATACTTGGCATGTAGAAGGTGTGCTTAGCCCAGACTGTCACGGTGGAGCATGAAGTGCTGTTTCAAACAGGATGAAAAAGATCATCTGAAGTAGGGCTGGAACAGCAAATGAAAAAGCTCACCCGGAGACAATCGCACACATGAACACACAGAGGAAGGGGCTCAGGCAGAGGCGGCTGAGATGAGGGCAGAGATGCTGCGAGAGGCAGCCGGGGAAGGACCGGAGAATGCAAAATGTTCCCGACTTGGGAAGGAGGAGGGCAGGTTTCGCGGAGTGGAGAAGCTCTCGCAGGGCTCCGGGCAGGAGCACATAAATTGGGAACATGCAGGTTGTGGGTAAACAAGCAGCAAGAAGACGCTCTTGCGGCACGGACAGCGAGACGTCAGCCCCAGCTCTTTTACTAAGCGAACCCACTCAAAAGCTCCCAGCGAGTTAAACAAGGGCTAACCTAAAGTATGGAAATAAGGAGCGCGATCTCATTTCTCGCGGCAGGAAGGGGAGGAATCAAAACCACAAAACCCCGCTTGAAACTGCCGTGAAAATTCGGGGGGTGGGGAGGAGAGACGTTTGATTTAAAGTTGCCCATTAGTCATTTGTGCCCCCCAGCCCCCATCCCTGGCCGGCCCGGAGTCCGCCCGCACTCCCTCCCGCTGCCCCCGCCCCGGCGCGCCGGGCTGCGCGCCCCCTCCCCTCCCTTTCCCTCCCCTTCCCATCCTTTCCCTTCCCTTCTCCTCCCATTGGCTGCACCGGGCTCAGCACAGGCCGGGCAAAAGCTTTGTCTGGGGACTTGGAGTGAAGTTGCAGAGGATTTTAGGCTGGAGCCGGCGAGGGAGGGCGTTCAGTCGGGCGGCGAGTGCGGAGAAGGACGGGAGGACGGGATCGGATCCATCCCGCCAGCGCCCGGCGCTCCCTGGATGCAGGCGGCGGGAGAGGAGCGCGCTGCCCCGGAGCATCCCCGCCTGCAAGAGGAGCGCCGAGTCAAATGAGAAAGCGTGGATTGCTTACAGATTGTATCTGGATGTCCCGGCACGGTGTGTATAAAAAAAAGCAAAAAGTTTTCTGATCTGTAAGTTATTAATACTTGGCTGGCTAGAGAAAAGGCGTTTTCAAGCTGGAAAGGACCAGATGTGCTTTGGATTTAAGGTACCGAAGGAAGGCAAAATAATTGCTTTTTAACTTATTGGGAGAAATTAATTGCGAAAACTTACAAATGTACCGAATCGACGGTAAAATGCACTTTCTATTCATTTTTGCACTGATCATAATATCTTGCAATAATGCTGTGCTGGGCAAGAATTTGAAATACAGGATTTATGAGGAGCAGAGGGTTGGATCAGTAATTGCAAGACTATCGGAGGATGTTGCTGATGTTTTATTAAAAATGCCTAACCCTTCCTCAGTTCGGTTTCGAGCCATGCAGAGGGGGAATTCTCCCTTGCTTGTAGTCCGTGAGGATAATGGAGAAATCAGCATAGGAGCTAAAATTGATCGGGAACAACTGTGCCAGAAAAACTTAAACTGCTCCATAGAGTTTGATGTGATCACTCTGCCCACTGAACATCTGCAGCTTTTCCATGTTGAAGTTGAAGTGCTGGATATTAATGACAACTCTCCGCAGTTTTCCAGAGCTCTTATCCCTATCGAGATATCAGAGAGTGCAGCTGTAGGAACTCGGATCCCTTTGGACAGTGCTTTTGATCCAGATGTGGGAGACAACTCCCTTCACACTTACTCCCTTTCTGCAAACGATTTCTTTAGCATCGATGTGAGAACCAGGACTGATGGTGCTAAGTATGCAGAGCTGATTGTGGTCAGAGAGCTGGATCGCGAGCTGAAGTCCATTTACGAGCTCCAACTCACTGCCTCTGACAAAGGGGTGCCTCAGAGATCTGGGTCATCCCTCCTGAAAATCAGCATTTCCGATTCCAATGACAACAGCCCTGTGTTCGAGCAGCAGTCATACATTATCCAGCTCTTGGAAAACTCTCCTATTGGGACTTTGCTCATAGACCTCAATGCTACTGATCCAGATGAGGGCGCCAATGGGAAGGTCGTGTACTCCTTTAGCAGTCATGTGTCTGCCAAAATTATAGAAACTTTTAGGATAGACCCAGAAAAAGGTCACCTGACCCTGCTGAAGCAAGTGGACTATGAAGTAACTAAATCCTACGAAATTGATGCTCAGGCTCAGGATATGGGGCCAAATTCTATTCCAGCTCACTGCAAAATTATAATTAAGGTTGTGGATGTGAATGACAACAAGCCAGAAATCAACTTAAATCTGATGTCCACGGAGAGAGAAGAGGTAGCTTGCATTTCTGAGGGGTCACCTCTGGACACCTTTGTTGCCCTGGTCAGAGTGCAAGATAAGGATTCTGGTGTGAATGGAGAGATCGTCTGTAAGCTCCATGGGCATGGCCACTTTAAACTTCAAAAGACTTATGAAAATAACTATTTAATCTTGACTAATGCCACTCTAGATAGGGAAAAGAGATCTGAATACATCTTGACTGTAATAGCAGAGGACAAGGGAACGCCAAGTCTCTCCACAGTGAAACACTTTACTGTCCAAATCAGTGATGAAAATGACAACCCACCCCGCTTCCAGACAAACAGATATGAAGTTGTTATCTTGGAAAATAACTCTCCGGGAGCATACATCACTTCAGTCACAGCCACAGACCCAGATCTGGGTGACAATGGGCAGGTGACATACACTATTTTGGAGAACTCTGTTTTGGGAAGCTCTATAACCACCTATGTGACCATCGATCCCTCCAACGGGGCGATCTATGCCCTGCGAACCTTTGATCACGAAGAAGTAAATCAAATTGCCTTCGTGGTCCAAGCTAGGGATGGAGGGAGCCAGCAGCTCGTTAGCAACACCACGGTGGTACTCACCATCATTGATGAAAATGACAACGCTCCCGTCATCGTGGGGCCGGCGCTACGCAACAGCACAGCAGAAATCTCAATCCCTAAAGATGCTGAAATCGGCTTTCTTGTCACCAGGATAAGGGCTACAGACAGAGACTCTGGCATGAACTCTGAACTCAGCTGCTCCATAGCAGCTGACAAGGAAAACAGCATCTTTGTGATGGATCCCCAAACTTGTGACATCTCTATCAATGTGAGTGTTGAATCGGTTCCAGCAAAACAATGGGAGTTTTTGGTGATAGTCCAGGATAAAGGCAGCCCTCAGCTTAGTACTAAAGCTCTTCTGAAATGTACCATTTTGGAGCATGTTTATTCATTTTCAAGCACCGAAGCAACTTTGGTGAGCCAACCCTCCCTGGACATCTCCATGATAACGATTATATCCTTAGGATCAATATGTGCTGTGTTACTGGTTATTATGGTTATCTTTGCTACGAGGTGCAATCGAGAGAAAAAGGACACCAGGTCTTACAACTGTCGTGTGGCCGAATCGACCTACCAGCACCACCCAAAGCGTCCCTCCAGGCAGATCCACAAAGGGGACATCACGCTGGTGCCAACAGTTAATGGCACTCTACCCATCAGATCTCACCACAGAGCTTCACCATCATCATCCCCCGCCCTGGAGAGGGGGCAGATGGGCAGCAGGCAGAGCCACCACAGCCACCAGTCACTGAACAGCCTGGTGACCATCTCCTCCAACCACGTGCCTGAGAATTTTTCCCTGGAACTCACCCATGCTACACCAGCTGTCGAGGTAAGGTCCAGACCTTGGTTTTGCACATCCATTTGTGCAGACACTCATTGGGAAGCATGCACACACCCCTGTGTGCAGTCTGTGAGAGCAGGAGGCAGCCAAGTCTGTGCCTCATGGGAATGTGTCATGGATTTCTCTTCTATGTCACAGCTTTTCAGTTTTACTCCAATATCTCCAAGATTCCATTACCCTGAGGAACAGGGTTAAATCTGTTGTTAATAGCATTATTCCTTGGTTCTTCCCTGTAAGGTCAAAAAATGGAGTGGAACATAGTGCTCTGCACTGGTTAACTGTTCACTCTTTCTTCCTTGCCTTCCCTCTCCCTCCTCTCTGTACAGCTCCATCTCAGAAAGAGTGCCTGAGTATTTATACTCAGAAACAATCCAGGAAACTCTTTTATAAATGGGGGTGCAGAACTAAAACATTCTGACACAGTTTGAGTACAGCTGCAGTAACATACGATCACAGTATCTCAAACTATGAGACTCCCTGTCTCATACTTTATTGCAAAGCAAGGCTGGTTTTTTGTTTTTTTTTTTAATTAGGATCCTGGAATTGTAAATGCTTGATTTTAATATATTAAACCAAAACAAAACTCCACCTCTGTTTAATTGCTGGTTTTACTTGCTAAGGAATTAATTATTATGAGTTCAGAGGCTAATGAACAGCAGTGAACTTCCTCATTTTACAGAGTCTTCAGATGTTTCCTGTGTCAGACACTACACTACCAAATAGTCTGTTGTACTGCATTATATATGTGCTGGAATTTGATTTAATTAAATCTTAAAGGAGAAAAAAAAATAAACCACAAACAAACCTGAGAAGCAAAAGTATGCTTTTATGGCTAGGAGCTTGATCTTCAATTTCAAGGAATCAGTCTTTTCACCTTTTCTTTAGCAGGTTTCTCAGCTTCTCTCGATGCTTCACCAGGGCCAGTATCAACCAAGGCCAAGTTTTCGAGGAAACAAGTATTCCAGAAGCTACAGGTAAGAATCCAGATTGTTCTGCTACATATGAATGCACATGGATCAGAAAATACAGACATGTATTTTTAAACAGAAAGTGGACTATAACACACTTGAGATAATGTAGTTCTCCACAATTCTCTTTACAGATATGCCCTACAAGATATGGATAAGTTCAGCTTGAAAGACAGTGGCCGGGGTGACAGTGAAGCTGGAGACAGTGATTATGATTTGGGGAGAGAGTCTCCAATTGACAGACTTCTTGGGGAAGGATTCAGTGACCTTTTCCTTACAGATGGGAGAATTCCTGCAGGTAAGAGCACAATGGAAGCTGAGCAGTTTATTTACAGTTCTGCCTGGCTGTCACTTTGATAAAACTACTACTGAGAAAGCAACAATTCTTTAGCTTTCAAGTCCTGTGTTTCCTTCCTCTTTTACTTTGCTTCATGATAAATATTGAGTTGAAGCCTTGATGTGTCTACCAAAATGAAACCTGAAATACAACTGCAAATCTACCCAGAGCAATGCCTACTTTTTTTGTTACTCACATCATGAGCTGGCTCCAGGTTCCTCCTAAAAAGTATGATGTGCTGCAAGTCCTCAGACTTTTAATGACTGGGTGGATGTTTTTGCAAAGCCAGGCAGTTGTGGTTTGTTAAAAATACAGTGAACTATAATTTGGGAGACTGGTTTCTGCAGTGGATTTTATCCATATGATACAAATTTTACTACTTAGAAATTGAGTGTGAAAGTGAACTAGAAATATAGATGGAGAAGAAAGAAAAGTGTTTTTCCCACTGAAAAATGATCTTGAGTAGCAAGGGAAGGTTCTAAATATTTCCCAAATTTTAAATCTTGCAACCCTAATTTCTGGAAGCAAGAGCTTAAGAGGTACAATTCAGGGGCAGAGGGCAGAAAAGAAAAAAAAAAATTAGAAAACGGTGAGTGGCAGTAGGATAAACACACAGATACATATTCATGTGTATGAAGTATTGCTTTTTAATTTATGCCCAAATAAAAGTTGAATGAAAGGTCATGGGAATTCATGCTTACTACAGATAGAAGAATTTTGTAATCACTTTAATAATTATACAGCCTCTGGTTGTACCCTAGATCTTGTTCGTACTTCAGATCATATTTAGTTTTCCCTGTATAACCAGAGGGCCAGATAATTTCAGTAGGGTTCACTGAACCAAGTTTATAAATTTAACAAGTTTAGTAAAGTAATTTTATAAATGGAGGCCCTTTGCTTTGGGGGCTGGTGCAGCACATGGCCTTCCTGAAGTGACCCCCATGCATTAACCAGGGTTGTTATGCTCAACAAGACAGAAAGCCAAAAGTTCAAGTTGTTTTTCTTATACATTTTAACTTTAAAATTTTCTGTGCATATTTTGCTCCAGTCTGGGTTTTGTATCACATACCCAGCCATTCCCCTACCTCCTCAAATGTGCTCAAAGCTGGAGGCCTTGAGGAGTTACTCTGTTTTCAGAATCCTTAACCTAAATCTGGACTTCTAATATATTTTTATCCTCATCCTCCCTAACTCCTACTACTTATTCCTCTGCCAGCTAGCATGAGGCATGTCTCATTCTCTCCTATGCTTTAGCAAGGAGGCAGGGACGGATCTGCTGGAGCTCTCAGTTGGCCTGGGGAGCTTGAAGTGCAATGGTGTTTGCACTGGCATCCAGCCCTGCTGCTGCCAAGGAGGAGTGATCCCTTTACAGTGGGCAACTGGGGGTTGCCAGCAGACAGGAATGGTTGTCCTCTTAGCTGGCTGAAATGCCCATGACCTATTTTCAGCTCTTACAGTTCCCTCTCTAAACAGTAAGCCTAAGGATAGGATTTTCAAAAAATGCCAGGCTAATTAAATTCAAAGTAAAGGAAACTCCTCTCAGTGCAGACGGAACTGGGTTGGGCTATCAAGATTGGTATTTAGTCTCACCCTGATGTCCCTTTACTGCTATGCATGGCCTTAATCCTTCAGATAAGTCTGTTGAACCTGTTCAGATGAGGCCTGAATTGATCTACAACCCCAGTATATGAAAAGGAAAAGAAAACTTCCTGAAGGCTTCCTGTTCTCCATTCTGAAAGGTTTCTGCATTGTCAGTCTGGAGACACAGGCAAAAATGCTGTGGGAAGTTTGTCTGTTTAAGGTGGAACAAGAAAAGAATGGAGCCAGTCCCTCAAAATGCCACAAATTACATGATCAGAAAGTTCCATAACTGTCCTTGAACGACTTTTTTCTTTTTCTTTTTCTTTTTAAATCTTAACCAGCAAGCTTTAGATTCTGGAAAAGAAATTAAAAGGAAAAAAAGAAAAGCTGTTGTGCATCTGGACATTTTAAAATTTGTTGCTGATTTAAGGACAGATTGTGTCACCATTCAGTTATTCAGTTACTTCAGAGTATTTTTTGATCTTATGTTCAGGAATGTCGGAATTTATTTTTTTAAACCAAAACCATTCCTGGTAACAACGGCTTCAAAACTGGCGCTAAGACAAACTTTGCTACTAATGAAATGCTAGACCACTGAAAGTATCTAATGAATTTAAAGGAGTCTTAAAGGAATCTTCTTTATTAGAAGTGTAATCCTCACCTTCTGGGATGACTTGAGAACTGTTCATGGATCACTTAGATGTCTTTTGACAGTTCTAATTCTTGGGCATTTTCTGTAAAAACGTCATGCATGGCAACAAACACTTGCAGGCATTTCAGTCACTTGTATCAAAACTTCAGCCACTGATATATTCTAGTTTGTTTTGTTTGTTTGAAACTTCCTGGATCAGCAGTTATTTTGCAATAGATTGTGCGATATCCAAGCTGCAGTCTAAGTTTGTAATCTTGAAAAAATTCATACTGTTTCATGCATGGCACGGAGAAAGTTTATACTCATAGGAATGGAAAGGCCATTAGGAAAGCAAACAATATGATAGGCTATGTAAAGTGCAAAAATAAATAGTGCTGACAGTATTAGAGTGGGTCTTTATAAATCACTAGTATGTCCTAAACTGAAATACTCTCCTCAGTTCTGCTTACACCACCAGAAAAAGATTTTTTGATAAACGAAGTGGATCCAGAGCCACGTGGGAAATGTGTTGAGGGAACAAGGAAAACTTCCAGGGCATGACTGCAAACATTTCTTATGCAGTCAGTATATACTGAGAAAGAGCAAGAAACTCTATTCTGTGAGGCATAATCTAGCCATTAAGTGATTAGGGCAGGAGTTACTTATGGTCAAAATATGCATAATGCAAAGAGTCTGTCATTTCTGAAAGCTGTCTTTTGAAGTTGGTGACTCAAACCCGTTAGGACCCCAGCAGCACCCAGATCTTTTCCAGTATATCTGGCAGGCACACAGACACCCAGCCTGAGGCGAGGCTTTGTGTCCTACCATGTGTTCCCTTTGAGTGGAAAATTTAGCGTCTCTCCTGGCACATCCCTCTCTGCAGGTCTGTCAAACTGGGCTTTGCCTGTCTCTGCTTCCAGGAACCATTCCCACAACTCTTGGAATGTTTGCAAAGGACTCTTGCAGTGCCCCTTCGTGAGACAGTTTGGACCAGTGTAGCGCTCAAGGGTTGCAGTCATTTGCCCCATCTTATTGCTTCTCCCTGAGAGACATCAATAAACCAAGAAGCTGAGAGAGCAGCTCTGCTGTCCTTGTGCTCTTCAGTCCTCATGGCTGACCTGGATTCCCATTCCGTGGGATGCCCTCCTTATGCCAAGGCCTGAGCCAGCACGGGCCAGTAACCTGAGCTACAGAGCTGCAAGTGCACCTGAGAGCATAAATCCAGTATAAACACCAGAGTCACACAGGCTGGGCATTAGACCCCAGGTGTTCTGATAGTGTACTGAAATTTAACTGATTTAGTTAAAAAGGTAACATGGCAGTGGATCACCTTGAGTTCTACATACACTTCATTGTAAGAACAAAGGAGTTGTTTAATGGAAAAGGAGATCCCTCTGCATGTTATTATTCTTTGTTTTTTTTTTCCTCTGTCCATTTATTCCCACTTGATTGCTCTGGTATGCCTCACTAGTTGCATGTGGAAGACTTCACTAAAACACAAGTGAGTGCTTGGAGGTAGAAATTTCTTCCTTCCATTTTATATATTTTTTTAATGAGCTAGAACTATACAAAGGGCTTGTGTGGCTTACAGCCACAAGTGCTTGTTTTTGCACCTGGAATTTATGTGTTTATCTTCAGCCTTAGTTAAGAGATTGCATTACT
Organism: Rhabdornis inornatus; assembly: GCA_013397075.1. Lineage (NCBI taxonomy): Eukaryota > Metazoa > Chordata > Aves > Passeriformes > Rhabdornithidae > Rhabdornis > Rhabdornis inornatus. The sequence continues at coordinate 181,774 of VWZS01006027.1, read as the reverse complement.
GTCTTACATGAGCTGCATTGGTTGTTCTCGTTCTTGGCAATGGAAGTACCAGATCATTTGTATTTGACACCTTGAAGGTGAAACCAAACCCTGGATTTGCTCATCTCTGGGGAGGTTCCAGAGATGTTCTCATCCAGAGACAGGATGAGTGCAGGTGCTGTGTGCAGCAGGAGGGAGGGGATGCTCACTCTGCTCGTGTCTCTCTTGCAGCCATGCGCCTGTGCACGGAGGAGTGCAGGGTCCTGGGCCACTCCGACCAGTGCTGGATGCCACCTCTGCCCTCTCCCTCCTCTGACTACAGAAGCAACATGTTCATCCCTGGGGAGGAGTTCCAGGCACCCCAGCAGCACCTGCAGCAGCAGCACCAGGGCCTCGAGGAGGACGCCCAGGCAGCCGACGCCGGTGAGAAGAAGAAGAGCTTTTCAACATTTGGGAAGGACTGCCAGAGTGAGGAGGAGCCAGGGGACACCTGCACCTCCTCACTGCTCTCCGAAATGAGCAGCGTCTTCCAGCGCCTGCTGCCTCCCTCGCTGGATGCCTACACGGAGTGCAATGAGATGGATCGCTCCAACTCACTGGAGCGCAGGAAGGGACATCTGCCAGCCAAGAATGTCAATTATCCGCCGGGGGTGGCAGCCTGGGCAGCCAGCACGCACTTCCAAAACCCTGCCAACAACGGGCCCGCTCTGGGGACTCACTCGGGAGTGCAGCCTTCATCCAAATGGCTGCCAGCCATGGAGGAGATCCCGGAGAATTACGAGGAAGATGATTTTGACAATGTGCTCAACCACCTCAGTGATGGCAAACATGAACTCATGGATGCCAGTGAGCTGGTGGCAGAAATTAACAAGCTGCTGCAAGATGTCCGGCAGAACTAATTGTTTCAAAAACCTATTTTTCCATTTTTATGGAAAACTGGAAGGGGGGAAAAAAGAAAAGGAACAAAAAATAGACTGAGGTGAACTGGCATCGCCAACTAGTTGCATTTATCATAAATGTGTCTGTGTATGTTGAATATTAAAATACTGTATTTTCATATGTACACAATGCAAGTGTGATTATCTTTATCTGTATTTTAAAAATACATTTGTACCTTATATTTATGTGTAATTTAACAAATAAATTTTATTTTTGTACACCCACAGCAAGCATGTTTTCCTAAATGTATATAGATGGTACCACCCTTGTCAAACTTAGATCATTCTTGCCACACAGGCATGTTTAAAAAAAAAAAAAAGAAGGATATTGTTTTCCCTTATTATTTCTTTCAAAGGTTTCATATACAAATTCAAAGCACTGAAAAAGTTATGCAAATGTTAGTTTCAGTAAAGGATCCAACACCGTTTTTGCAATGTTTTATTCTTATAATAAAGAATTGTAACTCCCACGAAACCTAAAATGTCCTTTTTTTGTTTTGATGCTTTTGGTCTATAGAATCATTTTCTCATTTAATTAATGGATTATTGCAGGTTGAGGTCTTCCTGTCTTTGGCACATAACTGTTTTCCCCAGTGAACAAATCATGGAATTCAGTGATGGGTCTTCCACTGTGATGTCTGCAAAAAAATGTAAATTTGTTGTGCTGCTGTTACACTGCAAAGCCAGTTCAACTCAGCAGTGTATACTTGAAAGACAGCAATAAAATCAGCTTTTCTGACCTCAAGCTGAATTCTGAATATATGTAAATACAAAAAGTTGCAATGAACTGCTTTATCTTTGTAAATGACACCACAATAAAAGGAATGTTGCATCTTCCAGAAAAACAGCTATATTTTTCCTCTGCACAGCAGCTACATTTTTATATTAGCTATATTCTCTGTTGTAAGTGTGCCTGTCTTTTATTTACAAAGTAGTACAGAAATGTTTGAACTTCCTAGAAAAGAACAAGCCTGCATATACATTCTCTCTGGCTGCATCCCATCCTTCCATGGTGGGGCTTCTCTCTGTCCTGAAACTCGGTGAAAAATCATTTATATTATGGTGCCATTGCTATAGTGGGGGTGATATAACTAATATTGCTCAGACAAAAGTAATTGTTGTCCTTTCAGCTCCNTATATGTATATATTTTTTAATGCTAGCTACAAAAATTCCTGCTTAATGTTACCCAAAAAAAAGCAAGAATTTTGTTGCATGCATAAGATTCATTTGGGTTATTTTGTGTGCAAGGAAACTTTAATGTCCTTATTGGTGTCACAGTGCTGTAGATGGGACATTTGAAGTGTAGGCATTTGTTGACACCTGGACAATGGAGAGATTCTCAACTTGTTTACACATCAGGAGCTCATGCTATGCTTTACTGGTTAGAAATACCAGGACCTCATATTGGGAGATTTGTTACAGCACCTTTGAATGCCAACAGGACTTGGAGTCTCATCGAGCTGCCATCTGTTATGGGCAAGTTGTAACACCTCATTAAATATTTGACACCTCTTCCCTGTTTTTTCCTACTAGTAGGCATTATTGGCCCCACAAGGCTCACCTGGGTCCCATTCTCCCACTCCACCTCACTCCAGACTGGAGCAGGCAGCTGTTCTATGAGTGTTTGTCCTCTTTGGCTCTCAGGGACAGCCTGAGTCTGACTTTACAGCTGTGTCTCCAACCCATATCCAGCTGCTGCTGACAGGAGTCCCTGGATCCTCATCCTGGTGTGTCACCTTGGCATGGAGTCCTTTGCAGCACCTCACTAAATCACTGTGTCCAGGTTCTGCAGGGTTGCACTTTGTCAGGGTGGGTACTGCTCGTGCTGGGATTGCTCTCAGCTGCTTTAGAACAGCAACATCAGGATGACTCTGAAGCCAGGATGCTGTAACAGTCTTCAAGTTGGCAGAGACATAACTTCCTCCTCCTTAGCTAGGTTGTTTCTGTCCCATCTCAACCCTCCCCCTGCAGTTTCCCTCTTCTTCAGTGTCCAGTTTTAGCCCTGTTCTCCAAATTCCCTCACCCTTATCTCATGTTAATTCCTCTTGGCTCTCTCACTCCATTTCTCTTAAAATCTGACCCACATACTAATCCTGCACAGCCCATAGATATGTTTACAGAGTGTATTGTATCCCAATAACCCTGTCCATAACTGAATTTCTCAGTTTCTATCTCTTTAGTTGGATGTAGCCAGCACATCCCTTAAATCCTCTCTTGCCCTAGCTTTTTGATGTGTAATTGTAATTACAATGTAATTGTAAGCTCTACTGGATTCTTGAATTCCCCTACACCCAATGCCTTTCTTTTTTGGGTGCTTGTACAGCATGGAAAGGGCTGACTTGCATGGCTGAACCTCCCCACTGCTGACTTTTCACAGAAGTGGGAGAGTCAGAAAAGCAATTCTGAGGACAAAACTCATGCCTGCCTGGTTATTTAATTCCAGCCTGGCCACACAGAGTGTGTGAGGTGTACAGGGGGACTGGTGGTTATGTTAAAAATGTACAAGGTGGTAGTTTGAAAATAGTTATTAAACTGGTAGATTATTTTTGACCTGGATTGCTGTCTATTACAAAATCAGCAGCAGAATATGAAACTTCCCTCCAAGTGGTGTAGATTCCTTCATAAATAAATGCAGATAGCTGTTTCTCCTTATTTCTAGAAGAGGAAATATTAGACATTCAGGCTCACACTGCTTTCTGACTACAAGCTTGCAGGGCAGCCTGATAAGCTTCATTTTCACAGTCGTATCATCCACTAGGGATTACCAACCTGTTTTAAATTTAAAACCCTTAAACCAGTTTATGCCTGCTGGCCTATGTCACATGGCTAGTCTCAATGATTTAAAGAGCCATTGTTTGCAGAGAGGACTTTCTAGAAAAAGTCAATTGCAGTGAATTTCTCTGGTAGCTCTAGGCATCCAAATACCATAAAACACATAAGGTTTTCCTAGAGGGGATTTCTGTACCAACACACAGTAATAGTATTTGGTATATGCATTGCTGCAAGAATCTTATCATATAAAGAGGCCAGTCTCCAGGAGCAAGAAAGTTTACTTAGATTATATCTGAAATGCACTGGAGTTCGAGTTGTATTTATTATTGATAGGAAGCTTATTAAAAGATCTGTAGACAGCAGTAAATGAGAGAAAAATCTGTCTTAATTCTGTTGGGTTTAGAGTTCCTCTTTTTCTCAGGCTTCCTTTATAAATGAGAGAAATTATATAATATTTATATAAGTGTATGTAAACATATATAAAAACCCTAGCACCAAATCTCTTCTGTGTAAAGAACAGGGAAAACTGATAATATGCAGATTAAACAAAATATATAATAAATCTGGATTTGCTGCATTTTTGACAACTAATAGAGAGTTAGAGGTTACTGGTGTGGTTTAAGCACCAAACATGAGGATGATTATCCTTCCCAGAACACAAATCCCTAGTACTTCTCTAAATGCTTTCTAGTTTTATCATTCTTGGTGGTATAGTGACAGAAAAGGTTGTGAAAATCAGCAAATGGTAATTACCAAAATACTGATCATCCCTGTAAGTGCTCAAGGCCCGGTTGGGTGGGGCTTTGGGTTGAGTGGTCCAGTGGAAGGTGTCTTTGACCAGGGCAAGGGATTGGAACAAGACGATCTTTAAGGTCAAACCCAAACAATTCCATGGGCTAGTGGTCCTGGCATTCCTTCTGAACATGGAAATACTGAGACTTTTGAGCAAATACAAAGTTTATTAATGGATGCTCCGCAGCTACTTTTATCCATACTCGTGTATGTTTTTTATATTCACTTCTGAAATGGTTACATTAAACAATGCACTGAAATAACGATCAGAGTTGTTTGACCACTTATTTAAGTTGTGTTTAAGCATTCCTTAATTCCACTGCTGCATCACACTTTGCTATTAAGTGCCCATTAGGATAAACATATGGAGAGGATGTGGCTGTCAATAATGTCTTTGCTGCATTCTTTATCCTGGCTGTGTTTATAGTTGAAACGNTGATATAACTAATATTGCTCAGACAAAAGTAATTGTTGTCCTTTCAGCTCCTTTTTTCATTTTTTTTTTTTTTTTTTGTTGGCCTGTCATACACAAGGAGATATTTCTTGTAGTAAACAAATGGATTTTACAGTTGAGAAACATGGGTGGGTTTTGAACCCCCAATGTTCGTTTCAGGAGTTTTAAGAGATGGCCATAATAACCTGTATTTTTGGCATTTATGCAGATGCATATTTTATAGCATATGTATTTTTTGCCAGAACTGTGAAAAACCATTGTAATAATCCAAGTCAACCTGGGCATAAAACTGATACATTTGTTCTGGAGAATCACACTTGTAAAGTATATGTATATATATATATATATATATATATATATATGTATATATTTTTTAATGCTAGCTACAAAAATTCCTGCTTAATGTTACCCAAAAAAAAGCAAGAATTTTGTTGCATGCATAAGATTCATTTGGGTTATTTTGTGTGCAAGGAAACTTTAATGTCCTTATTGGTGTCACAGTGCTGTAGATGGGACATTTGAAGTGTAGGCATTTGTTGACACCTGGACAATGGAGAGATTCTCAACTTGTTTACACATCAGGAGCTCATGCTATGCTTTACTGGTTAGAAATACCAGGACCTCATATTGGGAGATTTGTTACAGCACCTTTGAATGCCAACAGGACTTGGAGTCTCATCGAGCTGCCATCTGTTATGGGCAAGTTGTAACACCTCATTAAATATTTGACACCTCTTCCCTGTTTTTTCCTACTAGTAGGCATTATTGGCCCCACAAGGCTCACCTGGGTCCCATTCTCCCACTCCACCTCACTCCAGACTGGAGCAGGCAGCTGTTCTATGAGTGTTTGTCCTCTTTGGCTCTCAGGGACAGCCTGAGTCTGACTTTACAGCTGTGTCTCCAACCCATATCCAGCTGCTGCTGACAGGAGTCCCTGGATCCTCATCCTGGTGTGTCACCTTGGCATGGAGTCCTTTGCAGCACCTCACTAAATCACTGTGTCCAGGTTCTGCAGGGTTGCACTTTGTCAGGGTGGGTACTGCTCGTGCTGGGATTGCTCTCAGCTGCTTTAGAACAGCAACATCAGGATGACTCTGAAGCCAGGATGCTGTAACAGTCTTCAAGTTGGCAGAGACATAACTTCCTCCTCCTTAGCTAGGTTGTTTCTGTCCCATCTCAACCCTCCCCCTGCAGTTTCCCTCTTCTTCAGTGTCCAGTTTTAGCCCTGTTCTCCAAATTCCCTCACCCTTATCTCATGTTAATTCCTCTTGGCTCTCTCACTCCATTTCTCTTAAAATCTGACCCACATACTAATCCTGCACAGCCCATAGATATGTTTACAGAGTGTATTGTATCCCAATAACCCTGTCCATAACTGAATTTCTCAGTTTCTATCTCTTTAGTTGGATGTAGCCAGCACATCCCTTAAATCCTCTCTTGCCCTAGCTTTTTGATGTGTAATTGTAATTACAATGTAATTGTAAGCTCTACTGGATTCTTGAATTCCCCTACACCCAATGCCTTTCTTTTTTGGGTGCTTGTACAGCATGGAAAGGGCTGACTTGCATGGCTGAACCTCCCCACTGCTGACTTTTCACAGAAGTGGGAGAGTCAGAAAAGCAATTCTGAGGACAAAACTCATGCCTGCCTGGTTATTTAATTCCAGCCTGGCCACACAGAGTGTGTGAGGTGTACAGGGGGACTGGTGGTTATGTTAAAAATGTACAAGGTGGTAGTTTGAAAATAGTTATTAAACTGGTAGATTATTTTTGACCTGGATTGCTGTCTATTACAAAATCAGCAGCAGAATATGAAACTTCCCTCCAAGTGGTGTAGATTCCTTCATAAATAAATGCAGATAGCTGTTTCTCCTTATTTCTAGAAGAGGAAATATTAGACATTCAGGCTCACACTGCTTTCTGACTACAAGCTTGCAGGGCAGCCTGATAAGCTTCATTTTCACAGTCGTATCATCCACTAGGGATTACCAACCTGTTTTAAATTTAAAACCCTTAAACCAGTTTATGCCTGCTGGCCTATGTCACATGGCTAGTCTCAATGATTTAAAGAGCCATTGTTTGCAGAGAGGACTTTCTAGAAAAAGTCAATTGCAGTGAATTTCTCTGGTAGCTCTAGGCATCCAAATACCATAAAACACATAAGGTTTTCCTAGAGGGGATTTCTGTACCAACACACAGTAATAGTATTTGGTATATGCATTGCTGCAAGAATCTTATCATATAAAGAGGCCAGTCTCCAGGAGCAAGAAAGTTTACTTAGATTATATCTGAAATGCACTGGAGTTCGAGTTGTATTTATTATTGATAGGAAGCTTATTAAAAGATCTGTAGACAGCAGTAAATGAGAGAAAAATCTGTCTTAATTCTGTTGGGTTTAGAGTTCCTCTTTTTCTCAGGCTTCCTTTATAAATGAGAGAAATTATATAATATTTATATAAGTGTATGTAAACATATATAAAAACCCTAGCACCAAATCTCTTCTGTGTAAAGAACAGGGAAAACTGATAATATGCAGATTAAACAAAATATATAATAAATCTGGATTTGCTGCATTTTTGACAACTAATAGAGAGTTAGAGGTTACTGGTGTGGTTTAAGCACCAAACATGAGGATGATTATCCTTCCCAGAACACAAATCCCTAGTACTTCTCTAAATGCTTTCTAGTTTTATCATTCTTGGTGGTATAGTGACAGAAAAGGTTGTGAAAATCAGCAAATGGTAATTACCAAAATACTGATCATCCCTGTAAGTGCTCAAGGCCCGGTTGGGTGGGGCTTTGGGTTGAGTGGTCCAGTGGAAGGTGTCTTTGACCAGGGCAAGGGATTGGAACAAGACGATCTTTAAGGTCAAACCCAAACAATTCCATGGGCTAGTGGTCCTGGCATTCCTTCTGAACATGGAAATACTGAGACTTTTGAGCAAATACAAAGTTTATTAATGGATGCTCCGCAGCTACTTTTATCCATACTCGTGTATGTTTTTTATATTCACTTCTGAAATGGTTACATTAAACAATGCACTGAAATAACGATCAGAGTTGTTTGACCACTTATTTAAGTTGTGTTTAAGCATTCCTTAATTCCACTGCTGCATCACACTTTGCTATTAAGTGCCCATTAGGATAAACATATGGAGAGGATGTGGCTGTCAATAATGTCTTTGCTGCATTCTTTATCCTGGCTGTGTTTATAGTTGAAACGTCTAAGAACAGCAATAGAAATCAAACAAAAGCCACCACAAAATATTTAACCCGTACAGTTCCCTTGCCTTTTAAAATGCAATATTGGAATTCATAAAAAGTGCCAAGAAGTTTAATTTCTTTCTCTGCAACCTGCAGAGGATTTCAGTTTCCCAAGATTAGAAGACTTGGAAGCCTCCATTTTTAGCATTAGGTTAATATAGCATCTGACCTAGGAGACTATGGTGTATATGTGTTTACTTCCATAAATCAGGCTGTCATATTTTCAGGCACAATTTATCTCCTTTCTGTATCCCAGGGTCAAACTCTGCCTGCACATAAAACTTGGCCTGCTACATTTTCTGCAATGCAGTTTGTTTTATTATTATTATTAAAAGTGATATTATAATTATTTCAATCAATAAAATTATTCATAATTAACAATCCTGCTGTATTTTGCATCCTTAGAGCTGTAAATCATAAATAACTGAGCACTTGTAAAAAATAATATTCTGGGATCAAGTAACCTGCTGCTGAAAAAAGCCTCTCTGAAAAGACACAAAGGAACAGTTTAAACCGTACTGTAAAAGCTATTTACAGTAGAATTTGTAAATAATGCTTTGTTTAATTAAAACTCAGTGGAGACCCTGGAAAAACTGGTAATAATTGAATCTGAAATCTGACCAGTGCACACATTCTCCAACCCTTGCCCAAGGATCAGTGTGGGAGACACAGTGAGAAATGACTGTGCAAACTGTTTTATGGCTCACAGGAAGCTTCACCAGGCATCCAGTTTCATTGCATGACTTTGCAATCTCTTGCCCAGCTCTGTGCTGTGGAAGTTTTCCTCTGAATACACATGCAAGGCTGGACTCCAGAGGAAATGCAGGAAAAGGAAAACGAGGGATATATGCTGTGCCAGGCGTTGGAAAGCAATTGTCTACCCTTCCAGCCAGTCACTCCTCAACTCTCATTTGTTTTGGTTTTTGATCTCTGTGGCTAAAAATAAGCATTTTAAACATTAAATAAAGGCAGCAGCTTCAATGGGAAAATTTGAAATTGTGTGGTAGGCTAGAAGAGATTGAAATTTTACCAAGAATTTGAAGTTTCCTCTGAAGACAAAGGGGTTTGAAGCTGGGCTGTCTCATAACTCAGATAAAGACAAAAGTATACACTGTATTTTCATATACTTGCATTTTGTAAGAATTGTCCTACACTCTTGTCCTGAAGGTAGCAGAGATAATGGTGAGGTTTTATTTAAGAAAAATAAAATTCTAGCTTAAAATATTTTTTTAAACATTTGCATTTAATCCAAGTCCAGTATGCAGCCCTCTCAGAGATGGCTGTGGAGGGTGATCTTTCCCCAGAGACTGGAGGTTTAATCCATACTGCCACAATCTGCTTTTCTTAGTGGTTTGTTCAGGTCTGACATCCGTTGTCAAACACAAAGTTCTTCCCATGTACTGCACAGAAAGCATGTAAGTACTGTAGATCCTATTGTGTTTCATTCAAATATTTCCTTCATTATTTTTTTTGTTCATTCTCTCTATGGTTTGGATGCCAATAACCTTCATCTCACTAAAACACTGAATGATTTTGTGGTGAAAAATAAATAGCAATGGTGGGCAAAGGGACTGGGAAGCAGCACATTCTGATGCCCTGTATTACTCAACACAGATTTCTTCAACATTGTTTACAAAAGTCTACAACAAAACACTCTCAGAGAATATCAGCAATTCAAGTTAACTGTGCAGAGAGACAGTTTCTAGTTTGTGTAGTTCTGTACATTTGCATACATTAAATTACCTCATACCTTCATATAACAGTGAAACTGCTATCTGGGAAAGGTGTGCATGTGGCATTAAATGCAGTCTTAAAGTGCAAGCTTTAGACAAAAGAAAGCATGTAATGTAATGTGTCAGCAAAGAGCCAACAGGATTATTTCACAATTAAACTAGAATGAAACTTCAAGAGTTTAAATATGAAGCATAACCACTGGTATCCATGGAAACTTTACTCAGTTGAAAATCAGAAAAAAAGGTCATGTTCTTGTGAAGGACTGCATGCTATGGAGTTCTTAATGGCATAATTTCTGAGAAGTATATAAATCAAATATAAAATAAGAATCTGTAGGTGGAACACCCTACAGTTTTGCAAGTAAATATAGTGGGGTTTTTTAGATTAAAACATAGATACTAAAAGAGAAAACATTCATAAGTCTCTGCTTTATTAAAAGACTAAAGGTTAGACATTATGGCAAAAAAAATGTGTAGGTTTTTGAGTGTGGTTATTTCATCTACTTACAACCCATCTTTGGTATCATTTCCATGACTAAAAAATGACTAAAAAGTTCAGAAAGACTGTTGTTAAGAATAAGGTTTTAGTGGTAGTGCATCCTTGAAAATGAGGCTGCAGTAGAACGTCAAACCATTACCAACTTTAATTAGCATTTAGTAGAATTAGAATAGACACCATTTCCTTAAGACTCCATGAGAACCTCCCAGAAGGCACTGTTGTTTTTTAAATTACTTATTTTAAAACTCATTGATCAAAAAAATAGTCTTCTTCACTTCCTATTCTGCTTGTTATCCCAGATTTCCAAAGAAAAGGAAGAGCAGTGAGAAGACCTGGCCAACAGTTCCGCAGCTGAAGGTTCTGAGCCTGTTTGGACATGGAATTTGGTTTTCTGGCTCAATCCTCTGAAGCCAGGTGCTGTGCTGGAGTTGGGAATGGAGACTGGCCAATCTTTCCTGGGGTCTGTCACCTCCAGGGTACGATTTGTCTGAGGTTGATGAGAACAGGGGCAGATTCTGTCACTGCAGAGCTGATTCAATGAGCCCAGTGGTGCCAGCACAGTCTGTTTACAGCTTGGCTGGGGCCTGGAGAGGCTGGGTGTCCATCAGCACTAGCAAGAGGAATCCAAATGGATTTGATGCCTCCAGCCAAGGGCTGTTGGTTGCATGGGTGGCAGCCAAACATATGGTGATGCTTTGGGCTGGTGGGACAGGAGCAGCTGGCTGGGAAGGAGTTGCCGCTGGAGGCTTGCGCTCACTCTCTCATTTCCTCTGTGCTTGTTGTACTGATGTCCAAAAATATTCACATCCCCCTTATACCCTGGGGCTCTTACTGAGCTGGCCAGGTAGAAAACAAATTCTGGAAAAAGCCCAGCTTGTAAATTGGAGAGTGAAGGGTGAGATCTGGCATCTTTTTTGACTGAGTGCATTGTCCTCAATAATGGTCTTTTTCACTGAAAGCAGCAACACTATTATTATCCCTCTATGGAGTCAGTAGGAAAGAAATGAAAGCCCATCTGATTTTAGAAATGAAAATTGATTCCTTCAATTTGGAGACAGCTTGTGTTCTTTCCATTCCTCTTGGAAGCTGAACACACAGAAACTGCTGCGAAAATTAGGATGATGCTACAAGGGTAGAAGAAACAGCTCTCGTAAATATCAACAGGAGGGGAAGCACAAACAAACACGGGTACAAAAGATAGTGTCTGTTTGGTTGTGCTGGGGGTAAATCCTGAGCAAGAGAGAGGAATGTCACCCGGCTAGAGGGTGCATGGGAAAATATTTCAGCTCTAGTTTTTGTCTTGAGAGTTGTTTTGCAGTATGTTCCCAGACAATTTACAGAAAAGTTACTTATATACATTACATGTTTGAAAGAGTGTTTTTGGGCAATTTGGTTAAATGTTTAGCCTGGGACTCATTGTACAAGACCAATGAAATTAGCTAAGATATGATAGATTGCTGCTATTGTTTTTTTAGAAGTAATATGTTTAGTAGCATTACACAGTTCAGTGATATCTCCCCATGAAGCATAATTTGAAGGAATGATACCTAAAAGTAGAAATAAAGAACAGACAGAAGTATTTCTCCACGTATTTGTAAATGTGAGGGAGTTTGGAGACAACATAACTATCCTTTCTGTTTTACCTCAGGTTTCAAAATACTTATTTCAGCAGAGATTATAGATGAGAGAGAGATTCCAGTTGCAACACAGTTATAATTGTTTTTCCAGTCTTATTCCAGCCTACTTGAGGATAGTGGTCTGGTCATGGCCCTCTGGCAGGGCTCCATGCAGCTCCCAGTGTTTCTCTCCAGAGCTTTAGTAAATTCATCTATGACCCACAAGGAGTTTTAACCACTTTGGGAAAGTCTCAGTAATTTAAGTATCTAGAAAAAATTCATTTATTAGATTATTTTAGCAAGCTTAGTTAGGCACATTTTTTCTGGGCTGTCCTGAAGCTCCAGGATCAGTTAACATGCATGTCACTCCTAGCCAGCACTGGAGTGCTGCGAGGTTGAATCACTCAATATTTATGGTTGTTTAATCCACTGGGCAAATAAGGGAGAATATATATATCACTAGGACTCAAATTTATTTTATAACACATGAAATTCAAGAAAATACTTATGTTCAATCCATTTAGGTAAGAGGACTGTTCTCTCTAAATTATTTTTTATGTGTTTTGTTGGCATAGAACTGGGGGCATTTGTTTTTGCGGTGTTTTAAGGAGATTGATGCAGAGTATGTTAAATACTAAAAATAAAATCAGAAGAACTTATGTTCAAGCAAATTGAATTGGCTGCAGGACAAACAAATTATGACTGAATACAAAAATGTTTAAAGTGGTTTTCATAAAGTGAACATCAATACTGAGCTACTCTGGATGTTTTCTTAATTTTACAAAAAGGATTTATTTTCAAATTTGCTTGCTTTGAGAGATTCAGTGAGGGAATACACTGGTTATTTAAACATATGAGTGTATATAGAATTGTGTTACTCTGAGTGAAAACAGCACAACAAAATCAGCCCCTGACAAAAACTGTTTTGCAGAGAGCTACAGCCAATTACATCAGAAAATACAATGGGTACATCGTTTATGATGATGCTAACACCAGAAGATATGCAGATTTATTTCTTTCCTTTTCAGAATGGTGTGTATATGTGTATGTGTGTGTATATATATATATATGCATGTATGTATGTATGTATGTATGTATGTATGCGTAGTTCAATCACTTCAAGTGGCAGATGGTAAAATAACATCCCAGCTGGAGATAAAATATTTCTAAAATAATTCATTTAACAAAAAATTAATTAAATTCCCGTATTTCTAGAGAGATTTTAAAGAAGCAATTCCAGTTTTTACAGGTAAGAGCTGATACAGACATAGGGAAGTTCAAATAACTGGAAACCATTCATGTGTGAGCAGGTTACTTTCTACTCCAAACCATACTTGAAACAGGGTGAGAAGCACTTTCAACAGAGTTGTCTAGGAGATTAAGTAGTTCTGCCATATTAATGGCATAGACACAACAAAATTAAAGACAGTTTAGGCTAAGCAGTGTCACTGCTGGTGGAAACTGCAGCATATTATCTCTTTCAGCTTTTTGGGAAAAACACAATTTTCACTCAAACTTGTGTTTTTAATGAAGTAATTTGATATTTTTGGAGTGGCATGTACCAGCAACAGCTTGCCAAATGCAGTATATCCCAGCACTTTAAACTCCAGGGTGGACAAATATCTCCTTTTTAAAGAAAAAGTATTTTGTGAAATAGGGCAGAGTCTGCTATAGCTTAAAGAAAGCCACACATTGATATCTGTGAGAGTTTAGTGCTATAAGACTCTGTCTTGGCTTGTTTGACGACAGAATACTTTTTTTTTCTGATGGATATTGAAAGTGCTTAATAATTTTGAAAAATGAGAATGTGCTTAACGTAACTCTTCACATACCTGGGTTTTAGTTCCCTCCTTTTCTCTAGTCAGATGAGTTTATAAAAAGTTCTATGTGGTTCCCTAACCCCAGACCCTCAAATGTCTTGTCTCCCATCTACAACAGTAAAAACGAAGGTCGAGAGGCAATGAGGAGAATGTATCCTAGGCGAAATTCAAGAACACCTTTAACAAGGAAAATGGTACCTGGTTTACTGAATATGAAACCTGATCTCCAAAATATTACAAATGGAAAAATCCACATCTTCATCTTGCTTCCACATCTGAATTTCTTTTTAAACAAGTATGTTCCTTGATCTGGAGCATGATTAATAGAATATTGGAGTATCAGCAGCTGGCTGCCCAAGAGAAGCCCTCAGGACCATTTTGACCAGGTGGAGAGCAGAGAACAACAGAGGATCAGCATCATGGAGCAGGATCACAGCTAAGAGCCTTAGCAACCATGGATTACAAGAACTTTTTAGGAGACAGGAGCAACATTAGGAAGAATGTAGCATCATCATGATATATCAGAGTGAAGGTAATTTTGTGCTCTCTGTGTGTGTTTGTTTAGCTGGAGGCAATTGGGAACTGAAGTGATGAGTAACAGAGATGCATGTTTAAATTTAAATGAAGGCTTCAGTTTAAATTAGGATTCCAGGACTTGCAAGAAAATTCTGTAAGAATTAGGAACTTGGAGGAAGTGCAAAACTGCAAAAGGCAGTAAAAGAAATGACAGAGTCATTAAAAAATGAGTTTAAAAATTAAAATAGCAGAAATGAAAGAGCAGAACACTGGGTTTTGTCCAGGAGCTCTGCGTAAGCAGCTCATCCAGCTCCTGCAAAGCGTTACAAGACGGAAATTATAGACAGAAAATACTTATTATGTTATGCAGTCCATTTTCCAGTGCTAGCAGAGAAGGAAAGAAGTGGAAAGTACATCTCGTGTCACTCTCATGTCCCCTCTGGCTATATTCGGAAATGGCATGAATAAACTCAGGAGGGAGCCGCACCCAGTCCCTTCTGGCCAAAGGCAGTTTAACAGAGTCTGAAATGCTGGGAACTGGGAGGGGAAATCTGGGAAGGATCACACAGGTGGGAAACCCCTTTACTTTGTGATTTGGAGTGCTTACATTGAATCTATCGGCATGGGAAGCGACCCAATGCTGCTCTGATAATCTGGTTTGCTGTAAGAGCTGTTCTCTCTTTGTGCTCATGCCCCTAACCCGTCCCTTCTGCCTTCCCCTCGGGGGCTGCACTTCTCCCATGCTGGAGGTGTTCCTGCGGGGCCCTGGATAATTTCTGATGGCCAGAATATTCTCCTAAAGGATACTTGTCAGCACTTCGGAAATTTTGCAAATAAATGTAAAGAAAACAAACCAAACCAAACAAAAAAAAAATTAAAAACAAACAAACGAACAAAAATCATGGGACTCTTCTGACCTAGTCAAAAATTGTAAAAGAGGTTTGAAAGTTTCATTGAAAAGGGGGAAAGTTCCTTTAACTCACCTCAAGCAGCTGACAACTAAAAATAATAGTTTTAATATAAGTGAGATCTGCCTCCCTCTTTCCCACTTTATTTGCTGTTCAGCTCTGTGCTCTTTTTTTATATTTTTATTTTTTTTATTTTGGTTTTGAAGTTAAATTCCTGTAACCACTACCGCCAAATCCAGGTCACATGTGTAGCAATTCAAGACTGAGTAATTTTGTGAGCCTTTTTCAATCACTCAACTACAGGCCTAACCACAGCTTCCAGAAAAGAAGTGTTTTCTTTTCTTTTTTTGTTTCCCTGTTGAAATTTGATCAAGTAATTTCTTTTTTAATTGCATATTTTTAAATATGTTGGCAGATTACTCTGCAGCCACCTGACTGGGCTTTCGATTTGTTTAATTTTTTGCAAGCATAGTTATACTTAGACTCCACCTCTGTTTGGTGAAGGTGTTTGCTGATGTGACAATTTCAAATGCGGTCCCAAGCAGCCAGAGTCAGACATTACTGTAAGTGACATGGGGTTTGCATGTTTGAGTAGGACAAAGAAACAGACATAAAAAATATTTTAAAATGTAAATTATTCATCCTAGCATGTGAAAGGTATGAAGTGAACTAATTATCAACTTTAAAGTTTAAGGAAATATTTATTGTTTTTTGTTTTTTGTTTTTTTTTGTTTTTTTTTTTTTTTTTTTTTTTTTTTTTTTTTTTTGTTTTGTTTTAAAGAAATACCCTGGCATATTGAAATGTGAAGCGGTGGGTGTTAAAGAAGCCAAACTGTGCTGGAGTCTTCTTTTAATGGCAAAAATATTCTACTGTTCTCCAAGACTCCAGTCAGAAAATGTTTTTTAATTGTTACCATACAATGTCTGGGAGATCTGAGAGTCACCAGTTTATGAGGAAGTGTGGGTGTGATCTTTGTGGTGTCAAGACGGCTGCGTCCTTTGAAGTCATAATCACTGAGCAGACTTATATCAGCTACAATTTCTTGCCAAACTGATGAACTGATTATTGCTGTGTTTTGGAGAAGGCTGGCCTTTGATCTCAGGTACTTTTAAATGAAGGGACGGTTCAGAGTTTTATACTTTACCAGAGCTTTCCTGTGCAAAGTGAGGGGAGCTGGAATGAGATGATCTTTAAGGTCCCTTCCAAGCCAAGCCATTCTGTGATCTCAGAGGAGGTTTGTGCCAGTGCCTGAAGTAGCTTGCTGCTCACAGCCTGATGAGGATATTCTTGGTTACCTTCTCGACCTCAGGGGATGAGAAGCTACCCTCAGCTTTTCCCTTGAGCAGTGATGAGCAGAGACCAAGAACCGTGTCCCTTTTGTCAGTTTGGGTTTGCTATTCTGGCTGTATCTCCTACAGCTGAGGAGATGAAAAGCTTTTGACTTAGACTAAACACTGCTCAGCCACAACTAAAACATCACTGTGTTATCAGCATTGTTCTCATCCAGAATCTTAAACACAGCAATGTACCAGATACTAGGAAAAAGATTTACTATCCTATCCAAAACTAGGACAGACTGTTCTACCTCATGGGGGTAAGAAACCCCCCAAAATGAAAACCCCAAACCTAAAGAAATCCCTACTCAATATGCATACGTAAAATCGTTATTAAAAGAAATAGCTGTTTAATATTAGAGTGTTCTAAAAAAGAAAATTCATATAGTGTGTTTTGTTTTTTTTTCTTACTTTTACTCTGATTCTTCCTGGGGCCAGTTTAGGACTCCTAATGAGGACAGGGGAGAAGATAGGGTAAATAGGGGATGGATGTAAATACTCTCACACTTTCATGATGAAAGACCATTAAAATAAATGCTAATCAGCTATCACATTTTCTTTATATTACTTTATATATTCCTTTGTCATTTGGGAAATAAGGGAAGAATTTTTTTTTAACCTATAAAACAGGAATTAGATTTTTTAACTATTAAATTAGAAATTAAACCAACTAAGTATTGTGGTTTCAATCTAGTTAAACTCTGTGAATATTCAACTCCAAGACACCAAATATGATTTAGTTATTTACTACCACATCATGACAGGTTTTTATACCTGTTAATTTCTCTCCCAGAAGATTACCAATTGGTTTATTACACAGAAGTAGATAAAGGTCAAGCGAAATAAAAACGAGATGGACTGTATGGCAGAGAAATGCATAGCTATGAATCAGACTAATAAGAATGATGCTAGACATATATTGCTAGAAAGACTGATACTCACCATCATATAAATTGGATAATATTTTAAGTAAATGCAATATTAGCAGAAACTGGCAAACAAGTTGGGGAAAATATGAATGGTATAAAAGTTTTATGCTTATTTTCATAGGCAGTCACACAACATATCAGTTTCTCTTAGGGAGAAGTTCTCTTCTGAGAGAACTGAAAATAAAATGTGACAGAGAGATAAGTGGTCCACATGTACATTTTTTGTCATTTAGTGTTTGTCTATGTTCTGAAGCATCTAAGTATGTAATAAAATTCAGTGACATACAGCAGTATTTTTTCCAGTGAAAAAAAATAATATTCACAATTTCAAAACACTTTGAATTACAAAAGCTGTTGAAATTGTGTTGTATTTTCATTATTTTTGTAAGAAGAAAATTACATTATTAACATATTTTTTCTGATAAAAACTTGTAAATGTATGTGTTATTTTCATATTTTGAAAAAAAAAAATGAAGTTAAAGCGGAATGAATAGCAAAAGACTTTTATTTGATGACTTGTAATATATACCCAAAATACCTTCTTTTTCTGGCAAATAAAAGACTTTTTTCTTTCATAATTAAATTCATTATACTATGCCCTATTCCATTATAATCTAAATGAGGCCTCCATATGTAATATTTTCAAAAACAAAGTTATTGTGTTGACTGTCTGTTTTCTTCTTACTTTTCACATTAATGGTTGGACTCAAAGATCTCAGAGCTTTTTCCAAGCTCGACAAATATTTCTAAAAAAGTCTCTGTGCTTTCTGATATAATGGCAGCATGTTTGTGACAGTGAGTCCAACTGCTTAATTGTATATTGCTGAAGAGAAATAATTTTATTAGTTTTTAGAGAGGCGTAATAGCATTTGAAAGAAAACAAACCACTTGTTTTGCATTGTCTGTTTCAAAATTTTTATTTTAATTGGAAGGTCAGCATTCTCAACCAAGTGTGAATATAAATGAAAGAAAATTTATGTACAAATCATTATGCACTACTAATTGAATTATGAGAAATGATTGGTCTTAACTTCTGTTTGAGGAAACTATTGTGGCTACCTGATGGGAGGAGGAGATAAAGTTCTGTCCATTTGAGGGTGTCAATGAGCTATTGACATTCTCCATAAGTCTTCCTCTTCCAAGCTTAATCCTGTTCAAACTAAAGCCTAAACACAACCAAAGAACATCTGCAAACTCTCCACTACCCCCTTGCATATTCCCCAGCATGTAAACAGACTCCTTGAAATGATAGTAAAGGAATGTGAGCTATAATTAATCTGTCTTCACAAAGTCCATTTTTAAATTATTGTTGCTATTCCTCCCTCTATTTTTAGACAGGGAAGGAAAAGCTGGCCTTACAACACATCCAGACATTCAACAGCTACAAGGGCCCCCATTGGGGAAAAACAAACCCACAAAAACCCAAGAGTTCTGAGAAAGCTACTCATGATGCTACTCATCACTGTTTTCATTCTAGGTCTTCACAAATTTGTGCTAAATACAGCAAGTTCAACATGAATATTAAACTGAAAATCAAGACCAGAGCTTCTGGCCTTGTATACCTATACATGTGACTTCCTGATTCCATAATGAAGTAAAAACCAGACTGATGCAGGTACAATCAGGTCTGGTTTGCATTAGAAGAAGGGAGATGATAATGGCCATGACAACTATATTATGTGCTAATTATCAACTGAGGCAGAGACTCTTAAAAGTAGAGTCTGTCTGTCCACTTATATATGTTAAAAACAAACCCAGCATTTACAATCCTTTTAGAATCCAATGAACATTTGAATTGGCCTGTGAGGCTTAAAAAGATAAAAAACTCCCGAAACAACAATCACACCCTATCACAGAACCACAGAATATGCTGTGCTGCAAGGGACCCATAGGATCATTGTGTCTGACCCTTGGCCCTGCACAGCACCATCCCCAAGAGTCACACCATGTGCCTGAGAGTTTTGTCCAAATGCTTCTTGAACTCTCTTCTCCTCCTTCTCCTCTCTCTCAGACTGTTTTTTTTTGTTTGTTTGTTTGTTTTTGGGGTTTTTGTTTGTTTTTGTTTGTTTGTTTTTGTGTGTGTGTGTTTTTTCTGGTGTCACATGTGCTCTTCAGTATTTTCAATTTTTAGTGATTCTTAGAATATCTGGGGGACTAAATCTTTAGCACTGTCATTAGTTATTTTTTGTGTTTCAGTAGTGTCTAGACGTCCCAGTATGAACTAAAATCCCATTGTGAAATAGGCAATGAAAACATATGATAAAAAACAAATTCTTGCTACATCATGCTGCTGGGGAGGAAATAGGTAAAAACAGGTAATCTTTGGACCAAGGGTACTGTGGGCAAAAGACAGCTCTGGCTGATGAGGAAGGTTGTAACCTGTCTTTGCATATTTACAAGAATCTTCAGGACTGAGATATGCGGATTTATACTGATGTATTCTCCAGTTCATTTACAATTTTGCAGTATATTCACCTTCAATTCACCCTGGTAGCGCCCATATTTTCATTATTTTATCTTTTATGAGCCAGGTTTCATCTCTGCATTCTAAGTCATATTTGAATTTATTGGAGATAAATGATGGAAAGATTTGCCATTTTAATACAAGATAGATGAGAATCTATCAATACCAGAATTACCCATGAGTAAGATGGAATTTTGACAGAAAGCAGAAATCTGAGGCAGGCTAATTAGAAAAAAAATGATCTGAAATTTTAAATGAGAATGTTGATTCTACTATTGCAAGTGGTGTTCAGAGCTAGGGTGTTTGCTTACAGTGCATTTCAAAAGGTTTAGCGGTTTAAACCTTTTCTTATGCTAAAAAAATCTTATTTACTCAGGACAATGTAGACACTTGTAGGTTGCTCTACAAACTAGATCCTGATAATGCACCTCATTAGGAAAATCATTGCAATGCTGTGGAAGATGAATGCAAATACATATTGTTGTATTACTTATTAATTACTGCTTATTATATTATGCTTAGACTAACAGCCAGTGGACTCACAAGAATGTTAAACAGGTGATCATGAACCTGGCAAATTTGAATTAGACTTTTAAATCTTATCAAATTTTCTTGAGCTTTTCTGAAGAGATTCTTAATCAAAATGCTGCAATCTCATGATCTAAGTATCCAAAATATTATTGAACGTAACAACTCTTCCAGAGAGAAAAGTTAATGAATTTTCAGCTAACATCACCAAGAACCTAAATCTTTGCCATGATGAGTGACTTGTATCATCTTTCTTCAAGCAAACTATTGGAAGCCATCTGTTTTCAAAGCTTGCATTAACTGTGGCCCTGCAATATTTGAGAAAATTAGGATTTCAAGGCTCAATACCGCAAGCACAGATGGAATTTTATTGGCATGGAATAACTTAATTGGCATGAGAAATTATACTGAAATGAAGTTTGCTGTGAAGGAAGGCAACATGAATGTCAGTCCTAATGTGCAATACCTATAATTTAAGTAGAAAGTAAGTATTTTATAAGTATAAAAATCTCATTATTTTAGACGAAATTATTATAGGAATAAAGATAATGTATGTTTGCAAAATCAAAATCTCAATTACTTGCAAGAAGTCCACAAATACTATTTTTTGATGAAAGTAGGTTAACCTTTATGTAACAGTTAAAATTCCTTTGCAATTCATGGAATAGTTTAGAGGGTCAAAACCCAAAGATGCATAAACTTTTATGGAGACAGAGGGCATCAGCCTACCTTTAAAATGGGGATGGTGATCCCATTTCCTATGCAACTAAGTCATAAGACGCGTCCATTATGTTTTACATTTAAGCAAAGATGCAAAGTTTTCTGGCTAGAGGCAGCAGCATGGATGATTGTGATCAAGAATAATAAATCTATTAATTTACATGTAATCAATATAACGTTTTTCAAAAGTTATCCTCAGTCAATCTCTCCTAAGGATGTACGCCCTAAGATGAATGTTGCTTTTATGAATATATTTTTTAATTTCTATGGAAGGATAAAATAATCAATTCTTTAGTAAAGCTGCTGAAACACTGTCGTCTCTGAGTGGTGAGGCATGAATAACTGTGTGAAACTACAGGAGAGAAGCGTTTGCCTTTTTTTTTCCTTTCTTGCCTGCTTTATGGTTTGTAAATGATAAATGAAATTTACTGGCAATACCCTGCAGTAATATTTCAAATTATGTTACAGAATACACTGTGAAAAGTATTGAGTTATAGCAGAATCAAAGAAAAAGGCCCTAATTTTTTTCTTTCTGGAAAAGTGTGCTGTATTAGAACATTCATCACCCAGTTTCACTATTACAGGATGCCACAATGCGTCAGCTTCCACGGACTGAAAGATTTGATTTAATTTAAATAACTTTGAAATTATGCCCACTATTAATACTGAGACTTAGGAATTAAATGAAGTTAAATGTCAGTTTTACAGTGTGACTCTGGGCAGTGGTGGGTGCCCCATCAGCACTGAAAGCAAGGCAGGAAAGAGGAGCTGGAGTGGCACATCCCTGTGGCATTACTGCGCAGACCTCCCTCCTAACAACAATCCCCCCTTGCCCCCTCCCGTGATAGAAAACCTTCATGGACACATTTTTATGATGTTTCATTTGTTAATGCCGTTGAATGATGAAAACCAAGATGAAAAAGACATTACCCTAAGCCAGGGCCGTGGGTAGTGTCTACAGTGTCCTTTCAGCCCTTTGAAGCGGGATCCTTTTGTTGGCTCGGGTGAGTGGCGGCTCTTTAACATTCTGAACCTGCTGTGGCTGCTGGGGCAGTTCATCACCAAAGAATAGAAAAGGGCCCCTGGCATATCAAATAAATTAAAAAAAAAAAAATAAAAATAAAGGGGTGGGGGGAGGAAAGGAGGACGGAGAAAAGCAAGTGTCCAGCACACAGACCGTGCATTGTGCTTGCAGGGTTCCAAGAGTCTGCCGTTAGGTATATTTCATAATGTGAAAAGACAGACCAATTTTGGCCCCCTCGCCTGGTGGGATCAGTGCTGTCACTGCCATTTATTTTCAATCCCCCATGATTTCTGTATTGCCAACAACCCTTTTTTGCATAAAAATGAACCATAAAGGCAGTCAAAACACCTGCTTTACTGACAGCCCCGATTAAAGCTTTGATTTATCCCTCAAAGTGTGAGCTGATCTGCTGTTCCTGGGGCCTGGCGCTGGTGTGTAATTCATCGGGGGCTGAAGGTCTCCTTTCTGTCTCCCCAGCTTCAGCTGTGGGTGCCTTTTGTACCTGCTTGAGAGCTGGGCTAACTCCGAGAACACCCACCCCAGCTGGAGGCTGGGATTTTTCCATCCCTACTTGGTCCATTTTATTAAGTGACAGTAAATTACAGGGCTAATTGGAGAGGCCCCCAAATGCAGGGCTGCATGGCTCTGAGGAGCCAGCCCCACTCCCACTGTGGGCTCTGGGGAGCAGCAATTCCAGATGGAGAGGAATCGTGTTGGTTACTCCCACTTCGTGCTTTCCCATCACTAAAAAGATTGACGTTTGACGTGGAAATTTTAGGTCATGTGGGAACCCCTTCTTTATAGTCAAGTTTTGTTCCGTGGTCTTAAGCCTTCGTTTCAGGGACTGCAGTGGCAGGGCTGTGCACAGTGAATTTCTCCCCAGGCTGAAAAACAGCACAGCATGTGGGAGTGAGCCTTTCAAGCTCTTCTGGGGCCATTGGGTGGGAAAGTTAAAAAGCTTTATCACTGTAAGTGTAAAAATAGGTATTCTTAAACCTTCTGGAAGGTTAAATCGGGTCAGAGTTTTTTTTTTTTAAAAGCTGGATTGTATCCTGTATATGAATCCTTCCCTGTCCCCTCTCCAAAATAAATAAAAGCAAACAGAAAACCAAACCTCAGCCTTTAAAATACTTAGGACAAAATTGCCTTGTGAGTATATTTGACTTATGCACCATCATTGATCCATTAAACCACTAAGCTGTTATAGATGCAGAGCATGGTATAAAAGAAGGCTGAGCAAATCATTGCATGTGGATCAATGCTCAGAAATTTCCCAAAGTGAGATTTCTTTTATTTGAAATGTACTTTTTTACTGAAATGAAAACATCCTGAGGAAAAAAAAAATCTGTGTATTATTAGTTATAAATTAAACAGGAGCAAACAGGATGATTTACAATCCAGCTCTTTGTTCTGAAACAAGACTTGGTTTTGAAATGTTGATTAAGTCAACACATAATATAACACATTACATATGCAATATGATGTTTTGTTAACATCAAAGTGATTTTTCATTTGACCAGGTGTACATTGGAAAAAAAAAGCATCAGGAGAGACTGAAAAAGCTCTGTGAAATTAAGCCAAATCCTTAATAATAATTCCCTGTTAAAAAAAAAAATAATTAATCAATTTTTTGTTGCTGCATTGCTGGGAACTGGAGCACTAATTTAAAAATAGCTTTACTATAAATTCTTTAAATTCTTTAGCACTTGGCATAAGTAAGTTGCAGACAGTTTTCCTGGCTGTTTGGAATGTAATGGGATAGTGGAATTTGTGCTGCAAAGTTCAGCAGGTGAAGTTACAGAATTCCAGAGCACCAGGCACAGGCACCTCTGTGTTCAGGTGTGACACAGGCATGAGCTTGTCCTTACCTGGGTGACTTTCTTGCAAAAGAGGGAGGCACAGGGCAGGCAGGATCCAACCAGCCTCAGCTGAATGTTGGCAGCACATGTTCTGAGAAGGTCTTGAGCTGCCTGTTTAACCCTAAAAGTCTGCTTTGACATCTCTAGGTGTTTGGAAGTATGACTAAAGTAATCTCAATGCATAAAAATGGAGAGCTTTGCAAAATCAGTCACATCTTAGGACTGCAATAACATCGAGATGGACGTGGGGATGTACAGAGCCATCAGAGAGCAAATCTGCAGCAGTTTTTCATGTTAAAGAAACTTCATCTGGTGGCACTGGGGAGGAAAGGCACTAAAACATCTGCTTATTCTTTGTCTGTCACTGCCTTTCTCAGCCTTGGCTTACTCACCCCACGCTATTTCCCTGTTTAGGGTGGCATGTGTTTTACAACCCTGCATACAATAAATGTAATTCTTGATTTTACGGCTGAAAAATCTCTTGCATCTGATATTCTTTTAAATAGAGTAACACCTCTTTAAGAAAATCTGAAACAATTTGTGACGTAAATAAAATTTCTGAATAATTTTTGCTGACATAAATTCTGCTTTTTGTTGGAAGAAAAAAAAAAACAAAACAAAGGTCAGAAACAGAGATAGCCAAACTAATTTTGCTTTGTTTGTACAAACGAGGAGACATTTTGCATGAAAATGGTCAGTCCTGATTTTTGCCTAGTACATGTGAGCTTATCAGTCTTGACATTAGTTTTAGTTCCTGCTGGAGGGGAAATTTTCTGTCAGTTATGACTAGGTAATGCAGATTTGAAGAAATGACACACATACTACAAAATGCTGACTTTCTTTCATTTGTACAGATCATATAAGAATTTTTTCATGTCTCCCTTATCCATACCTGCACCTGTCCCATACAGCTTTTCACACTGAGCGTTCTTTGCTCCCTTCAGCATATTTTGTTTCTGTAAATGAGAATTAAGTGCCTTTCTCCTAAACTTTCATTTCCATGTACTTTCTTTTTGTATTGAATGTATAAGCTATATATACCATACAAATGTATATACATATACATTTTATTGTATAATACAGTTAAAATTAGACTGAAAACATATCTCACAAAGCCTGTAAAACTCCAATTCACATGGGAACAAATCTTTCTTAAGAAATTCAGAGATGCTTAAGATATTGCAAAACCAGGCCAGTGAGAATGTCAGTTCCTCCTTTGTTCATCGTATCAAATTCAGTGGTGCACCAGGAAAAATAACACTGAATCCTAGTTAAGCTTTCTTAATGGAGATAAAGACTGATTATACAGGTTAAAACCTTAGTCCACCACCCCTGTGTTGCTCTGCACTGGTGTTGACATATGATGTCAACGTCCTGATGGAAACTTGAGGGAGCAAGAGAGATGGAGCAGTGGGTGTTGTGAGGCAGGGAAAACGCACTGGAAAAGGGTTCAGGCAGGAATTCTTACTCCATAGTTTCAGTAAAGGCAGTAGTTAGATGATTTAAAGCAACTTGATCCACAGCCTGAATCATCTCTAACTTTTGAATTTTCAGCATTAGAGGTGCGACAGCTGAACAGCTTTAAATATATTCTAAAGAGAAGGCATGAATGGCCTTTTATTAATCAGCACATTACTGTCCTCTTCATGTGTTTTTTGATGCACATATCCCCTCATAACTACTCCCTGCACCCTACTCATAACCTAAAATAACTTTTAAAAATCTCAGCCCTGGATTTAGATTTGTTTATTCTGCCTGGCCCTAATTACCGTTTCCCAAATGAATCCAACCTCAACTTAATCCTTATCTTGTGTACAGTTTCTCCAGCGAGGGCATGAACATTGCTCTCTCTATATATAAAAATTAGAAGGAAACAATCAGCATCTGACTGTAGTTTAACTGCACAACATCTAAACACTGTTTAACAGAACAGGTTCCCATTTACTTGACTGCCTTCTATGGGATGTTGGAAAACCAGGCAAAATTCTCATCTGACTCCTAGTGTGTTGGAAGAAAGAAATATTTTGGAGGCACAAGACCAATGGTTCTGTGTCTTTTCCTTGCTATGCTTTATCAAGCCTTCTTTCAGAATGTTTTAAAGGCTGCTTTTCTTACTCATGTGTTATACCTTGAAGATTCTCACAGTGGTGTTCTTTATAAAGAAATAGTAATGACTGTTACTAACAACATAGTCAAAAAGAAGTAGGTCTTAGTAAACTCTGTCAAACAAAATGAAGGAAAATTTTCAGAGGTAAATCTCCAAGCAGAGAGGTTGGCAACCCTGAGAAAGATTTGCAGCCAAATCTCTTTAGGTTGAGGTAAGCACAGGAGGAGGTGCTCAATGAAATTCTGGCAAATATCTGCAGCTTAGCTGTGGTTGAAAAAAAAATACAAAAGAAAATAGAAAAGAAACCCATACCTGTTAACTACAGATATGTAAATACATATTTTATGATATTATAGATCAGTTTTAAAGTATTTTTCTGGCAAAATGCTTAGTTTTACTTTTTGGAGTAAGTTCCCCTTTATAAAACAAAATTGCTTTCTTATAGAAACCAGAGCAGCTTTATGAATTTTAAATCACCCATAGCACACACAGCAAACACTGGATGCTAGGCACAATTGGTTTGAATAAAAAATTTACTTCTCTTTTTTGTCCTTAAAATGTTACTTAGCCAAAAAGATATTTTAATAAATGCATAAAACATGTTCATCAAAATGCAAAATTAATAGAGTGCATATTTCCTTGCAGATACTTTTGTAATTGGTTTTGCCAAGGGTAGTTTAGTTCAGATGCAATCCCTGTTTGTTAACTGAGGGCCTATTCATTATATTTTATATAATTTCACTGTGTTTTCTATGTCATGTATTATTCATACTGTAAAATTTTAATTTTAGCCTTATTACAAAATGGTTTTATTTATTACTATATGCAATCTAGACTCTTATGGAAAAGGACAGGAGCAACTTGCAGCAACAAAAAAACATGAACTTGACCTCGCAGGGATGTATAATTTTCCAGCTGCTTGTGCTGGACCAGAATAAAAAACTTTGTATACAAATATTGTGTTGCTCACCCACATTCAGAGCCAAACTCTGGGTGCCACCCTGGGGTTTTGTTGTTCAAGGCTTTTCCTCTGGCTTGGTTTGTTCATACTTGTGCACTGTGCAGAACTCCAGCTCTGTAGTGCTACCTAGGAGAGTCAGTGAGACTTCTCATAACACACTTGTGAGGAACAATATCTTCTGGGAATAGAATCCAAACCAATCTTGGCTAAATGTAGGCATTTAGGGATACTCTACCTGTTCAAAAAGCCAGCCTTGGGATAACAGCATGCCAGAGAATTTTTGCTTATCAAACGTGTGCTGGTCTAGAAACAAGGGGAAAAAAGAAACTAGTATTGAACAGCACTAGAGGTGTATCTCCTCGTCTAAACAAAAAGTTGTTTTTTTTTCTTAAGGAAGAAATAGCTGAAAAAACTAGAGTGGACTGTTTTAAGTGTAAACAGAAAACAGACTGGCAATTTTCTCTTTTCTTATTTGGAATACTTTCATGTTTCACAACTGTACCACATAATCTATGCAACAGTAACCCAGAGATCCTATGAACCTATAAAAAGGTTCATATATATGGTCAGAGTAGACTACTTTCTTTCCAGGGATTCTGATAGCTACCAGCCAAAGTTACCTCAGGCAATGCCTGGTTGGGGTCAGTGAGTTCCCACTTGACAAGACCTTACCAGACATAACCAGAGAGGAAATATTCAAGCTGTATTCAAGCTGTGGGTATGGAAGCCTCCTTTTCCTGACAAGTGGGTGTTTACATTAAAAGTATAGAATTGAAGAATGATGAATCATAGAATCACTAAGCTGGAAGAGACCTTAAAAACCATTTATTTCCAACCCCTTGCTGTGGGTAGGGACAGCTTACATAGACCAGGTTGCTCAAAATATGAAAGTCTCTAGGATCAGATAGACCCTGTAATTGCAAACACAGGAACTGGTGAAAATTAAAGTAACTGTAACAAAACTTGAGTTTATAAGGGTTAAGTATTTAGCTTTGGTTAGTTTGAAATTATTTCCCTGAATATACACACGGACACTCACCTTTAATATTTTTGCTTTTAGAATCTTCCATTGATTTTACTGCTGAAAGTTGCAGACTAAAGTAGAAAAAAGAACATTATAAAAATGTTTCAGAGCAGCATGGCCTTCTGTCACACTATGTTTTGAGTCTACATTTCTAAGTTTTAAAGCTTGAAGGGAACAGCAGGACATCAGTAGTTCCTGCTCTCTAATTAAACACTGATGACTCTGCCTAGAATTTTATTTTAAACAAAAATGTCTCCTAAATGTTTGCTGTAACAACAAATTGACAGCAAAGAAATTGTGTTTGTTTTCCCAGTTGGTTCAGAACATGCCAATGGATCCAGTACAGGTTTATCAATTCCTTTGATGGTTTTGTTCATAGTCTTGAGAGACTCGCCACCAAGATCTGACTTTATATTCATATATCCTCAGTAAGCTGCATATATCAAGGAACCAGATACCGTGTGTTCTCTCTGCCTACAAATAGCTCATCTTCCTCTGTAGAGCACAGAAATGTAACTTGAGTTGTTTTTTTAAGTCAAAAGATGTTTTGAAAGCCGAGTGCTCTTTAGGTTGGCTATACTTACATTTTGGCATTTTATCTCCCTTACTGCATAAACCTGCTTTTAAATATATATAAATAAGCAACCTATCAATGCTTCAGGCTAGTTCATCTATCCTGCTCTATCTCACTGTCTGCAGTCATTCTACATTTTGCTGAAGACCAGTCCAGACCCATAAGCAACATCAGGCTTGTTCATCTTTTAGATAGGTGTTGTTTATTGAATGCTTATAATTAATTACACTATTTATTACATGGGAGGAAATTGTCTGCCTCTTATGAAGATTGGATTAAAGCAGAAGTAATTCCTAGTCCCTCCCAAAACACAAAATAAAATACAGGTCTAGGGGATGTGCCATTGCAAAACCTGACCTTATGCAGAAATGTGACAGCTGGCTTGCTCTTACATCCAATTACAGGGTTCTCTTACAGCTGTATTTGCATATTGGACATCCTTCTGTTCCCTTCAAGGATTAGAGACCATGATTAACCTGAGAGCACTCAGGTTTAAGTATTTATAGTATTTATATAAATAAATATATTAAAATTCTGTAAATATATTAAATATTTACAGTATTAAGTTAGGAAGAGTGTGTATGGGAGCACCTAGGAGAACAGCTTCCTGGAAGAGCCACAGCTTAGTTTTGGTGTTTTTCTATACACAGTTGGTTTGGGGTAACACTAGAGGTAGATGTTTAAGTAAGAAGATACTGATCAGAGACCACAGAAAAATTGTAATATTACAGTGGCAGAATAAAAGCTTTGGCATCACATAGCGTAAGATTGACATACCAATTAGCTTCTTTGCACATGTTCAAATGTTATTTTGCCAATTATACCCCAAACCAACAAGAATTTCTGTACCTCAAATTTAAAACAGGACCTTTGAAGGCAATGGAAACTGTAGCTTATCCCAGGGGGGTTACTTATATAAAGTAGAACTTTTTTAAGGGTGTTTATTCTGGCCATGTCAAAGAGGAGAAAGAGTTATTTGAGATACTTTGTCCTATTCCTTAAAGATAATTAGATTTAAAAAGAAGAAAAAAAGCAAAAAAGCCACAAAAAAACCCATTCCTTATAACAAACATTTACTTAGAAATCTAAGACTCTCTGGAGAGATGAATGCTTTTCTGTGACACTCTCTTTAAAATTATCAAGTCAAACTGAAGCAATTTTTCAGCACTTGTACTTAGCTTTGAATAACAACTACTCCTGCTTCTTATGTGAGAAGAATTGGTGTGTTTGAGAGTGTGTCTTTTGGTCTAAGAGTCTTAGTTGGCCAAGAATAGATATCTACTCTGTAATACTAAAGTTGCACTTACCAACAAGAAATACACTCTATTTGTAAGAATTTCCCTTTAGACTCTTTATTGCAACTTCCATCCAAATTTTTAAGGCCTAACATTAAATTTACATTTTTGCACTTGGCTGCATCTTGCAAACAGTTAATATAGCCAATGTTACACAGCAGAATTATTGAGTGGAAAGACACAGAGTTCACTGGTTCACAAGTTCTTGGATGTCAGAACATTTTGATGAGATGCTCATAAGAGACATCTAGAGCTTACCTGGAATGAGATAGGTGATTAATTTGGAAGGGCCCTGTGCTATCCTGCATAAATTTCTTTACTCATTTCCTGACACTATGAAAAATGTATTTAAAATGCTTTCTTCCTGGAAAAAAATTAGCACTTGATTCAAGAAACAGAGATACAAAATAAGAAAATCACCTCCTGTGTGCTTTTTTTTTGTGCTGGTGTTATTAGAACCATAACATACTTATGAAAATTGAAAAAATATATATATATATTTAAGAACATTATTTTTATTTGACATTGTCAACTTCTGTCTGTACAGTGATATGTGGATATGTGTCAGCCCAGAGGATATTTTTTCCAGTAACACAGTGTTCTGAATAAGTTATTCATAAACAGATGAGCAAGTTTCACTATCTTCCTGTTTGACTGAGAAAACAACCTCAACAACTTACATTCTCCTTTACCTTTGCATTCCAAACATTGTCAGACTAACCTGGGATTTGAATGAACTTTCTGTCTGTGGTAAATCCTAAACCAAATCTTACATGACTTAAACATGTTTAGTGAACAGACACTTCCTGAGGAAATGAACAAAAAGAAGAAAGAGGAGATCATGCTGCATGTTTTGCAAGAAAATCCTAAGGCATCTGGACCATGTAATTTCTTTTTTTCCCCTTTTCTATTTAGTAGGGCTGGCATTTGCTAAATTGCTTAAGAAATGCATTTCAAAGGATGAGGAAAGTAAAAGCATGTGAACAATTAGTAGGTGACTAGAAGGCAGTAAAACCAGAGGATGCTGGAAAGCTGACTGAGAGTCCCAAGGATGGGCATTCATACTCCTCAGACTCCCTCTGTTTCCACTCTGAAGTGCTGCTGTAAGGATGGAATTACCATCCAGTTTGATATACCCACTTTGAGCAACGTTTCTGGTCTTTTTTCTGTCCACCAGTGATGGAAAATAAATTTCACTGGTGGAAGCCCTTCTATTTTATCTCAGGAAAGGGAATTTTGTTCCTTGGCACAGATAAGTCTGCAAATCACCTTGAACAACAAATATAAGTTCAGTTGTTTTTTTTTTTTTTCTCTTTCTGTATTCATTATTTTAAACAGAATGAGATTCGATTTTAACAGGCATAAATAGAATAAAATTTCAGCTTTCAAAAACTATTTGTTTTCCCCATCTCTTCTTCTGCACAGGAAACTCTTATTATGTGGCTTAATCAGAAACATATTGCTGGGATGGGAATGCACAAGAGATAATTTTAGCCAGCTGAGGAACAGAGACAGACTTCTTTGGAAGCATACTATCTGATGAAACAACAAAGGTTTTGGTATGAATTATTCAAGACCATAGTCAAACTATTCAGGAACCCTGATATGATGCTTGAAGAAAACAAGCCTGGAATCTGTTTAGTGAATTTCTCCAGCTTAGGTCTCTTGAGGCTTGGCGAGTTCCCCACATGGGAGTAAGGGAGAGGCACGTTTTTGTGATCTTGGGAATGGGATGAGAAGTGATATTATCATTGATAAACACATGTACCAGCATTTTCACCAATAATGAATATCGACAGGGAGGTTTGTATCACAGTTACATTGGTTCTACATGGTTGCATCTACCATGAAAACTAAATTTGATTGATACACTGTCTATACTTCGAATCAAGCCTATAAAAGAGTAGTGGTGCCCAGACACCCTTTGTGATGAGGAAAATATTCTTGTGGGGTGGGGGTGTGTGTGTGCCCATGTATCAGATTTTTCAGTGCAAATGCTGAAGAATTTCTAAGGAAAAAAAAACAGTTTCTGAGAAAAAAAAAATCAAAAATATATTTTTTAGTGGAAAAGAAATGAGGAAATATCTCACTATAAAAATTAAACTATTGGATTTATAACTAATCCATGAAACTGTAAACCTTTCAGAGTTCTGGGATCAGCAGCTGAACTGACTCTGTTTCCATACACAGCTACATGATAGCAGATATCTTTGCATGGTCTAGGTTAGAATGACCAGTTATAACTCAGTCATATATCTATAATTTGTATTAATATGTAGTAATACTTGTTTTACAAAATAAATAGCCATTTAATGAAAATATAATATAAAAAGTTTATTATCACAGGTTAGAAACTCAGTATCAGTCATTTGAACTGTAACTATATCAACATGCCAGAAAGAGGAAAAATTCAAGCCATATTTGATTTAGTTACTACCTAAACTTTAAAAACAGTCCTAAAGTCATGTCAAGATTATCACAATCCCCCCTATAATAAGTAACTCACCCTTCATCTCAAAATGATTAACTTTGGACTGAGACCTGACTGATCTGAAGAGAAGTAGGTTTAAGCCAATTTAAATCACTTCAGGAAAAAAAGGAAAGAGCAATATTGCCTCAAGATATGAGTTTCTTATTTTTCTTCTTTCAAGACTGAGTGGCTTATTTTTTTCTGTCCTGCTAGGATACAAGGATAAAATTATTGCTAAAATAACTATTTCAAAATGTTAACAGCCAAATAATTTTGGGTCATGGTAAGCTCAGAAGTGGCTGAAAGAAGCAATTGTGGTTATACTTCTCTGAAAGGACTCAACTTCTTTGTCCTTTGAGTGGTCTCAATTGCATTGCTGGAACTCCTGCCTTACCCTCATGGTACTGCTTATATATATGTCCATTTTCAGTTTGATCTCAGATCTTTTGAGCTTTTCACCTGAATGTAAACATTTAAATATCCTGCAATGTAAATTTTTAACAGTAATATATGCTATTTATTAGCATTAAGTGTCAACGAGAATGGTCAGACCACTAATAAATGTGTTGTTTTGACATGTGGATGAGCCTAATCTAAACCTCAGTGGCATAAAGTAACTTCTTCAAGAAACAAGGCTGTACTACAGAGAGATTTTGACATTTCATGATGTTTTCTATGCCAAATAACTGCTATTGATAACTCCTAGGTAACTTAAAGTCATTGTCCTCCAGAAAGTCAGTATGGATTAACATCTTCTGTCTCTTGAAAATTAAGCATATTCTTCCAAGACACTCAGGCACTGGAGAAAGCATTCTATCCCTACTAATTTTACAGACAGTTTCATGGAAATGACAATTATATAGTGAAAAATTAATTATAACAACTATGCTTTCATGTAAAAGAAAAAGAAATGCTGTATTAAGACTGTGACTGGAAAATAGTACAGAATTTCATTAAGATATTTTGGCTTTGAATTGAATGAGAGGATCAACTGTGTTCTAATTTTTGGCATTTAAAACACATGTGAACATTTACCCAGGTACTAATACATACAGCAGCATTTACACTTGGATACTTGATTGTGTCAAAGTTGGAATTGTTGCATGGAGCACAGCAAAGAAAAAATAAAAATTCTCAGTTTCACAATTCTCAAACTAATTTTCATTTGTAAAACCAATATTACAAACATTGACTGGGCCAATGTCCCTGTGTTCTAGGATGACTTTATTATGATGCTTATATACCCAGTTGTCTGGATGTTGAGTTCTGCACTTTTAGGACTGGTTCTGAGAGCCAAGGGGGAGAAGAATCGTGGAGTTTGTTTGCAGAAATCCCAGTTGCTCCTCTGCATTCCTTCTCATGGACTGTGCTGTCTGCAGCACGGACAGCGGGAGTGAGCTCTCCTTGGCTTTCTGTTTGTTTGTTTGTTTTTTAGTTAGCTGAGGCCAGAAGTTTTTTGGGAACTGTTCAGCCATTGTTCAGTTTGGGAACACCAGGATTATCGTCCAGGGGCTCTCTAAGCTGCTCTGCTGCTGGGACACAGGACCTGAACCCTGGAGGACCTGAGAGAAAGCTGGGGGACTTTCTCTGATCTACAGAAAGACTTTCTGAATTTGCCATCTCTTCAGAATGAAGAGAGGTTCCATTGTTTAATACTATTCATTTTTTTTCATGTTTGTGAGTATTTTGCTTGTTAAATAAACATGTTTTTTTCCACTTTTCTCCAAGAAAATATTTTCTGAACTGATAGTGGGGTGGGGGCGCTTGAATTTACTTTCTAGAGGGCCCTCATTCAGAGATTTCCTCCCAAATTTGCTTTAAACCAGGACACCCTGTTAGCTAAAACCTTTTGTTTTCCTTTTTCCCAAGGGTGGATTACATCAACAAATCAAAAAATAGTTCGCTTACTGAAAGGAAAATTTTGTTATGAAACATATTATGAAATGGTTTATCTTGTGTCTTTTTAACTTTAAATTCTCAAAGCTATAAACATAATGAATTACCCATGCGGGTTTAGGTTTCATTTATTTTTTTTTTTTCTTTTTTTTCTGGTTAGATTTTTTTTTTCTTTGTCTGGAGATGAGGGAATAAGACTTTCTGCTTGCTTGCTATTCTGATTTTGAAACTATAATAGTCACAATAGTTTCATAGCCTCTGGAAAATGTTAGCAGTTTTTCCTTGAAATTTATGTTAGAATAGATTTAGCCTGAGGGAAATTTTGAATATTGTAGCTAGTTTAAGTATCTTGAGAACAGCTCCTTTATGGCATGCGTGCAAGACAGGTGTAGAGTTACAGAAATGAGTCATGAATCTTTGAGTGGAAAAGCTCATATTGTGAAAGATATCTGTGTTGAGAAACAAGCTGGAAATGCAAAGGAAGAAATTCTCTGTGTAAGAGAAGTACAATTAAAAAACCAAACCTCAAGAACCCAAATTAGCAAAGGTTCATTTTAAAAACAGAATCTTGAGAAATCATTGGCTGAGAAGACAAAGTATGTGGAAACCCTATTTTTCCCTTTTTTGCTCATTTTCTCATCACAGCTTTTATAATAACTTGCCTCAGACTATGAAAACTGAAGTTCAAAACAAGCTTTCTAATTTATACCGTACAAAGCTCCACTATTTTAGAGCACAGTGTATTCACAGTGTCCATATTCATGAAGACTAAGTTTTGAGGGCATCGTGTCAAATCTTGAATGAAACCATGCAGCATCACAATACATTTAAGAAGTATTTTTACTCACATCACAGGAATCACAGAATCATAGAATGTTAAAAGTTAGAATGAACCTTAAATACATCTCCCAAGAGACCAGATTGCTCAAAGTCCCATCCAATCTGGCCTTGAACACTTCCAGGGATAGGACAATCACAGATTTTCTGGGCAACCTCTTCCAGTATCTAACCACCTTCACAATAAAAAATTTCTTCCTAATATTCAGCCTAAATTTACCCTTTCCCTTTGTACCCATTATTTTACACTCTACTCAGTAGGTCCTTGAAGAGACAAAAGCCTGATCTCCTGAAGTCCAGGGCAGTGAGCTTGCTGTGTGCACTCCTTGGTGCCCTGGGGATCTCCAACCCAGTTTATCAACATTTTATATTCAGTGAACATTCTATGGTCACTGCAGCCAAGGCTGCCTTGGAGCTCTATGTTCCCCACCTCCCTCTCCATGGTGGTGAGTATAACAGAAAGATAAGCAAAATATTACCAGAGAATGATGAACACAATGAGAATGATATTAAAGCTCTACATTCTTGCCAATGGATGAATTTCTGCTTAATATTTTCTGTTGTGCTGAATAGTCCCTTGATGTACCTGTTCAAGAACTGTGTGTTCCAGAGCTGTCTTGGCTATGAGCATCTTTACATACATCTGCCAGTGCAAGCAAGCTACAAGGACTAATGGACTAATGGACTAATCAAGGATGTCAGGAAGCAGGAAAATCTACCATCAGCTTTTCCCTACATATTATCACTTAAGCTAGTTTAAATGGCTTCCCCCATCTTCTATAATGAGAGCCAAAGGAGCCTGATTTTTTCATGTCCAGCTGAAATTCAACCTTTCTGTATTGCAGCAAGTTGTGGTTCATGCATCTTCTTTCCAAATTGGAGGTAGCCACAGGCTTTAGTATTTACCTTCTTGTTTTTTACTTAATCTGCATCAGTTGCTGTGCAGCAAGTCCCAAGGACTTTGTTGAGTAATACAGTAAAAGGAAGGGTTACTCTTTATGGTTTATACTTCCCACAGCTTAAATACTACGTAAGTTACAACCAAATGAGTTTTACTATCTTTATTTTAATTATGTGCAATTAAATGTTCTATCAGAATTACATTGTTTCTTGAAATTATTCTCCCCAGTTAGTGTATGATTTTACTGACTTTCTGGAGAGCAAAACTAAAAAATGAAGAACCTAGGCAAAAGAACAAATAAATAAATAAATAAGGCTAGTCTGAGATATAACCTTTTCTTGATTAATATAAAAAATAGGAATAGTGGTTTTTTAATTATTAAAAATTATTAAATTTTACTTATTTTAATGAAGAAATTACCGGTGTAGTCACCAATGATAATCTCTGAACTCCATGTTGTTCTACTGAATGTAGAAATATTGCAACAAATAATGAAGGGAAGTGGATGTATTGATAAGCTTTTGTTTGAAGTTGCACCTGTATGAATATCCTCATGATATTCTGACCCAATATAATAAGACTGAACTGAATGAATTCTCCAAAATAGGAATTTAATGTTAGTTTAACTAGGAACTGACCAGAAAGTCATCACTGGCTGCGTGTCAGCAAAATGAGATTACAGGAGAGATGCAAAATGTGAACAGACCTATAGGAAATATCTGTAATCTAGATTAAAAATAAGGCATCAGATTGAAGCAAATGCTGTTCCTGTGAGACAAGGACAAAGCATCCCCAGCATGTGGCACTTGCCCCTCTGTCCTTGACTATGTAGAGAGAGAGAAAGCAGGATTGTCACCTTTTCACCAAGGTACTTCACCTGGGTTCTCTGTGCCCCAAATCATCACACCAAAACTTTCCTTTTTGTCCAAGGAATAAAGCACAAGCAGGTTTCTATGGCACTGCTATCAAAAAACTCTCAC
Organism: Rhabdornis inornatus; assembly: GCA_013397075.1. Lineage (NCBI taxonomy): Eukaryota > Metazoa > Chordata > Aves > Passeriformes > Rhabdornithidae > Rhabdornis > Rhabdornis inornatus. The sequence continues at coordinate 144,579 of VWZS01006027.1, read as the reverse complement.
ATCCTCCTTCCAAGCAAGTTCATGTAAATCTGAGCCCAGGGTACTATAATTTAGCCTAAATTCTGGGCTTTTTTTACATGCTGAACCTGGTGGCATTTGGGAAAAATGCAGTCTCATATTCATCCACTGTGCATTGATAGAAACTGATAGGCATGCATTAGTCTTGACAGCAAGCTCTGAATAACTGAAAGCTGTGTACAAAAAAGTTGGATCCTTGCCATAGATTAAATAGATACTGTGCATAGATTGATAGGTACAGATTTTCTTTTTGAGGAACAAAAAAAACCAACAAAAAGGTGTCTTACCCAAGAACAGTATGTGGGATGAATTGGTGACAGAAGCCAGCTTAAAGTAAAAAAAATAAAACCCCAACACACAACTTTGAAAGTTCCCATGTTTCTACATGCCAAATCCTGACATCTTTCCCTTGAAAGGTGGATTCATTTTATAATACATCTCTTCACAATGTCTCTGCACTTTTAGGAATACTGATGAGATGTCTGAGAGTTAAAACAAAAGCAGTATGGCTGCAAATATTTTTCAGATTATTTTTACTTGTGAGAGGGATGGATGGGATAATGCTATTAAAAAAAAGCAACAAGTAAATCAGGTATAGAAACAAACTGCAAGACAAATTATGACATGGGTGAAATCAATAAATGAGAAAACATGATGCTTTTGAAACACTGGCTTGCTCTCTGAGTACAGTGGAACCTACAGAGAGAGGGGACAGTCTTCCTCTGGCAGTGCTGAGCAATAGCTGAGCAAATATTTGATCATTTTTGGCCATCTCCTTTTGAAGAGTGATGTGCAAGGCAATCTACCCTCAAACTTGAATGCTTCTTGTCTTCCAAAATGGCCAGAAACTCTTTTTCTCACTCCAGTTCTGTATGCTGACTTGATGACATAAGGGTTTTCTCGCTTTTCATATATTTATGTTTGATTTGTTACAGACACCTTTCTCCCACTGCAAACCACTGCAAAGTCACACTGAGCTGAAATAGAGGCAAGCACTAACATCTCCCTGTGTTCTTTCATGTAGCTGATGGTGCAAGGGCACAAGGCAGCTGGGGGATGAAAAATGTGACATGGCACTCTTGGTAGTGTATCCTCACAGGAAATGTGCCAAGTCACCTTCTGTGCCAATTGGTGCTCCATAAGTGAAATAAAAAAGGAAGCACATGACAAGGGTGTAGGGAGCAAGTAGAGAGGTCTCATACTGGGTTTATGTCTGTTCACGCTCTGCGTATGGGGTGGTTCTCTCCCTGCATCCATTGCATTTTCCATCTCTTGCATTCCAAGAGGGGATGGAGCAGCAAGTGCCAGAGCAGACATGCCATGTTCCTGTTTGTGTTTGTGGCACAGTGAACATGCCACATTGAAACAACACCCCTGAAAGCTCCCTGGGAGCTTTGTGTGTGCTGAGGAATGCTGCAACTCTGAACTGTGGAGGAAGAGGAACACAACCTGCAGTGACTGGTCTGCAAACCATCTGTGGGACATTCCCTCATGGTCCTCAAGCAGCTAATTGATTGCATGACATTGCTTGCCTTTGTTTCTAACTGGGGGAAATAAAAGGAAGGGAAAGAATAAATAATGTAAGGCAGAAAAGTGGACTGACATCCAAAAAACATAAACACATGTGGCACTACAACGCTGGGAAATATCCTCATTAAACGTATTGCAATGTATTTTTATGCTCTGTGGATTTGATCCATTATATTTATAATAAAGAGTGTGATAATTTTCTTTCCCAGATATGGGATTGCTGCAACTGCTCTGACATCACCCCACTGTTACAGTTCCCAAGAGTTTTAAATAGTGACTGCAGCTTTGAGCTGCACATGAATACATGAATACTTCTCGTGGCTTAACACCATCAACAGGCCTGCAGCTTGCCTGCAGCAACAGCCATGTTCCCCTAGGGAGGCTGTGATTTTGGGAGGGACTCTTTTTCTCTGGGAAGATCTCCTGGGTTCAAAATAGTCTGGATTATTTCTGTTAAGGATTTTTGTCTCTCAGGTGTAGCTGGGATGAAGTGTTAGTCATATCTAAGCAACATCCATCAACAAGTTTGGGCTGTGGAATGCACAGTTTTAATTTATTTGCACCTTCTTAAGTGAGTTTGTATTTGTAACTACAGCTCTAAATCTTATCAGACATATTTTTGGTAACAGGCCATTTTCGTTCCTGAAGAAAGTTCTCTAAGATAAGCAAGAATGAATGCCCTTATTAATTTGAAAAAAGTTTGCAAGAAGCCTAGAAATAGTTTATTTCTGCTGATGTTGGTAAGTAGTTGATCAGGACATGAAGGACAGCAGAGAACAAAGTTTTCTGATCTGCAGAGACTGGAATAAAGGGTAAAAACCCAATTAACATATCTTAGGTTATTACAGCTGGGGAAATCCATGATGATCTCTTCTTAATGACTTGTAGATCCTAGATGTTTGGGATGGCATTTTATTTTTGGTGATGGCTTGTGACCCTTTATCCCCAGCACAATAGATATGTTGGATATGGATATGATAAGAAATGCATATGGACCTCTTGCCCTTTATAAAACTAAAATACCATTTGCATATCAAGATAAATTTTTTATTGCCTATATTAAAACACTTGGGAAGTAAAACATGCCTTCTAGATATTTTCACATCAGGGATCTCAGCTCTGCTCAATTCTTGGTATGTGAAATAAAATGTCCACACAATGTAATAATAATTCCAAATTGCTCTTTTCCCCCTTGGCACACCTAACAATTAGCGTCTGATTTAACATTCTTTTTCTATAAAGGTGTTTATGTCAACTGAGCTTGATCTTTTTCAAGTACTGGCTTCTCTGCTTCTTGTTCGACTCTGCATAAAACCCCAAAACACTTTAATCTCTTCAGCCGGATCCTTGAATTATAAATATTTAGTATTTAAAAACCCAAAGGACTGAAGGTGAATCTTTCTGATGAGAGAGATTATTTTTTTGTATCAGCTTCAGTATTGTACACATCTTGATTATGCACCTGTAGCCATATGGCCATCCCCAAGCACTTTGGATTATAATTATTGTGGCACTTTTTTTGGTATTTTGTTATGTGGGAATTTTAAAAATAGGATATCTTTTCTTCTGCACAGAAGGTGTATTTCTCCTTGGAATTGTGCTTGAGTATCACAGGACTCACCAAGATGAGCTACATGGAAAAAGAGATGTATTTGAAGGGTATGATTAGTTCTTGTGGAAGAGATGCCAAATTCTTTTTGCTGTGTCTGTCTTTACAGCAATGGGAACACTGGTTTAAGGCACTGTACACAAACACGGCACTTGGGATGACTCCTAGCGAAACATCCAAGCGATACTCAGATTTCATAACTTGCAACCTGTCTCCAAAATTCACAGAGAAATCAAGATAAAAAGTATTACAGGGAAGCTTTTTTTGGGGACAGAGTTTTTTGGGGACCTCTATGCAGGTCTTTCCCTTTTACCATTCTTGCCCACTTGCCAAGGAGGGAATTGAGCAGCAACAATCAGGCTTTTCTGTTTGCTGCCTGTGGCACTGGTAGCCAGCCTTGCTTTGTGCTTTGGTCTTCCTGAGCAGCCAGTGGAGGAAGCCCTGCAAGCTTGAATTAATTCTGCTGAAGAATACACCTGATTCTCTGTGACAGCTTACAAGATACAAGGGTCAGATTCCCCAATTGTTCAGTGAGGGAGGGGAGTGGAAAATAACTCTGTCCATCTGTCAGCCTCACTGGAACTATCTGAGAAACCTTGCAGATTGTTTTCCCTTTGTCCTTCTCTTACAGGGTTTCCCATGGGAAAAGGACAATCTAGCCCAAAATCCATGGATAACTTTTTTCCATTAACTTTTCTGGTTTTCATTATCCGGTAATTGATAATAAACACCTAATAAAAGTTTTTCACATTCTTTCACAATTTCTTTGCCAAAGCAGAAAGGAGCAGAAAACTTAATAGTGAAGGGATAGAAGGTTACAAGGGGATTTTTTTAACATATATAAACAAAGACTGCTTCCATATAAGGATAAGAAGATTAAATTTCTTTAATAGCTGGGGGAAGGCTTGCTTGCTTTAAATAACTATAGAAACTTCCTTTGTGGTGCAGCATTCCACAGTGAGGCCACATAATCTCTTGGTGCATGTAAATTGCTGTGTGAATTATGTTCCAGTTATGAATTTAGAACTTAACTGTGACTGACTCTAAAGGGAGGAAAAGCTCTCACTTCACACAGCTATGGAAGAATTACCAGGACCTTTAGCACTGGAACTTGACATGAGTATTGGCAATGTCAAATACTTGGATTGTTATCAAAACAAAATGCAAGAGAAGTGGAATTTTTTTCTGCCTTTCCATGTGTCAGCCCATGTAGATGGAAATATGATGGATTCCAAAGAGCAATACCCCAAAAAACACATCTGAATTTCTCCTGCTCGTCCTTCCTAAACGTGATGGGACTCTCAGGGGTGTGTGCCTGGTTGATTAAGCTGGTGGCTGCTGTGTCTCTTTTTCCTCCAGGACACTGTGCACATATCCCACATTCTTCCAAAGGCTAAGCCTGGAGGGATGGTTTATTACTCGGCAATTAGCAATTCATTAATGTAATACCATAATAGCTGAGATAAATATTTTGATAGTCACTTCATTTTACATTTTTCATCTTCATTTCTCATCTGAGTGGTCAGAAGGTTTGAGTGGCTCTTTAGTTAAGTGTATGTAAACAATTAATGTAGTTTTGGTGGGATACAGCCTTCAGCAGTGTGGAGTTAGTCTATGAAAGTACAGGTGCTGCAGCTTCTGAACACACAGCTTCTGATACAACTTCAAAAAAGAACTAAATTTAGAAATATGGAACCTAGTACTTTAAATTCAGCAGAAAATATTTCTGAAGAAAATACCTCATTCAAACATATATCAAAAGCACATCTGTGTTTTATGATACTTTGAAAATAAACATTCGTTGCTGATGATGGGAAGAAATCTACTGTCTCTTCCCATCTAGAAACACTGTGTTCTGAACCATCTGCTGTGTCCTCTATGCAGATCTACGAAACACTTAGAAAATGAAAAAATTGGAAAAAATTGGACATGGGCAGAGAAATCAGTAAGATTTTCAGCTAGAGCTGAAAAATGTAAAATCATATTCAAAGTATGACCTAAAATGAAAAAAAAAAAAATACTGTAGCTCACTAAATCTCTATTACGGTGAGATTTGTGGCCTTACTATTTATGATAGCTAATTTTCTCATTTTAATATCTAAAAATATAATCTGTTATATCACTAAGGCTAATTGAACCCCTGTCTCAGTCCACTTATGCAGGGGCTGACAGAAAGATTTTGGTATCCGTTTTTGGTGTCCATTACAAGATCCATTTGGACACACATTGGTGTGCTTATGAGCATTTATGCAAGACTTTAAGTGGGTTTTACTGTGTCCATTGTAGGAAGCAGTGTATTGTGATTTCACATAATTTAAGCTATAAAGAGGGGAAAAATGTGTACCATTAAGATGGCAACCACTTTTTAACTCTTACACCTTGTCCCTGCAAATGGGAAATAATCCTTTTCATTAACTGCAGTTCATAGAGTTTCAGTGCACTGTATCATCTTAGCTGAATTCTGACTGTAAACTCCAGATATCAGTGGGATGGAATGCTATTCTAGATTTCTTAAGCTATGCCAAATGTTTGCCCCAAGTATAATTTCTCCCAAGAGTTTCTCTGTGTGTCTTGGCTGCATACCATAAGCAATTTTACTGGATGTTTTTGAGACCCGTCCTGCTGAGTCAATCCAAGTTCTGCTTTGTCTTCAATGGAAGAAGGAACTAGTCTTAAACGAAAAGGCTTTCCCCTTTTTGGAGACTTTTTCAGGATTACATTATCATTTTGTTCAGCTAAGCTCTGGCATATGCAGGTCACTTCAGGATATTTTCATGCTTGGGACCAGATGGAAAATGTCTTTTGCAATCAACAAAAAGATTCCATTGTTGACATTTCAAATTTTTTTCTACAACTGTAACTGATTTGCTTTCTACAACATTTAACAGTGTCCAGAAATGATTACAAATACTTTGCAATGAGATTACTTTCACGGCTCAGAGGGTATGCAGTGTCATAGAAATTCACTTTATTTTGGCATGTTTAGGTTCAGCTTGAGCAGAATCTGTTGCTTGGCTAGCTTAACTGATACATTATTTGACTTCCATGTGGAATAACTTCATGGTTGTTCAGTCCACTAATGAATCTATCTGAAAAACCTAATCATATCCTGGTAATTGGATTTCTCTCACAAACTCTTCCCCTCTTCACAAAATAATTAAGTTATGTGACAAAAGGCTCTCATCCATGCAGGCAAAGAATAGAGGAGCAAAGGTGGGTGGAGGAGCCCACCAGATTTTGGCAGAGGGATGAGCACCTTGATCTGCCTCTTCCTGAGGCTGTGCCAGGACAGGTGTGCTGGCCCCACAGTCTGGGGGCAAAGCCCATCCCAATGGTCCAAAGGAAAGGATTCCCAGACCACTTCTGGGTGCTGCCTTTAAAGGGTGGTGAATGGGACGCGAGGGAAAACATCTGGGGGAGATCACGAGGCACAGGTGTCTGGTGCCAGCACCTAGAGCAGCTGAAGGGCTGTGCCAATGCCATTACTGAGGTTACAGGAGCTCCAATCTATACTTATAGAAAGAAATATCCTTCACAAACCCAAGGAAAATAGCTGGTTGCTTTGCTGGGCATCTCACCATATACTTGAGTAGGCATTAGGCTAAGGAACACAGGCCCAGGTAATAGAATTGATTCATGAATCGATTAAAATAAAGGTGTGTGGGGGAGAATGGAGGGAATCACAAATCTATACAGTGTTTTAAGATTTGCATATGGGAATCTTCCAGAATTGGCAGCTTCTAAATCTAAAAACACATGGAGATTCTTGTAAAGACACATATTTCAGAAATCTTCTTCCAGAAACAGGCAAAACAGATGCTTTCACTCTGCTATCCTTTTTTTCTGACTGACGTAGGAAAGAACCACTGGCTTCACTATTCTGCAACATATGCCCAAGTTGGTTGTCTCATTTCCAGAATGAAACAAATGTCTTCTGTTTATCAGAATTGGTTGTCTTCAGTTTCTAAAAAAACAGCTAGTGTTTAGGTCTAAAATCAACAACAGTTTAACATTCTTATTAATCAAAATCTGGATGTACAGATAGACACTCTGTCAGGATTTTCTCTGCTTTGAAGAATAGGTAAAAATTTGCAGCAGATGCTCTCACTTGAGAGATCAGGATATTCGTTTACATGTAAGAGATCCTCCTGTTTTGTAACCCAGGTATGTATGTTTGAGATTTTTCAAGATGAGTCCTGTGCCTTCCACTGTCAGTGGCACAGATGAATACAGGACCTCCTTACATTCTTCTGCTTTCCAGGAGACGAATCCAACAGGACAAAGCCATCTTCATGCTCAGTGTACATAATTCATCTGTCCATAATTTATCTAAACTCTGTAGTAGTGGCATAATGTTTACTGAAACTGAAAAACAAAACCCAGAAATACCCCCACCAAAACCCCTCTCCAAAAGCCTCTAAAGTCTTATTTTTAAAAGCCAGCTTTTGAGAATGCAGCATTTTGAATTGTTTCAAGAACAGGATTGCAGTTACCACTGCAGAGGTAATTTTGCCTTACAGCACCAAGTGAGGCTCAGCCATGAGGGCAAATCCTGCAGGTTCCTCAAAAGTTCCTCAAAAGTGTTTTTCCCCACATGAAAAAGATCTCACTAAAACATTGCCTAATGATTTGAAAACAACTGGAAATTGGGGCATAAAATCACTGTAGTGCATTGCTACATACAAGGGTTTAAACACTTTTTTGTTATTGCTCAAGTTTCCAAGAGTTTTTATGAGAATCTTCCACAGCCACATGCCTCAGCTGTGAGATATTTCACAACAGGCTGCAAGTGAGGGATGATTCCTCTCTGAAAGATGGTCTAGAGAGGGCGAGGAACACAGAACTGTTTTTTTTGGAAAAGCATGATGTGGTCAAGTCATTCCAGAAAACAGTGTATTTGGAGCTTAAAAAAGGATTGGTAATTTTATTCTTTCTGGAGAGAAAGTGTCAGGGTGCCTCTGGTGATTGCTGACTTGAAATTTTTTTCTTGACTTGCTCTTGGAGCATTGTGATACTTGTCTTTGAAATTGGGCAGGTGATATTGGCACAGCAATTCTGTGACTTGTCACATGAAATTCAGCTTGTTATGAAGGGATAATTATATTTACTTATATGGCCTGAGACATTTTTATGTTACCTTTTAAAGTTTGATTGCTCTTGAGTTTTACTTACCTTTACAACAAAGGAAATGTCTGAGTACTACATATTCAGTTGTGTTATTTTCCTGCTCATATTCTCAGATGAAAGAACCAAGGAAGTTGGAAGTTTGATCGTAATGTCAGTGAGATGTTTGCTCTGAATCAGCGAGTTACACACCTGTAGTAATGTATTTAGTGTTGATCCCTGTTATGTATGTCAGATTATAATCCTGAGGTCACTTTTGATGAGGAAAAACAGCTTTTGCAGTGACTGAGGGTTTAGTTATATGGTTGAAAATATAATTTTAATTATTTACATTCATTTTTTAAAGTGTGCTTATGCCTAAGGCTTTTCATTCAGGCGACCCTCACATATGACTGAACACAACACTGGCAACAGCCTGTGGCCACAGAGGTAATAATGCTGTCTCTTTTTTTGTTGTTGTGTGAGTTTTGATCTACTCAGAGGAGAGTGCCTTAAGTTATGGAGGATTTGGAATCCCTAATGAAAGGAAAATCTGGTTTAGCTGTCCTCAGAAATTTACTTTAGGACACAAAAGGAGTAACAGAGGCTTAATTTGTAGTCAAGATTATTTTATGCCTCCCTAGATAAGCTGTAAAATATTTATACAGCAGATTTCTGCTTTCTGTGGCAATCAGTTTTCCATAAATATATGAATGTATGCAGTTGTAAACCACCTTGTTAGTAGTGCTCCCCAAGCTAGGACTAACCTGAGCTGACACATCCAGGGGACACAGTGCTATGCCAAGAAGATATGAGCCTGATTTCTCAAAGCCGTGTAAAGCCTGAAGTAGAAATTACAGATTTTAAATAGCAATAAATAGCTTGGGTGTTGCACAGCTCTGTGTCAGTGTGCCCAGATTCTGGTTTGAGGGATAGAGCATCAGTCTTTTCAGAACATATCATCATGTGTCGAGGCCTAAAGCTGGTACGCCCATCTCCTCTGACTATCTGCTGCAAAGTAATGTCAGATATGAAAACAGTCAACAGAACAGACAGGGATACAACTTAAAAAGTTTCATATGAAGTTGCAAAATAAAAAAACAAAAAACTTTTCCACCAAGGGGGGGAAATATTTTAAATGCGCAAATACCTTATTTTGTTTTGTTTTGTTTTGTTTTTAATTCTTTTAAGGCTCAGTGTATTTGTATTTATTTACTCCCCCATTCCTCTCCAAGATATGCCTCTCTTCTGGAAGATTTCATTCCATTCCAGTCCTCTAAGAAGTAGAAAAATGGCAACAATTTAAGTATCATAATCTGTTGCTCAAGGCAGGTGAAAAAGTAGAGCTGGAGTCTTACCATCCATTCTCTGCAACATGTTAAAGAACAAATTGTAGCATAAAGGTACTTGAAGTTCCTTACATGAATCTTGGTTAAAATGCCACAGCTCTCTAATTCTATCAAATTGGATTTTTTAAATCGCAAACAAGAATATTTTTATTTAGGATAGAAAATTGTATATTGTAAATTTACATGGAGTACATAAGCAATATGTAAAGCTTAACTCTTTCACCATTACTACCTTTTTTGGCAATGAGAATTTAATACAAAAATGTATACATAATACTAGATTTGCAATATTTTCCTCAAACCCTATTTTGTTTTGACCCAAATATGTGCCATTGAATAAAAGATTACTTAATGTATAGTCTTTTTCAGACACTTTTGCAGTAACATTTATAGCTTTCATTTATGTAAGCTGTTATACTGTGCTGTGTAATAACATTGAAATTTCCAAGTTTAAAAATGAGATTTTGCAATAGTTTGTTCTTCCCTACGGAAAAAAACCTGTGACTAGAAATTTGGACAAAATGTGATTTAAAACTTTTTGTTTTTCCTTTTAAATCTAGGTAAGGGTTTTTCTTAATCCTGCTGCAATGACATATAAAAGTATGTGTATGTTTTGAGATGGTAAAACCCTCTCCATAATGAATTACTGGGAGATGTTTCAATTATGTGTTTTTCACCAACTAATTCTGGGTGCAATCACTCCAGCTAGGTTATGATTGCTGGATGAGCTGGATGGGGCTTGAGTGACCCTGGCTGTCAGACAAACTGCTTGAGGAAAAAAAAAAAAGCTTAGAGTGTGGAAGCAGAGGCACGATCATCACTCTGCAGCCTGCCTCCATGTTTTGACGTTGCTCTCAAGTAGTGTTGGATCGTTTCCAGGAGCAAAACAGAACAACAGCTGGTCCCAATTACTCTAACTGCAGTGTGTCTACAAGCACAAATGGCCAGTTTTCTAATCTGGCTCCCTGGTTTAATGAATTAGTTATTTAATAATTTGACAGGAATCCTAGTGTTGTGTTTAGCTGCTCGCTTCTGTTTAATCTTCTCGTTGTGGCTGTGTTCATACAGTCCTGCTGCAATCACTGGCTGCTATTGTGAGTTATGTAGATGAGAAAACAAAATACATTGGCAACACACAGCACACAGTTGTTATTTTACCTCAAAAGTCCTACAAGCTGAAAATCTATTACTTGATAAGTTTTTTTTACTAACATGAGTTATTACTTAGTACAGGTAGGGATACAGAATTTTGACCATCTTATTAAAAATTAACATTTGAAAAAACCACATTCTACTTACTCTTACACATTCATCTGCTTCACAGAATGTATTTTCAGAGGCTTCTGGAGAGCTGCAGAAAGATGCACCTGTATGAGCACAAGGGGAGGTTACTCATGCAAGTGGTGTAGAATGATGCTCAGCTGTCACAGTGGGATAAGGAAGCTTCAGCGTCTGCACAAATGAGAAAAGGTGCACGTGCTATGAGCACACAACATAAACCTGCAAAGAAGTGGTCCCAAATATATTGAGAATTAAAATATTCACCTGTTTTCTCTTGACACTTTGCTTCTAATAAATCACCAAGAGGTTATAGTTACCAAGCAACCAAAACCTGCTAATTTATAGTGCAAGATTATGAATTCCTGCTGACTGGTAAGGAGGAGTAGGAATTGAAGGATGCAACTTGGAGAGAGTGAGGGAGAAAAACTGTTTTGAAATGAGATTTGATTTTTATTTTTTTTTAAATGTCACAGTGGTATCAAAGGAAGCAGCCAATTCACATTCCTTTTGCATTGTGTTGCAATGAGAACATACTCGTTCAGGAAGGCCTCAGAGATTCTCTGACTACAAAAAGCCTTGAGGAAATTGAAAGTGGGGTGGGGAAGGGTGTTTATCTGTGCTTACTCAATGTCTTCTGCAGCCTGGGGCTCTGGGTGGGTTCATATTCCCCCAGGATTATAAAGTGAGAAAAACAGAGCAGGGAGTTGTGCTGGGGCTGAACAAGACTTTTACTGGATTCAACTGGTTTGACACCATTCACTGATTGGGGACTTTGCCTGTAAAATTATCAAAATTCACTTGAACCTTAGGGATTTCCAGAAGAAAGATTGAAATAGGTGGACAATATGACATCATGGCTTCATGACATTTCTTGTTTTGAAGTTCACAAAAGGTCATTTGAATGATGAAGCTTGAATTTAGTGTCTCTTCATTTTAGAAATAACAGGAAAGATGTTGTGCAGTGTGAAAGTCAGATTTGGTGCAAACTATGAGCTGGAAGCACGGAAAAGTCAATGGCAAACAGAATAATAGGTTACATTACAATCCAGAAACCACTGAGGACTGGTTGCAATAAGGAAGAAAATTATTTTATCAGCAACAATTTTTTTCTCTAAAGAAAATACATAAATATAGTCTCTCTAAATAGTCCACACTACTACTACTACTACTACTACCACTACTCAACAGTTAGCCAGTAGTAACAATGAGAAATTATTCCCATAATAGAATTGGGACAATTTTTTTCTTTATGTCCAATCTTCTGAAAATAGGTGCAGATAATTTCAAATTCCTTTCAGCTTTCTCTAGTGCTCAGTGGAAAACAAATATTGACCACTTACCTTGAAATAACTATAGATTATGGAGGTATTCAAGACCAGGCTGGACTGGGGCTATGAGTAAAGTGGTCTAGTGGAAGGTGTCCCTGCTGCCAGAGACTAAAATGTTTCATGCCTTAAATATTTTTATGAAGGAATTTTTCCCATTGCAGCAGAAACTGTATAAAGATATTAATCCATTGGATTCTGTGTGTTTTGGGGGAACCCTCACCACCAAGCAGACCAGCTGGAGAGGATCAGTGGAACATCGCTGGGATCCATGGAGCGGTGATACTTTCTTCAATCTGTTTCTGTCACTCTCTTTCTGCCCCCCCACCTTTATTCTGTTTCTTTCTATTCCTTTTTCTATCTTTTTTCTCTCTCTCCCTTTAATATTTACTATCAGACAAAAAACATTCTATTAACTGTGGCAGATGGTCCCATTTTCACCTTAATTCAGACAGAGGCATTTCTAATAACTTTAATAACTTCTAATAACTCTAAAAACTGGACCATAACACTTGCCCATGGCAGGGGGTTGGAACCAGGTGATCCTTAAAGTCCTTTCTGAGCTAAAATATTCTATGATTTATCCTCTAGTTGTGTTGGTTATGAGTCCTAATTCATGTTTTACCTGAAGTTATTTCAACCTATATTTTTAAGTGATTTGAGAGTCCTTACAGCAAGCTTGGCAGTGGGTAAGGCTTGTTAAAAGAAATAGCAGAAAATGCTAAGAAGTGGAAACTTCACCTCTTGTCTGTCAAAGACACCTGGAGTTTCCATGGCAGCAGGAGCATGGCAGGGTTAAAAAGGAAATCTGGCCTGCTCTGCAGTCTCCTGAGCTGCAGGAATAACCTCACACAGCATGCAGCTGCTCAGAACTGGCAGTGGGCTCCTCTTCAACCTGAGCTAATGCACCCCTGGAAGGAAATGATTCCCGAGTGCTGCCCATGGAGACCGCAGCAATTATTGGGTGGATGAAATGTCTATCAGGAGCATGTAACACATCCACACACCACAGACTGACAGATCTGCTTCTCATGGCAGAGGGAGCTCACAAAGTCTGTTTTTCAGATATCTTTCTTGGTTCACCTCTTCGGATAAGAATGCAAATTCTTTCCTTTCCATCGTAATAATGTTATCACCAAAGATTGGTATAGAAAATATCTGACTTATAGCAATGTCAATATAAATGAGATTTATCAGAGCCCTGAGACTAATACTGGAACTGATGCTCTATTGACCCTCTGTTTCTGTGTAAACATCGAAAGAAATTCAAGACTTATAAAAAGAGGGTAAAATTATCATTTCAGACTAACTGGCCTTAGAAATCAGACATAAAATGCAATTTAAATAATTCTGTGGGTGAGGCTCTACATTCCTTTTGGGGTAAAAGAAAAGCCCATATGGAAGTGTCACATAACAGAAATATTTCTAGAGGAATTAAAATAATGAATTATTGCTACATGCAGAGGAGCTGGAAACATTTGTTTAGGAAAAACTTTTTTTTTTTTCCAAGGTAAACACATTGTTCCAGCAAATGTTTTCTTCTAGAATGGGACAAAAAATTATTTTGAACATGTGGACTTTATTGTGGTGGAAAAGTTAAGTTTTACGCAATGGTAATTGGGCCATTTGTCACTGACTTCAAAGAAGGGTTTATTAACAACAGTGTAATCCAAAATTTGTTCAGATAATCTACATTTTTATTTGAATAAGACACTGAAGCATTTTTCTCATGGCTTTAGCATAAAGTTGTCTTACACAAAGTGCCCTCTTTCAGTTTTACTGTCTCTTGCTTAAATTCACATTACATAAAGCTGACTGTAAGAAAAAAATGATGGAACAGCATATCATCCAGCCATCAACATGAGAACACCTAACCATGATTACCCAGATAAGCAGTTTAAATTTAATTTTTATTACTATAATTCAATCCTACATTGGCAATTCCTTGGGAAGAATTCAAATTAGTCTACAAGGGTTTTATTGGAAAAGAAAGTTATTTGAGTTTTAAAGATTTGTAACAATTTGTAATTATTACCCATAATTAAAAAATATTTGTAATTACAGGAAAATTTTCAGTGGAGAACAGTTAATGTTGATTTTTAAAGTTATGGATTGTATGGAGCTGCACACAGATATATATTACATAAAACTATCAAAAGAAATCATAGGTTAAAAACTGAATTCTTTCATTCCTATTCTAAGGAATTCTTGTGGGATTTAGTACTTCAAAGTAATAATTTGTAAGTTCCTAGTAGAAGATTCTTATTCTGTCGAAAGCAAACAAAACATCTTTCAGAAAGACCAATATTGCATCTGTGAAAAGTCAAGGGTCAATTTAATGACAAATTAAGGCTGCATTATGCTGGACAAGATTTAGGGAAATGATTTCTGAGCCAACATTAGTTTTCTTAGGTGTGGCCACCAATATTTCTCTGGGCAAATGATAGAATTTAAGTTTCTCAATTACTTCAAAAAGCAGAGATTAATTGAATTGGCCTGGGTTATTCAGAAAAATAGAGTTTCTGCTAGTGCAGTGGTATTGCTTAAAAAGCTATAGTCATTTGCAAGTTTTAAATTAATTATATTATTCAGGAGGCATTTTGACAGGACCACAAAAAAAATTACTGAGAAACAATACAGAAGGAGCAATACCTCCTGACACTGCTGCCACACATATTTAAGTTTTTAGATATAGGTTTCTAGAGCCATTTTAGATGTCCCAAGGTATTCCACCTGGCTGTCAGATGTTGTTCCAGATATGAGTATCTTGGTTCTCTATCATGTTTTCCTCTATACTGAGGTCTAAAAGAAGCCAGAACCTCCCAACCAGCAGAAAACACCTATATTTAAGAAGATAAGTTGCTTCTATGTGTATTAATACCCTCCTTTTTAATAGATAGATACTTTATTGCATAGCAAAGTCTACAAAGTCTATTGTCACAGTGTCTTAACCCCCCTATAAAAAACACAAGCAACTTTGACCTCCTGTCAGCTTAGCTAAAGATAGTCCCCAAATTTGCAGAGGCAAACTGTGACAAAAGGGATCATCTCTTGCTCTTCCAAGTGAAAAGACAATGATGGAAGATCAGACTGTTGCTCTTATCATGAGTTTAAATACCTCAGAGCATCATCTCTCACCACAGTTTGGTCTTCTGAAAGTAATTGTATTTCAAAACAAGAAATCCAGTAAGATCTAGAGATATAATGTAGCCCCAAATCTGAATTTTCATCCCTTGACTGGTGTTTTCTGGTTTCTTCCAAAGTCATTCTCATAAAAATTTCATTTGGGAATAGTGAAAAAAACCAACTGAAATCTGGTACTTTATCCAAATCACCAAAGCCAAATAAATTGATATTTGGGGTTCTGCTTTGCGCTTATCTCTATGTTAGCTTTAAGTTACCACCTACTTTTGGAAGGAATTGTTTCCTGAAGATTCTACGGTGAAGGTCTCCAGAGCTCATTAAATATAAATATAATAAATGAAATCTTAATAATTGCTAATAAAGAGGTAACATTAATTATACCCTCACAGAACTGTCTTGTAAGTTCAGAGAGCCTTAGCTGATATATCCTTTAGATTTTACCATACATTGCCTAATACCTTTTTTCAATTCTGTCACAACAAAATTGCCACCCATTCCATTATCTACTGCCCAAATATCAGGAAAGAACAAGCCTCTCCATGTAATATTCAGATCTATAAGAAGAGAAAGAAATTAAATCTTGTTGCTGTGCTAGTAGCATCTTGGCTTCTAAGGAGATGATGAGCACACCACATTTGAAAATGTCATGTGTATATTTCTGGGTGATTAGTGATACCTGTGTCAGCACTGCTGCAGCAGAGAATTTCATAGCTCAGGAAAATTGGGGGAAAAAACTGCACATGATTTTTCTTTATAAATTCTACTAAATATGCAAGTCAGAACATTTCCTGTTTTTTCTCCAGAATGTATGTACTTTTCTCAAAACATAGCTTTGGAAGAGCAGCTAAATATCATTTATCTTCATAAAACTCTCCTAATTACCTACTCTTCAATGTAGCTATGAAAATTTGCCAATAATGTGTTTTGTTTTGTTTTGTTTTGTTTTTTGGTGTGCATACCTTTATATCAATATATATTATGTGCTGCAAGTCTAACAATGTTCAAGACTTACCAGGCTGCTTAGAGCTGGTTGTTCATTCATCAGGATAAAAATTAAATATTCTGCTTCCAATACTTTTTCTCTGCTACATCTTCTGGAACTTATTAGTTTTGTATATCTGAGGTGTTTCCTGAGAAAAAAAGGCGTAGTGCTATGACACTGCAGAAAAGTCCTGTGGTTTCTTTCTAGGTAAATACATACTATTTGTGAATAATTGGGAGTGTATGGCAGAGATCAGTTTGCAACTCTGGTTTGAGAAAATAAGAGCTATATATAGGAGGAGCTGTCAGGGTTTCAGTGGCACTTTAGGATGTGTGTCAGTGGTAGTGGTGAGTGGAACTATGGACAGTATTTTTTTAAATTGAGATGTCCAGAAAGTATGTTAATTTGCTATAATGGCTCAGAGAAACAGTCTCTGATTTCAATTTGGACTGCAACCATTTCATAATTAATTTGTTATTGACTTGCTTCTGCTTCTTTTCATCGTGTCCACTATCTGAACTTTTGAATGTCCAGAAAAGGTTTTACAGGCAATTCTGCTCAGTGAAACCTAGGCTTATCAGCTAAAATGTTCCCACTACATTGTTACATGAAATGAAATATTTTTTACAACAGCTTTTTCTCGGAACCATGAGCAGAAGAAAAAAAGAAAAAAATTGATCCAGGCATGGGTCTGAAAATACCCATTATAGTCAGGACAGTGCATCCATAGGCAGTTGTTTGAGATCAGGGAAAATTAAGTTCTGCACATAATACAGGTTCAGAATTTGTACCTATGAATTTTTGCCTGACAGCAAGTTCCTTACAGCTCTGAATTTAAATTCTTCATGTTCCTTAAGATGTGTTACTTCTCTAGAGCTGCTGCCTGACAATACAGATTGAGACCCCAAATTACTATATCTTCTTATTCTAATTCTTACTCCTGTAATCAGTGGAAAAGAACATTTCCCACAGCCTATATGCACAGTCACATTTAAAAAAGCAAGCTGAAATATTAAATATTTGAATGTCAGATGCTCACAACCAATACTTGTTTTCAGTCCAAAGATTAAAAAACATAAAAGGCCATGCCAAATTCAAGTAACTTAAAAAATACTTTAAAACATTCCACTAACAGAATAAGGCTTTTAGTTTTAATTTTATGCATAACCACATGTGTATTGATCAAGAATGAATCCACCTAAATATTAAAAAAAACAACAAACTGGCACTAGAGGTTTTGAGACAAAATTATGGAGCCCATGTAAATTTTTCTTTCAGTTCTGTATGCATGACATCTCAAGTCTATCTGTATAATTTGTAGTATACACCCTGGTTTTAATTTATCTAAACACAAAGTCTGTTTCATAAACATCAAAGATAATGAAAATGCCTTTTTAATTAATCTGTTGGAATCTACATGTTTATTCCACATTAACTTCCTTTATTTGTCAACCTCACACGTGAGAAATGACCCCTCCTGTGCTGCCTCTGCTTAATGTCAAAGCTGTAGGGAATAATGTTTATAACATTAGCTGCGTTCTCTCACTGATGTCTGGCAATTAACTCTGCATCTGGAATCCGAAAACTTCAAAATGTCTTTCATTACTACCTGTCTGGGTGGCAGGGAGGAAATGAAAAGTTTTTTATTCTTGTCACATCTAGTTGCAGGATTTACTAGCAACACACGTTGTTCCAGTTACATGGAGTAAGATTATACCAAAGCTGCTGGTCTATTTTCAGAGGAATTGTTACAATTCCTGAGAGAAATAGCTGGGAGCAATAGAATTTTAGTAGAAATGAACCTGTTAACAGCTAGAAAAAAAAATTGCTACAGCCAGATAGACCTGTGGTGTCATACTTAAAATTTCAAGCATTGGTAGATAAAATTATGACTAAGAGGAGGGAAATATATATTGAAAGAAAGTTCTAATTCAAAACTTACCTCCTCATGATTTGTCCCTCTTATGTTTTTGCATGTGGCTGTTAGGCCAGGGAATGAACCTCTCTTTTAAGTCACTTAATGTTCAAGCCTCAGTGTATCTTGGCTGATCCATGCAATGAGGTAGGAGGTAGAAGATTTCATGCTTCCCTGCTACAGCTTGGCAGGAAGCATTTTACCCGCTGGGACCAAATCTGAAGACTTGAGGCATTGAGTAAAGCTAAAAAAGAAAAAAGAATGTTTGATTGTCACTTCGGTGAAGCACTTGAGTTTGTTGCTATCCAGATGATCAGGGAAAGGTTGAATCTGTTTTCTCTTGTGGTTAATGTCTTTGGGTTTACACAAGTAGTCCTGGTATTTGAGGTGTTAAAACAATATCTCTAATCCAAAAGAGATGTTGCTGTGGTGGTGATAGGTAATCTAGCACGCCTTTACTAGGCCAAGAGATTGTCTACTTCTCCAGCTAAATATTTTCAGTTTTAACTAGTGCTTTTGAAACAAAAACAAAAACAAAAACAAAAACAAAAACAAAAACAAAAACAAAAACAAAAACAAAAACAAAAACAAAAACAAAAACAAAAACAAAAACAAACAAAAACAAAACAAAAACCAAAAACCAACCAACCAAACAAAAAAACCCCCCAAGGATTACATTTTTCTGCACATAATCTTTAAGAACAAAAAGCACGCTGCAATTATGTTCTTTCGGTAAAAGGAAAGGGAAGTGACAGTTATCCCTTATGCTCTTGAATAATGGACATTGAAATTTCCCAAAATACCTAGTTTAGCTTCATATGGAACATAGCACGCTGTGAAGGAAGGTATGGGCTAAATCCCAAACCACAGGTGAGTTCACTAGGATGAGTATAGAAATTTCTAGTTAGCAGACAGTGAGTCACTCTGACTGATGTGCCCACAGAGATGCAAACATAAAGCCAAGAGTGTTGCCTCAAACCTTGAGCCAAAATGGATGTGCTGGCACAGTCTGTGCACACCAGCCATGGTATTGACCAAATTATAACCACAAACATGGAACACCTGAGTTTGTGATACAGCTGATGATCAATCTTTACATCCAAGAAGTCTAGATAGATAGCTACAGATATAGATTAAATATAGATACAGATGTAGATATAGACATAGATATAAATTATATAGATATAGACAAGGAAGTGGGGGCTAATTTTCAAAGACAAACTTAAATTTTGCTGGAATTAAAGAGGAGATCAGTAATGTATGGCTGATGTAAACAAGAGCACTGGTGATTCTAGAGCCCAGAGCTACTTTCATCTTTAAAACTGCAGGGATTGATAGTACTTCCAATCAAAATATTAAATATCTTCATATCCAAGATTCTGGGTTTGGGCGAGGATGTTTGATTTAGCTTTTATTTGAATTTGTAATTGTGCTTAGATTTGCCATAACATGATATGAAAAAAAAAAAAAAAAAAAAAGAAATTGTGCAAGACCCATAGTTAAACGCAATAGAAATGTTAAAGTGGAAAAAAAATGTCAAAAAAACAGATGACAGATTTCTGGATCCCTAAACATCTCCAAGTGCTGTTCTGCTGATAAAATATCCACACCCTGCTGAGTGGACATGAGCTACGTAAACAGATGTTCTTAAAGAGAAAAGGAAATGTTGGATAGCTGACTTATTTTGTTGCAGTTCTGCCTGACAGTTAGGGGTTTAGAGAGCGATTGCCATGACCAGCAAATCCAGCCAGGCTTTAAGTGCAGCTAAATCCAATAGAAACTCTCAACTTTACTCTTTTGCCCTCGAGACGGCTACAGGTCAATAGTTATTTTCTGAGTTATTTGGGGATAATCAGAAAAGCATGTGCAGATATTGAAAGATTGAGTTGATATCTCTGGAACTGATTCAGGTGCTTTTAAAAATATACTCCATTAAAAAAAAAAAGATTATTATTATTTTAAATGACACAAAGACTTTGGTAAACCTTGCAGACTTCTGAATGAAATTTTGCTGTTTGTTGACTTTCAGTGGATTAAACAGAAGTATCCTGAGGCACAAGGAAAAAAACCCAGGATATTTATTATTTAGTCAATCAATACTGCTGTACTTTTCTACAACTTTGTTGTAATAAAATGTAGTGTTACCTTATAAATACAACAGACACTGCCTTGCTTGCTTGCCAGAGCTAGGATTTACTTCAGTTTGAAAACAGATTACTTTTTTTTTTTTCCTTATAGAAATGCCTGCTTTTAGAGAAGGCAAATCAAGTTGCAAACACGTTTGGTCTAAATAATTCAGAAATACAGCAAACCTTATCGTAGGCAGCCCTTAGACATACTCCAGGAGGAAACCTGCGTTGAAATGCCGTATATCTCTGACCCTTACAGCAGAATTCTGTCATGCTTTTTTTTTTTTTTTGGTTTTCTTTTTNTGGATGGGAGCGAGATGAACTACTGAGAGAAGCACTGCTGCCTTTCTCCACACTAAAGCAACGTCAGGTTTATTAGGCTTCCCTTTAGTCCTTCCTGACAGGACTGGAGGCACTTCTCTATGCTTGTATGTCTCATGCATTCATGAGCCTCTTTGACACTATTGCATCTTTTGTTAGAGCTGAAAATGCAGATCATTGCTCTACCCTTCCTTCAGCTGCCATATGGCATTGTGGAAAGGAGCCCACAAAGGAAGGAGAGGGAAATGGAAAAAAAAAAAAAAAAAAAGGAGGAGAGGGAAGAAGAAAAGA